>JASXSY010000801.1:0-181373 GCA_034509805.1 Sipha maydis | reverse complement strand
ATTTGGCTCTCTCCTACTCACCTATAGTTCACACTAACAGACATTTTCTGAACTTTACTTCCAAGGCACTTAAATCTATATCACCCATCATCGTCAACAATCTTTTCTTAGACTACATTCAAAATAATTTTCCAAATTCCACCCTAATTTATACAGATGGTTCAGTTTCCCCTCTTTCGGCTGGATACGCTTTTTTCATTCCTGACTTACACATCTCCATGTCTAATAATCTACCCTCTTCTGCCTCCTCATTCACTACGGAATGTTTCGCAATATTAGAAGCCCTTTCAACCATCTCTGCCCTCCCCCCCAGCAGTTATCTTATCGTCTCCGATTCCTTATCATGTCTTCTCAGCCTCTCCTCCGATTTTTTTAATTCCCGTCCTTCTCCTATTTCCATCAGGATCAGGCAACTTCTATACGAACTTACCCTTTCAGATTTTATAGTTGAATTCCTTTGGGTGCCCGGCCATTCTGGTATAAAAGGAAATGAAATAGCGGACTCCATTGCAAAATCTACCTCCTCGTTCTGCTGTCCTTCTCCAACTCTAATTCCCTGGACCGATTTTTGTCCCTTATTAAAATACCATATTTATAATTTATGGCGCAACCAATGGAACAAATTAGCCCCCAATTATGCCTCTTGGTATAAAAATATCTCACCATCTATCCCCTCTCATCCTTGGTTTCACAACCTCAAATTAAATCGTAAAATAATTACCTCTTTTTCACGTCTAAGATTTGGACACACCCTACTACCTTCTCACTCTTATAAACTTTCTCTCAATGACTCTCCTTTATGTATGTTCCACGTCCACGATCCCATGATTTGCGATATCTCACACATACTTTTTCACTGTCCCTCTCTGGTTCCCCAACGCAATACCCTCTTCACCCTAATTCACTCCTTTAATGTCAAACTCGACACTCAATCCATTCTCTCTTCACCAAATGTACCAATTACTACCTCACTTATATCCTTTATCAACCAGACTGGTTTAAAAATTTAATTTATCTGTAATTTTATTTTTGTTGTTAATCTTGCATTCTTATGTAATATTGTTGTAACC
Source organism: Sipha maydis (assembly GCA_034509805.1). Classification (NCBI taxonomy): domain Eukaryota; kingdom Metazoa; phylum Arthropoda; class Insecta; order Hemiptera; family Aphididae; genus Sipha; species Sipha maydis. Next base: position 180,303 of record JASXSY010000801.1, on the reverse strand, counting down.
ATAATTGTCGAAGCTAATTGTTTACAAAGTTTCTTTTAATAAAAAAAAAAAAAAAAAAAATAAGTTGTAACAATTTTTACGAACGTTTGATGGTTACATGCACATTTTGATTAAAACATTCATTATTATATAAATCAGTGATCGACGGCCGAGGGCTCGCGGGCCGCATCCGGCCTACACGTCTCTTTTATACGGTCCGCATTAAATTCCAAAACTAGGAAATTTCATTGAATATCATATCGATTCTTTGTATTTATTGGCCCGTGAACCCTTTTTAATTTGTGAATGTGGCCCACGGGTCCAAATAGGTTGCCGACCACTGATATAAACTCAAAACAGCTGTAGAATGTTTGAATATAATTAACTATAAACATCATATAATATGCTAATGTGCAGGTAAGACAGTAATCTGCATAGCATAATGCAGTTCCTTTATGTACCTTGAATTCATTCAGTCAATTGATCCGTAAATTAAACAGTAAGGGAGAAATAAGGATATACAGTCTATACAGTGTTTAGTCCCCCGGGGTATTGTACGGGTGCTCCGCGTGCAATATTAAAGCTTTGTGATTAATTATGTGTTTCATAAAATTATCGCATCGTAGTGCCCAACCACTATATCGTTGGAGACCAGTGACATGGCAAAGGTATTATTTTAGATCAATAGCTCCTTAATAATTTGATGGTGCCATCCTGGGCATTAGAAAAGCATATTCAATATCGTAACTTTTAAAACTAAATCATAAGAGTGTAATAAATCAATTGAATTAAATATTTGCGAATTATAAATGTCTGTACAAATAGGTTAAATATTTTGTAAATAATAAGTATTATGTGTCTTGCTCGGTTATACAAAGTACCCAGTGTGTGTGTGTGTGAGGACATGGGTACCTTTTATATATTTTCGCTTCTTACCAAAAATTAATTCAAACCGCCACTGTTGGAGGGAGATGGTAGTAACAGTATTACGTATAGTATAGTATGTAGCGTAATATTAAAATACATCAGTTGTGTATCGCTTTCTGTTGAAAAAACTTACCTCACCAACCAGACTAAAATATAAATTATGTTAAACGATCGATGATGTAGAAACGATACTTTTACATTGGCGAAGCATCTTCTTTGCGAATGCACGGGTTCGTGTCCCCGGGATTATTACGTCTAAGAGTAAATCGTTAGCTGTATAAAATATTTACTATCTGCTAAAACGTAAATGAAAATCTTCACTCGCACAAAGTTTTTATATTATCACCATTTTTTTTTTATCAGAAACTATTCGTAGTGTTGAACATTCTACTGTTAATGAAAACGTTTTATTATAATTAAAATAGATATTAAAATTAATTACGTTGAATAATTAATTCGTATTATTAAATAATACGATGAGATGCTAAACCATAAATACAGTTTTTACAAAGTTCGTTATTTTATTTTATCTTTTTTTTTGTCAAATTGATGCTATTGCTCAAGTGTAAACATTTTTTCGTGTTGAATATTGGGATTTGTTTCTGTTTTTAGTCAGGGAAATAAATGATCTTTTTATCTAATATTAATTGAAAGGATTTTTTGTTAAATTAAACTTTGTTATACGTTTTATACTGTTTTCTAGCTGTAGCATATTTTTTTTAATAACGGTTGAAATCCTGTTCTGATTGCATAATAGACTTATTTAGTATTCCGATTTGATTTGATTCTACCCTCATTTTAAAAAGCTCGAAAAAAACACATTCTTTATTTTCGGATAATTGAAATGGAAGATATATATTTTTTACAGTTTCATAAGGAAATGTTTGAATATTTTAAGTTATTTTTGTTCAGTAATTTTTTACTGAACAGAATAAAATATATTTTTATACTTATTAGGTTTTAATTTTACATAATGCTACGTTCATAATAATATTATGATTATTTATTTTAATATTATAGTATTATCTTTAAGAAACTCTAAGTTTGTAAAGTTATTTAAACAAATAATATGAATAACCTCGTACAAGTGATGAATATTAAAAATTTTAGATTTAGACTCCTGAGTGAGGGGCACTTTGAAATATCAATAATGTCTTCAATAACAAATGTGGTCTAACTGGTGTATTTGGGAGATCATTTTTGCGATTTTTCAATATTTTTCCAAACAATTGAAAAACTGGTGAAAATTATATTTACGAGATACCGATTTTCTATAAAATTTATATTATTATTAGATACTATATTAACATAACTTTATACAATTTAGTTATCATCATATAATTTTATATATATATATATTTTAATATTTTTCAATTTATATTACGAAGCCGATTAATGATGACGGTCATGATAGTAATAAAACAATGTCATCAAATGTAACAATAATACAATTAATACGATTAACACCCAGTAGTAGTATCTGATGTGTATTTATAATTATTTTATTGTTCTCACATTAACCCTTTCAGCACTGACCTACATTTTGACCTACAATAATATAAGGATTTAAAACGATAACGATTTGTATACACAAATGTGTGGTTTAGTAGGAAATAACACTAAAATTAAATTCTGGTCTAGTACTGAAAGGGATAATATATCGATGAAATTGTGAAATTCCGCTTCAGTAGATGTTTATAATTGTTTCAACAATGTCAACTACAATGATCCAACTATTTGAATATAATTTATAGTTATCTATCATCTTAGACAATTAAAAACAACACAATTTTACGTTACACATTACGTGCGAAGCTTGAGTAATTTAACGTTAGTCGTTTTCAATGTCACTGACGCGAGTAAGTAATTAGATTATATATCTAGTAAATATATCGGACATAAAATAAAATTAATTTTTATATTCATACTTTTCATGTATAAATAACCGAACTTGATCATTCGCCAACCTTATTTGTATAAATGGCTAAATCTATAATTCGAAAACATTTCGAACATTGTTCGGATAGAGTCATCTCAACTATAAAGATAATTAGAGATAATATAGAGATAATTAGAAAAAGTAAGAATATTTTAAAGATTTAATGCCGAAATATTAAAATACTTCACCCATTACTTTTGTAAAATAATCTGTTATGCATAACTATTTTATCGACTGTTAGGAATATTAAAACTTTCAAAGTATGTTTTTGTATTTTTATTATAAATTATTACTATTTTGTTAATTATTATTGATATAATACATACACATTCAATAGTTGTCCTGTATAACTAACTTTTATTAAAATAAACGATTTTAATAAAAGTTTAAAAATAGAAAACATGAAATCGGTACAGTAGAATTTTCTTTAAAGAAATATTCAATATTGTCAATTTTTGTATATTTTTAAAATATTATACGGAATCTGCATATTATACCGTTGATATTAATTTTTTGTTAATTAATTAAAATAAAACGATAAAAATAAATATTAACGAATTTCGTAAAGAACTAAATTTTAACACTTAATTACATATCAAGGAATAAGGACTCTGTTAATTCAAATTGAAGTAAAAAAAAAAAAAAAAGAAAAGTAAATTAGGTTCTTTGATGTTGTCGAAACGTTTATTACGTATTCAGTATTTTAATATTGAGTTTACGACCTTACTGCTCATTTTATTTTATCATAATACGTGATTATGATTAGGTTACTTACCACCGATATTTTGACGCGACTCACCACAACCAATATTGACGGGATACCTGATATTTTCGCATTAAACCAATAAACGAGAGTGCTGCGATTAAAGTTTTTCGTAAGACATATTATACCGGTATACTGAACTGAATCGATTTCTACGTGTGATTTTTAATCATATTATGCGACATTAAATGTATGAAAACCACATAAAATTTCGCAAAAGTCACTAGCGGCAAAATTTAGTATTTCATCGCAAACCGTCCGGGTTCGAAAAGACGATCGAATAAAAGTGCATGTAAAGTACTTGGCGATAGCACATCATAATATCGTTTCACTGCGGTTCACAATCGATTACATGTACGAGGTAAGTAGCTCACAACATTACAAATGGAACGGTCGTCTTAATATACGTAAACTCCGACGTGGTCGTCACCATGATTTTCTATTTTCTTAGTTCTTTAATTTATATGAATTATTACTATTGTTGTTGAATTTTTATTGCTATTATTATTTTTCTCTCTCATTTACCGTTCATAAAAATGTATGATATTTTTACGAAAAATACTTGTAACATAACTGTATGTTAAATATCGTATAAATTGTTGCCAAAAAATAATAATATTTAACACTAAGTTTTGTTACCGAAAGTCAGAAAAATTATTAAAAAAAACGCGGTTTACAAACTTTAGAATTTGGATGGTTGTAGAAAATAAAATGCACACAAAATATTTTAAAGCAGTAGTGTTTTCAACCTGAGCTAAATATAAAAGCTAATATTTGTATTATGATTTAAAAAGGAACGCTTTGTTAGGAATAAAAAAAAAAGAGTAGGTTTATAAAAGGTTGAGAACTCTACTGATGTTTAGCACCCGAACTAATATGCCGACGCATTTGTGAACACGTGATGTTGCGCTCTCGAAATGAAAAAAAAATAATCAAAAATAATATTACGCACGGAATTACGGGCTACGTAAGCAGTTCATGATTATTGAATGCGGTATTGGTTACCTTAAGTACGTAATTTATTTGCAACAGTCTGCAGCTGCCGATTAACGTCGGTGGCATGACCGGCAGGACCAGGCCATCGGCGGAATCCCAATGCGATTCGCTCCCAGTGCGTATCGGTTCGCCGATATACTCTAACACTAAATGTTGCACGTCCTTTTGGTTTTGTACACCTAACATACCGCGATCCACTGAATAGTGTACGTTCTGAAAATAGTGATAAATATTAATAATAATGATGATAAGATTTGTCCGTGGATAAGTTTCGGGTCAGTAAAAAAAATATAAAAAGTTAATGAAATCGTATAGTAGTTACATCCGTTTTTTTTATTATTTAGATGTTTTTACGAACCATATTGTAACGATTGTTACACGGTTATTAATCTACACATATAATATGTATATTAGCTGAGTAGACACTACGTTCCAAATACAGCATAGGTATATCATATATCACTATTATAAGTCTGACGAATACCAAGTCGAATATGTATGAAACGGCAGTTCGGCCACAGCGTCCATCCGGTTAGGTAGGTGTGCTGAACTCCGTATTATTTTGATGTAGAAATTCTCACTCGTAAGTTATTTTATGTACTAAATCTTAATAATTATCTTAACCAATCTGTATTTATTTGTAATATTAAAATCATTTTCTTTTTTGCTCCCCTGCTACGGTGGAATATATTCCAAAGGACTAGAAAACCTTCCCTAGATATTCTATATTTTATTGGTTATTCCCGACCACGTTACAATTTAATACTATTTAAAGATAAAAGATATAGAATTTTGCAAAAAAAATTGTACAAGAAATAATAAGAAAATTAAAAAGTTCATTTATCTCGTAATTGTGTTTTTTTTATATAAGATTGCGTAGAAAATTTAAAGATCTTAATTATCATTTTACTTTATACTCGTATTAAATATTAATTCATTTTTTAATTTTTAGTTTTTTATTAGGAGAGTTTCGACGATTATGGCCTTTAAGCAGTGGCGTAGCGTGAAACTTAGTGGCACTAGGGCACTTTCAATTTAATGATAAGTGTTCTATGGCCCATTAATCTTAGAAATAAATCGGGGGTCTTGGAGCCTGGGTCCCAGTGGTTTCGGCCTAAATACTCCAATGTCTTTAAGCTCTCCATATGTATTCATCTGTCTTGGCGGTAACTCAGGATCGAATGAAATTTTTTTGCAGAACGGTGTTGTAATAGTTCTGTGAGTTCTATAAGGTATACGTTAATACGTTGACGAATATTTTGTTTGCTTACTTCATTCGGACAAACAGTACATTTTGTAGTTTAATTCAAGTGAAATATATTCTAAACGGATGTTTCGAATATTGCATGCTAGTAGTATGGAATTCGGTGTAGATGGGAGATAAACGTGTGTACCGTGTTTGTATAATATGTGCATTACGAATTATGAATGGAGTTAGTGGATATGTGTTTAGACCCGTGTTTGAGATTTAATTTACTACACCCATAAATTGCGGTGTAGCCAATAATAAAAAAACGTACGACGTAACGAATTCGCTATCGAATTATTATGTATACGTTTTAAAATGGGTCAATATACTAATATATAACATGACCCAACAGTTAAAATGTTGCTAATCTGCATGAAACATTTTTAAAGTTGGTCAATATTTTTTTTAAGCATATTTCGTTTTACGTACGCCATACATATGTGATGTAACCCTCGAAGTATTGTTTTGGTTGTTATAATATTCATCGTAAAAACATATATATTCGACCTAAAGAAACATTTAATAGTCCATTTTGGGGTTTTTTTGTATTCATTGTTAAATTCAAGTAGGTGTATAATATATATTATTTTATTATTATTATTATGAAATCAATTATTTTAAATAAAAATATTTACTGTACAGTTGTGGTTGTAAAATTAAAATAATATAAATTATATAATATTCATTTTAAATCAAAAAAAATTAATATAAGTAATATTTTTTACCATGCATTTTATGCAAAAGGAAAAAAAATAACAATTTTTTCTTATATTAGTTATTAAATTATAACCAGACTTAGTTCCGATCAAAATGCGAACCTCTCAATTTTTTCTAACGCCAAATACTATTTCATTCCTTTGATTCTACCTCTTCATGGTGTAAGTTATTAACTTTCAACACAAAGAAGGTATTCGTGACAACAGTAATATCTTCTACCATTGTCCGTTTTATTTCAATCTCATACTTTCCTAGTCTTTTGTTTTTGTGTCAACGTTTAGCTTGGTTTTTTTTTTTAACTTTCGTTCTTATACTATTGTTTGCAAAACGATCCATTTAATCAAAATGCCGACTTCTCTGTTTAATTTAAAATCATTTTTATTTTTTCTTTGTTAACTATTTTTTAATTTAAATTTGCATAATATATTTATAACGGTGAAAATATATAATCATACGTATGATTAAGTATGTTTACTATTTAATAGTTTTTATCGTCACTAGCAATATACATAAATGTTTTAAAACAATTAATGAAGACACTAAGATAAAATAGATATTATTATATAGTTATTTTTATTATTTTTATTTATGTAAGCTGGAGTAAGACTGGAGGAGGGAAGCTATCCAGCGATAGGACTACTTTTCGGATTTTATATCCCTGACTCTTAAGAGATCCCGGTTACATAACTTTTGATACGTCGACCAGTATTTCAGAAATCGTTTTTGTGTAGTGGTTAGAGATTAGTGCATTTGGATAGTATACTATAGGATATTTTAATATAATTAACATGTAATTCATAAGCATATAATAATAATGTGTGATAATTTCAGCGTAGTCCTAGAAATTAAGTTTTACCTGGAGTAATCTGACTTTGAGCCTGATGTCCTTTTCGTTTTGATTTTGTATGTTAGCTTTTAGTCTCAGCGCCTCGCCACATACGTATGCTGACCTTTCCAATAAGCACTGCAATACCACTCTATTGCTTTTGCAACACAAACAACATTTAGAACGTTTTTCCAATGCACCAATAGGTTTCTGTAAAAAAGAATAAAAATATTTATAAATATAATCATGAATAAATCCAATGGAGCTTATTGGAAATAAAATTGAATAGCTCTATTAACGATTATACGTATCCCTGCCCGCACGCGTATACATGTATTCTACAATACTATGTGTATCGGATGCACGTGTTGTTTCGTACTTTAGAAGATTTGAATATTTTACAGAGGGAAAAAAATAAACAAAACTAAAAGACCCAAACCAAGGTATTTTCAGTAAAATGTATTGTCATTTGTAACGTTTTATTCTGTATTGAGATTACCTGATGTAATTCAACCCACATAAATCCAAAATTCCCAGGTTACACACGTGCAATTTGGCCATATTCCGCTTTATTCCGTTCCGAGTTCCAGTGTGCTTTTAGTGAACCCATCTGATATGGCTTAATAACACCAAGTTCAATAAATCTAACTTACAGTTAATCTTCGTTCTTATTATTTTATAATTATCTTGGAATTTTTGATGATAAAAATTATAACTTCATAATATTGTCGATTAATATGACTTTAGGTCACACCCATTCAAACGGTTTTATTCGTAATTTGTATATATTTACACTTATGGTAGGTATAAAATTAATCACCATGAATTGTTCTATGGAACCATGGAGTTTTTATTAAGATAACGCTTTTATTTAATGTAATTATTTTATTTTATTATTTTATATTTAAATAATGATGTTTGTATATCAGAGTTTCCAAAAGTAAAAATTGACATTTTAAATTTTTGAAATAATTGCTAAAATAATTTAAAAAAAAAAATTGAAGTTTAAGGCGTATACATATATCTTATATATCTATAAAGTACATGTATTAATGTGTTGTTTGTTAACATTTTACAATGTACCTACAATGTAACAGTTATTATTTGCTACTATATAATTGTATAATTATTATTTTACGTTATTATTAGATATACTTATTATATATTATATAATATACTACTATAATACTATAATACAATATATTATTTTCTAACTATTTGCTTGTATATATTTCCAACGTAATTTGTATTTAACGTGTTTTTTTTTCAAAGATCCGCTAAGTTTATTAAATAGAGATTTCGACTATACTTAAATTATTATTTTGTTATTTAATATTATTAATTATTATTTAATTTAAAAAAAGATGATTTAAAGTTTAAAAGGTATTCAAAATACTTTATCGAATACATTAAAAAAAGTATTTAAAAAGTATTCGGAATCCTACCCAAGTCTGCATTTCGGTTGGATTTTAAATTTATAAAGAAGAATATTAGAATACATCAATCTAAATTTTTTTACTACACTTAATAATACTTAAAGATGTTAAAAAAGCAATTAATTCCTGACTTTTATACTATAAGTATGCATTTCCAAAATTTTAAAATTGGAATGGACATTTTCCATTTTGTTATCTTTGGAAAATGTGTAACTTATTATAGTTATAACGCATTTAAATTGTGAGTTTTTAAATCTCGGAAAATATTATATTAAAAACAATAATTATATGTTAGGTATGATAAACGCAAAAGAAAACTCATATGATACAACACGGATATAAAATTTATTTACGACCATTATATATCTATATATATATATGCTACTATCAATTTTTTTAACAGATTTTATGATAAGGTAATGTTTAAAATCAAGATATCGATATATAATTATGGTAGGATCTTTTTATAGATGTCGATCAAAACATTTTTAATTTTAAAATGTTCGTTTTCTGTTATAAATCATTGTAATTGTCTATATATATAATATTATATACATATATATATATATATATATATATATATATATATTAGGGTGGTCCTTATTTATAAGGTCAGAATATTTTCTTTAATTTTCTCAAGTCAGGACCCTCCCATTTTGTTTGATATCATACAAAAATAATTTATGTTAAATTTGGTGATGATAACTCACCCCCTTCCCGTGCCTCAAGAGGGTTCAAAATCGTTAAATGGGGTAGTTTTACGGTTTTTTGTATTTTACTCTAAAACAGTTACAGTTATGAAAAATTTACAAAAGAGCTTTATTAAAGAACATACAATTCTCTATAGGTAACCATATTACAAAATTTTACCAAAATCTATTTTTTTCTCTGAAAATAAAGAAAAACTAAATAATTTAATTAATAAGTAAAAATATTGGAAGTACGATTTTTAAAAATATATTATGAACGGTTGAAGATACGATCAAATGTTTATTATATTAAAAATAATGTGAAATTTCCGTCATCGTTATCGAAAGTAGATAAAACTCGGATGGCAAGATAAACAATAAAAGTTATGAATTATACAGATGAACAGTACATATAATACGAGTATTTATTGAAAAATATTTTATATTTTAGTTGTTGTATTTAACTTGAATGTTTCGCATTTTAATAATTTTATAGTGATTATTTAAAGTTATAATTTATGCGTAACTGTTTCAAAATTTATTTTACAAAATGCCCAGACAACAAATTTATTTAATTGGATCCATGAATAATCAAATTACTGGTTCTAAATTGCCTTCCAAGAGGGACTGTTTATCTGTTTTATTTTATAATATGCGTTTAGTAAAACTAAATTTACATGATAGTTCACGCTTGGTTATTGATGAATGTTCAATTTTTTGGAAGAAAGCTCGGATTCCAACTCATGATAATTCAGATTGCATTAAGAAATTGAAAAAATTATATGAAGAATGGAGAAAATTAGACAAAAATAAAACACGAACAACAGAATTACAAAAAACGCATGAAAACAAATTCGAAGAACAATTAGACAATTTATTTGATATATCCCATGCCAATGCCTTAAATTTAATTAAGATAGAAGAAGATAAGCAATTTTTATTTAGACAACGAGAGAAAGGTCGTCCTGGTTGTATGCTTGGTACGGATATGAAATTAGCGGGTATTGAAAAACGTAAAGCAACTCTTAAAGAAAATGAAGATAAACGAAAAAAACGAAGAGAAATGGAAACCTTGAAATTCACCCGTAAGTTATTAAATATAGAAAATTAAATTGTGTACATATTTTCTTAATTTTTATTAGTATTAAAATTAATTTTTAATAATAATTTTTTAGAAAGAATTCGACTTCATAGTTCATCTAGTTCTGAAGATCAAGATAATACACTTTCAGATGAAGTTTTAAATGAAACTCCTGGTTGCTCAATACCAATACCTAGTTCTTCAAAACCAATGCGGGCTAAAAAAAATATTATGACATCTCGCTTATCAGCAGCTCTAGATAAATGCAAAATTAGTGATCGGGATGCAGTGCATTTATTGACAGCTGCAGCTGAAAGTTTCCAGGTAAATTGTTTGGAATTTACATTAAATAGGTCAACTATTAAACGAGCCCGTGAACATTTTCGTAAGCAGTCATCTGAAGCTATTAAATCAGCATTTATTGATCAAAATTTAAATTATGTAATTGTACACTGGGATTCTAAACTATTGCCTGATATATTAAGTAAAGAAAATGTAGATAGACTTCCTGTAATTGTATCGGCTTTGAATGTAGAAAAACTTTTAGGGGTTCCTGCTTTAACTTCAGGTACTGGAGAAAACATATCTTCAGCGGTGTACAATTTATTATTAGATTGGGATTTGGTGGATAAAGTTCAGGCGTTTGTGTTTGATACCACAGCAAGTAATAGTGGTCGTCTTAATGGGGCATGTGTTCTTTTAGAACAATTATTAAACCGTAATATTATGTTTTTCGCATGTCGTCATCATATATTTGAGATAGTTTTGCAAGCTGTGTTTGCTCATATGAAGATTACTATTACGAATGGCCCCGACATACCTTTATTTAAACGGTTTAAAAATTACTGGAAAAATATAGATTTAAACAATTTTAAAATATATTCTAATTTTCAAAATTCGCATACAAATTTGAAAGACGTTGCAAATGATATATCTTTATTTTGTATACAAAGATTAAACGATAATTTCCCGAGAGATGACTACAGAGAATTTCTTGAGCTGGTTTTAATATTTCTAGGAGGTTCACCTCCTCGTGGAATTAAATTTCGACAACCAGGTGCTTATCACTTGGCACGATGGCTGGCGAAAGCCATTTATTGTATTAAAATTTTATTATTTAGTGATCAATTTAAAATTACTACAAGAGAACAAAACTCTCTTGAAGAAGTTTGTTGTTTTATAGTGAAATGTTATATTCAAGAGTGGATCACTGCACCAAATCCAGTTACAGCACCCTTGAATGATTTGTTGTTTTTAAAAAAACTTAAGAACTACAACGGTAAATTAGGAGAAGTCGCTATAAGAAAATTTATTAATCATTTATGGTATTTGAACGAGGAATGTGCCGTGTTTTCTATATTTGACGATCGTGTTAATAACGAAACTAAAAAACGTATGGCAAACTACATTTTAGAAGGGAAAGAAAAATATAATTATGACATTGAGGAAGAAAATGAAGAATCGAAAAAAAAATTAAATTTAAAATTTGATGACTTAACTCATTTTTTAAATAAAGATCATCCATTTGATTTATTAACTAATAAATCTTGGAAACTATTTGCACGATTTCAAATTTCTGATATATTTTTACGAGCAGACCCAAGTACATGGGAAGATATTGAAGAGTATAAACAAGCTAAAGAAATTATATCATCATTAAAAATTGTTAACGATACAGCAGAAAGGGGTGTTAAGTTGATGGAGGAATATAATCAAAAGTTTTCCAAAAATGAAGAACAGAAACAATTTATTTTACAAGTAAAATATAAAAAATCAATTGAATCTTTAATCAAAAATGACTAATAATTAAATATATTTTTCAGGTTACTCAAGAATATCGCAAAACATTTTCCGGCTGCAGTCGTGAAGTTTTAAAAAAAAAATTTGAATATTAATTTTATTAATTATAATTTATATAATGTTCATTTAATTAACATGAACGTTGATTCGATAATATTTTTACTCACAACATTATTTGTAGAAAATTCAATTTTATTAAATTAGTATATCAAACATTTTTTTCATATCTTCAACCGTTCATAATATATTTTTAAAAATCGTACCTCCAATGTTTTTACTTATAAATTAAATTATTTAGTTTTTCTTTATTTTCAGAGAAAACAATAGATTTTGGTAAAATTTTGTTATATGGTTATTTATAGAAAACATTATGTTCTTTAATAAAGCTCTTTTGTAAATTTTTCATAACTGTAACTGTTTTAGAGTAAAATACAAAAAACCGTAAAACTACCCCATTTAATCATTTTGAACCCTCTTGAGGCACGGGAAGGGGGTGAGTTATCATCACCAAATTTAACATAAATTATTTTTATATGTAATAAAACAAAATGGGAGGGTCCTAGCATCAAATTTTTACAGTTGAAATTTTAGGACCACCCTAATATATATATATATATATATATATATATAAAATTATACATATATAAATATTGCTGCCGTTGCATGTATTTGATTATTTCTCTGAATACATAGTTTCATTTTCTCGTTGAATTATTAAAACCATATACTATTATAAATTCGTATTTACTATACTTATGTATTCAGTATATGTATGCCGGATATTTTACCACGCTTTGTTTAAATGTGCTTCACCATTTTACCAATGTCAAATCGTATACACAGAAACGGCGAAACTTCATGCAAAGGTTGAACGAGTATATGAACATCAATTATCGATTATAATGTATTTTTAGACTAATGAATTACTCAAACCAGAGAGATGGCCTGGTCATATTGAGGTATCTATGTGTGTATGTATGAATGCGTGAGTGTATATGTGAGGGGTGAAAGAGTCACTTTTGTTTTTAACGGGGAAAAAACCATTTGAAACCGTTTTTCAATCTATAGTAATGTGTATATCATCAAATTTATTTTATTTAAAATTTAATATACTTAAAAGCATGGTATATCTAAAATTGTTAACAAAAAAATTAGGTAATAGTGTCAGTAATTATTACATTTTTAAAATTTTTATAACATTTTCCCTATTCTTTCTAATTTAAGTTTTTTGTAGGAAATAAAACTTACATTACAATGTTTAGAGTCATAAAAAATTAAAAAATTCTGCGCTTTTTCAAGTGTTCGGACGTACGGCCTTAAATTTAATGATTAATTTCAAATTTAACTGTCCATATCTAATAAAATATTGATGAAAGAGAGGGGAGTGCAAATTATACAGTAAAAACAGTAAAATAATAACATACAAGTGCAAGAAGCCACCCTAAGGTACACACTGTACATATTATAGGTATAGTATAGATATATAATTGTGATATGTACTCGTATGCGGATGCTTATAATATTATGTGAAGTTCTGTTTAAAATGTTGTTTACGATTATGTGAATTTAATATGTGTCTCCCGGATCAATATTAGTTTCGTGGTAATTTAATATTTTTTAATCAACTAATGTTTTTTATTGATTAGGGGAAGAAAAAATTAATAATAGTTTACCTCCTATTCATTAAGCAGAACTACCTTCACATTAATAATAACTACTTTTTTAATAACCAAATTAAAAAAAAAGAACCGGATGGGCCTTGCTCTGCTGTACACTTGGGGGTGAAGTGCGACTCTTCATAGGATAGGTCATTATAATGGATTTGTTAAATTTGAATTCAATGATAGGTATCATTGTATACGAAAAACGATTCTGAACGGAGATGATATGTTTGTCTAGAATATAATACAATGTTATTTATAAATATTGTAATAAGTATATTTTATTTTTAAACGAAAAATTATAAAAACTGAAAATTTAAATTGTCTATAAATAAGTCAAAATATGTCAAAATACTTTGAAATCTTAACCATGTATAGAAAAAGTCAATATAAAGATTTGGTGAAAACTTCAAGTTGTTGCGGTTTTTCGTTTTTGAGTTAGAGCATTTTAAAAAAAACCAATATCATTTGTCAGTCTAGAATATTATACATTATATTATATTTTACATGTAATTTTATGTCAATATTCGCTGTTCAAACGCTTATAAAAAAAAATTGTGCCTATGGATTTTAAAATAATTTTTGAATGACATTAATAACTACTTCTGTGGAATCTTCTATTAAATTTTCAAGTATTTTGTACGAGCCAAATTTTTTTTATCACCGATTATAAAAATAAAATGTAAAAAAATCGAATATTTTAAATGCCTATAAGTGGCTTAAAAATCAGTATTATATTTTGAAAAAAATATGACATAAAGGAAATACCAATCTTAACAGCTGGTAGAAATTTTAAAAATCTGCGACTTATACTTTTTGAATTATAACAAATATTTAAAATCGTTTGAGAATAAATCGCTTTTTTATGCAATTTCATAAATATTTAAATTTCAAACAGTCATAAAATTTTTTCCTCTAAGTCTGATAGAAATATTTTTAAAGAATTTTGAAGAAAATCTTATAGATAACCTATTGTGAAATTTTTGAACCTTAAGTATGAACAGAAAAAATTTTATGAATTTTTATCTACAAAATAACTTGCAAATTTTCGCAATTTTTACATATTTCGTATAAATTGGAACTTTGAGCACTTATAAAAAAAAATTGTGAGATAAGATTTTAGATTTTTTTTTATCAGTTAAGGAACAACTTATAAGAAACCTTGTATTAAATTTTCAAGATTTTCTGGCCGGTCAAAAAAATTTTATCGTTATTTTAAAAAAAAAATTAGAAAAATTGAAAATTTCAATTGTCTATAAATAGCTCAATAAAAGTCAAAATACTTTGAAAATTTAACGGTGTATAGAGAACGCTAATCTTAACATTTGGTGAAAATTTCAAGTATTTACATAGATTAGTTTTTGAGGTTTAGCAAAATAAAAAATTTGAGTATGTCGAAAACTGGTTTTGCGTAAAAACTCCCGTTTTCCCTCATTTTTTTATGGTTTTTTGCGTCGCATTTAAAAAATAAAGAAAATTTTTTACTTTTGACTTCCCAAAGTACCAACAAGATTCACTTTCCTTTCAGAAAAGTTGCTACATAAGCAAATCGAAGCATTTTTACTGCCAAAAAAGGTGTCGTCAGACACAAAAATAAAAAATAAAAATAAAAATTTAAAAAATAAAATTAAAAAATAAAAAAAAATAAAAAAAAATAAAAAAAAAACACACATCATTGTAAAACCAATAGATTCCATCACTCCGTTCAGAATCTAAAATATATTTAAAATGTATAAGTTTTTTCAAAATTTAATAAGTTATTTGATTATTGTATACATTTAATAGAGTAATTCGGTATACTTGTGCACCTGTCATTTCAGTTTAACACTACGAAAATAATGGAATATAAAATAAATGAACATCGTTCGACGACGAAATAATTAATTATTATAAACGTGATTTGTCCTTGTATCTAAAACGTTTTTGTGTACGCGTATATTAAGAAACTATTTAATTGCACTTCAAATTTCAATATCCCTCTAAGGGTCGACATTTACAAACTACTAAAATGAATGTAACATGTTATGTGATTGAAAAGCTTTCAAAGAGTATACTTCCAACGATGCATCAGTAAAGGAATTTTTAATAAGACTTTTCTATACTCTATAATATATGAATATTATCACCTCCAAAACTGAGGATTAATACGCAAGGGTAGATTAGTGATATTTTTTGGCAGGGGAAAATAAATCGGAATACTTTCAACAACCTATTATTTTTAAAAACTATTTAAATACTCAATTTAAAGAAATTGCGATTTTACACGAAATAGAAGTTAAAAATATGAATATTCTTGATGACATCCATGATGATACAGTATTGTAGTGTTTAGGCGCAATCATATTTAACTATTGACTTATTTCTACATACGATGCAGTTAAAATAAATCAATACTAACACAAATATTTTAAAACGTGTGGTTTTAGAAGTAATAGTTTTTAATACTACAAAAACAGGATAATGAATGATTACACTAAGCTGCTAAAATGAATTGTTTTCGAAAATTCTATTAAAGCATTCGAATACATGTTCATACATATGTGTATTCGCAAGTTTAATGAATTATAAGACGTCTTCGATTAAAACAAAATGCTTTGAATTCCAACGACAACAAATATTGAATAAATTATTTTATTACTATACATCTTTCAATTGTGAAAATAAATTAGTGTTTTTGGTAACCTCGAAGAAAAATATAAACATTTATTTCAAATATTGTGATATTTGACGAAACATTATTAAATTTGAGTTCTTTTTTATGTTTGTGAGATAAAAATATTAATTTAACGTTTTTTCTCGTTAAACATTCTTTTAGGATATTTTAGTAAAAATTAAACCAAATATTTTACTAATAAAATATGTCACGAATACAGCCATAAAAGTCTGGACACCGTAGCGAAATTGAATAAAATAATTTTCAGTGATACACACCCTTTTATGAGCTATTTTGTGAAGCAATTGTTGGTGATTAACTTAGAAGGGAATCTGGCAGAGGGTCTCTTTTTTTAATTATCGTATCAATATTGTTAAGGGTAAAATAAATGGATTATATTATTAAAAAATAAAATTGAAAATAAAAGGACGACACTATTACGGTTTCGAAAAATATATTATTATAACATAGCATAGTCTTAAAAATTCCAAATCGCATTTTCACATAATGAAATAATATACTTTTGTTAATCTATTTTAAATTGATACTCATATTATTATTATCATATCATCTTGTAAATTAACTGCATGTACTTATATTTAAAATTATGTAAAATCATGTTAACAAATATTTATTTGAAAATAATATTCGGGATGGTAAAATGATTAATATTCATTTATTCATTTAATTTCAATTTAATTTCAGTTTAATGTGTTATATTTTTCTTATTTATATTAAAGTTAATTTTCTTTGTGTAAATGATACCTATATATTAAAGTACAAATATGTATTTAGGTATTACTTTTCAGCTTTTCACTTACCAGTTGAAAACTTGAAGTATTTATTTAATTAATGTTTAATTAAAATTTTTATAAAAATAATAAGCAAACTATTTAGGTATTATTTTACTAACAGCAATAATTATCATTATTACAAACATACAGATATAATTTTTATTACTTGTATACTAGTATACAGCTCTCTCCTGGGGTAAAGTTTTTTCTTTTTTCAAATTTAAACTCTATTCTTAAAAACCTTTTTTGTGTTTTTTTTTTTGTGAACAGCAATCCGGGCTCGGCTTAAACTTATTACAAAAGTTAAGTAGGGTTAGGTAAATGGTCCATAAAAAAAAAAAACCAGACCGTCATTTCTGCAACCTTAATATTTCACATACTACACAGTCCTTCCATCACGATAAACTTAAAAGAGATTGATTAAAATTTAATTTTTTTTTCAAATATGATCAGAATTTATCTCTGATGAACCCTCTTTTCATAACTCGTAGATTTCTAGATACAACAACAGAACTAATATTCTTGATATAATGTGTCCATAAATATAATCACTGTAATCGTGACATTTTAACATTTTTATTCTCAATTTTAAATAATATGTTTCTTATACTACGTCATATAAATTTATATTTTTATTATTATATTCACTAATCATACTTTGAACATTATATATACATGACCTTACTTGTTTTGTATTTTAATCGTTTGCACATACATATTGGTTATATGAGTCCCAGTGTTTTGATTTTATTTATCAATCATATTATATTATGAATTATAATGTAGTTTGCACTATTAAAGGATTCATAAGTTCGATATTTGGATAAACATTACCTTCTTAGCGCTAATTATCTCTCATACTTCGAATTATACATAAAATATTTAAATGAATCAGAAACTGATTTAGACGTTACAAATATCTTCTGATATATTCTATATAGCTTTTAATTGTTACGCTAGAATTAGCACGTTTATTACATGAATGTTATTATTTTTATTTTTTATAGATAAAAGTATGTTAATCACCATCTGATTTTAAATATCAAATATTTGTTAGAAAATTATGAAACACTTAGAATTTAAAGTATTTGCACATAAATTACCTTATAAATGTTTCTCGTTTTATATTTACCGAACACTGTATCTGTGTTTTATTTGTGCTCGAAATATATATATATGCAGTTGTAGAGATCACGTTGTTTAAATGTTGACTTATTAAGAACACTTACAATATATAATACCTTACTTAAATAAACTATTATTTCACTTTAATGTTATATAATCGATTTCAAATAATTTATAGTAAATTTTGGTTGGTGCTCTTAGGATTGATAATTATTTGTATAATTGTAGATGTAAAAAAAAAGATATGAAAATAAATATACGAAAATGTGTTTGGTTTAAGCTAATGCATAAGAATTATTTACGATTGACAACCAAAGATGTTCTACTACATACTGCGATTATATTGGTGTTAATTTATACCCATTTTTTTTTTCACTTGATTAATGTCATTAATTTATGGACTAGTGATGAAATATTAATATTTATTAAAACGTAAGCACTCGCTCTACATAGTTATGTTATTACATTAGTTATATTATTACCGGTTTTCGATTCATACAAGTCACTTAATATATATTTATATTGCAAATAATTATAATAATAAAAAAAAAAAAAAAACAAAAATACAATAAAATATGTAAAATATCAATCTGTAAAATGGTAATTTTAAATCAATGAAATATCGACCAAAAGTATGTGTTTCAATACTGCCGGGTACATACATATAATAATGTTATTTCGTTATGGACATCACTAATTTTTGGCAGATCGTTCAACGTTATCGTTTTGGTTAGGTTAAACGAGTAGGTCGTACATAGTAATCGCTGTACATTAGAATGCAAATTATGTAATAACTTGAAAAATACGGTTTTAATTATTCATCGTCCGCTCACCAAATATTGATCGTCCATGCAGTCGATGTGCGGTCCTATGATGGTGAAGTATTTCATTCCTTGGGGTGGCGATGCGTACGGTATGTCAAGAGTCACCTGAAAAGATACGACGGGTTCGATGTAGATGAAGAGAGGATAAAAACGAAAAAAGGTTGTTATGTGCACGTGAGGTGTACGATGCACATAATGTTATATTTACCTTTATGTAGTACCTGACGTATCCGGGTTTGCTTTCAAACGAACAAGGTAGCGAGCTCTGAGGAAGTTGGAATTTAAACGGGAAGTGGTGAATTCCGCGTGGCAAAATGGGAGCAGGACCATCTTGTCGGTCTACTAGAATAAATTGTATCCACAAAGAATATAACATATTTTATTAGGTATATGTTATTCCCCCTCTCTCACTCTACTTGAACTACATCACACAGGTACTCAAGCAACGTTAACGTTTTTATTACAAACCTTTTCCGAATATCAAGGACCGATTGTCGATAAAGTATTGATCATCTTTTACGGCCGAACGATCTCCACTGACCAACACTTGCCATTCCGCGTGAGCTTTGCCCCTGAGCACGATTCGTACGGCTGTAAACGACAAGATTTTTCAATTATTAATAGATTCGCGTTTTCAGTCATAAAATAATAAACTTGTTGTTTTAATTGTTATTATTATTATTTTCAAACGCGCGTGTGTCTATGTGGTGAGGGTATTGTTGTGTTTAATTCAACATAAATAATAACAGTGATTTTGTTCAATTGACGTAACCACACAACACAAACTTCTGAATAATAGAAATGTAATTTTCTAGTCAACGTCTTTTTCATACATAATATGTATAGTATAATTTGCCCACGTTTAGTAACTATATTCATGTTAGTGACATTTTATTAATATTAACCCGTTGTTTTGACATTTCTGCAAACAATGTTTACTGAGAATTTAGTAATAATATTACGTTAGACATGTTATCATGTATATTACGTATCAATAACATACATTTTCTTATTATTATTTTATGCTATTCCATGTCATTTCAATGTCATTTAATTTCATATGAAAATTTAATACTGTTTAGTATTTTATCTTTAAAATTCAAGAACTCTTATTTGAAGGGCTTATAATTATTTTGTACACTGTTTGATAAACACTTGAAATTAATTCATTTTTTAATTAATTTTTATAATTATTTAGCATTCTATATATATTATAATAAAATGGCTTTTACTAGTTGAAGAATACAGAACTAAAAATATATTAAACATAACTACGCTGGCAGATATAATTAAATTAAATTGATTTAAATAAATGTATATGGATATAAGTACTACGAATTAACACATTCGATTAACGCATTCGGTTTTAAAGCTTCAGAAATATAAAGGGAGAATGTAAAATGTCTTAATGACAAAATTATTTTAGCTGTACAATCACGATATTGTGTGTGTGTCATATAATACAAATAATCAATGACTGGTATGAATTAAATATTAAAAAGAAATATAAACGAATTAAATAAAATTTGTTTTATAATGTATTAAATGGATTTAGGTGAACTTTCATTTTTTTTATTAGTTGCGTGAACTGCACTTCACATAATCAGAGTTGGGTCACATATTAAATAATATTGTATAATTGTACTATGAGGATGTGATATACCAGTAATTTAAGCGTAAAATTATGTTATATATGCATACACGCAGGAAAAAACTATTCAGTGTAAATTCTTAGTATTAATGCACTCTTATTTTTAGATTTAATTAAGATTAATTTGGTTTTTTGTTTATAAACTGTTATAACTATAAAAAAATATTGAAAAAAGATACTGAAAAATAAAATCACTACATCATTTGTATTGTTCTCTTCTTTTTTTTTAAAAAAAAGACGTAACTTCTGCTATGAATTTATACTAAAAGGTCTTATTTCATAAACTATGGGTTTTCTGACAAAAATCGTAAATAAATGAAAATATTTTTATTTATAAATTTACGGACACGATCACCATATCATGTCACAACTAGCTCGTATGCACTCGTACTATAACCCTTACAGCCGTCGTTCGATGGAACGCTAGACCCTGGGTAAATTTTTGTGTATCATGTCTTCTCAAATAAACAAATTCAATTCAAGTGTATTTCAATTGTTATTATTATATAAATATAATATAATTATCGTCAAATTACATTGTATTAATATTGGTGGCATGTAGAAGATATATACAAGTTATGTTTACTATTTATTATCTGATAATATTAATTTTACTAGCATTATCGATTATTATGAGTAAATAAAAGGGTGAGCGATGCTCGTTCTTTATACTTTTCTATTTTAAATCCTGTCACCCCGTCAAAAGAAAAACTTTTTATTCTGTTTATCTCATATTATATTGAGAAATCAATGGAATCATTATTTCATAGAAATATCTTGTTCTGAAAAGTCTAAACTTAGGTAGTTCATCCTTAAATGTAGACATAATGAATTGAAAATAAAATAAATTTTATTGAACAAAATATATGGAAAAACTGTATTAAATCTATGTATAATTTCCAAGTACATGACAAACAAAATATTTATATACAATAAAAACGTATTGGATATTGTTAAGAGTTCTTAAGAGCATGTTTGGTACGAATGTAGGGTTGAAAATATTTTTCCCATCGATAATATGTCGATGACAGATGAAAAAAAATCATTTTCTCGCCATCCGACTAAAATAAGTTGAAAGTTGAAAGTGGGAATAAATTGGTATGAAACATCTAAGTTCATAAAAAGTCAAAATGTTGACATAAATAATACATAACTGTTATCAACAACTGTTGAACAATTTTAAGCAATGTATTTTAAAAATGCGGCAGTGAAAATAATTTTTTCTATCACTAATGTGTTCAGCGTTACAAAACTAGGAATATATTGGTTTTACAATTTTGTGTTTGGTCCCTCGTGATATTGTATTTCTTTCTTTTGCTAGTAGAAGTAATTTAAAAGTTTCAAACAGAAACTTTTTAAATCGAAAAATCACACATTTTTCAAATTTTTAAACAATATATCAAAATGTATATTTTTTCGGTTTAGAATTGTTGTATAGTTTTAACTATAAATATGCAATTTAATCAGTAATTTGTCATGAAGCAAAATCAATTTTTTTATGATTAATACGATATTTTATTATATCTTATTGTTAATAGGTGAAAGAAACTCTTTAATAAAATTCAAGTTAAGGAAATATTCATAATTTGAACAAAAAGAGGAGAAATATAATTTAAAAAAACAATAACAGTACAATTTTAAAGAAAACAATATGGAGAATAACAATAGGTAATACTGATAGTATTTGTTAAGTATATAAGAAAATTACGATAAGCCACTAACGAAGAATCTACATATTCCTTCACTTCATGGAAGTTTTTGTCACAGGCTTTCATTTTTAAAAAGTCACAAAATCACATGATTTCAATAAATTGCCAATACAATAAGTGACACCTTGATTTAAGTCCACATAAATCGTGTATCTTGGAATATTTAGCGGAGAATCTCGTTATTTAAATTGATATCCGATTTCTACAATTTTATTAAATACACTACAAATATATATTTATATTTTTACATTATATGTATCAATAGAAAACTTTTTATTTCACAATTTATTGATGTATTACTTTTCGTTCATTCTTATGAAAGTGATCGCTCTAACAATAATTTAAATTATTTTTCAAACAACTAAAATTGAATTATTAAAATCATCAACGTGCAATATAGGTTTCACGTAATCATATTATAAAAGAGTTTCAAGCAAAAGTTGTAATATTTAATAACTATCAGATGGATAGTAAGGTGGTATACAGTGTAGATAGGAGTTACATAATGGATATTTTATCGAAAGAGTATCTTGCCGTAAATGAATCACAAAAATTTGGGAACAATCTCGGTGACAAACCGAGGAATACAAACATAAGACCTGGAAAATCAAACAAAATAAAAACTAAGTATATTAAGTTATATGAATTAACTCAGACAATTTATTCGGTCGACAAGCCTAAGAGTAAGTTTCTTTTATAGATGATATTAGTCCGAAGTCGTATATACGTCGTGTTATATAAAACTCATAAAATTACAATTACTAATTTAATTTTAGAACAGTCTATCGTAAAACTTGGGAAATCTTTAGAGGAAAGTCAATTATAGAAGTCTATTGCTTCTGACCGAAAGACATGATGAGAGATTTTGAATATAGAGATAAAGCGTCAAAATATTACAAGAAAAAAATGTCAAGAATATCTTCATACAAAAAATAATACAAATTTATTTAAAAAAAATGAATTAATAGATTCTCTGAGAGTTGAAAATTGTATAAAAAAATTATATAAAATAATGAAAAGTTCACCGTTCAAACGTTTTAAGCAACGTTCTGCACTGAGGTAATTAAAACTAAAAGTGCCCAATAAGTATGTATAAAAAACACTATCCACTTTTCGCTGATAAGAATTTACGAGTTTTGTAAGTTTAGAAATCTAAAATTTTTATCAAATATATTTGGACTTGACTATTTGTATATTTCTTGCTGTTTGTTGGTAATCCAATAGTATAATAAATAGCTTTGAGATAAAATGTTGGTAAATGTATGGGTTCTATTGTTTTCTAATACAATAGAAGGTTAATAATATTTGATTAAAATTAACATAAGATAAACTTGTAATAAAATATTATAATACGTATTATTTTAAGTAGATGGATAAAATATTTTCTTAGTCATGTAAAAACTGCATGTTACCTTTGAAATATTTCTTTGTATATTTCGTGATATATTTAAACACTTTATAAAATTGTACTCGTATATTGTATTAAAAACTTATCGCAAAAGGTTTTTTTTTTATTGCTTAGTTTAATATGTTTCATTAAATTATTGCTCTTATACGTTTTTTAACACTTAATATAATAGAACACAGACATGAAAATTATGGATATGGCACTAATGTTTGTAAAGTAATTAATTATTTCAGTTATTCGATGTATAATATAGTTATTATTAAATATAGAAAGTGATCATTTTAATGAGGTCTATGGGTAAGATATTTGTTATTGAAATTATCAACAACTATGGAAAGTTTGTTTAAAATAATAGTAAGTAAAGAGTTTAAAAGGTTCAATAAGATTTTGAATTAGTTCAAAATTCTTGACATTGAAATGGAAGTATTGGACGTTGGTTTGGCGGCTGTTATACTTATGATGATGAACCAGATATGATTGTATGATATACGACGACTAGTGGGGACGTGTTGAGTTTGAAGTTCTAACTTTTCTGATTTATCTATCGATTTTGTCAATGTTTTGTATATTATACAAGCTTTGTATGCTACTATATGTGCACCTGACCATTAGTACACATTTAATCGGTGGCCAACGATTTTTAATGCACTTTCCGGTTCAATGATTTTCGCCGCATTTAACGCACCTTAATTTGACCAATTTTGACCAAACTCCCCTTAAGTAGTTTAACGTTTGGCCATATGCTTAACATATGTGTGGCATTGGAAAGGATATTTCGTTTGCGTGTGATTTTTCGATAACCACAATAAAACAGAGTAGTGTATCAATCTTGAAGATAACTTGGTTTTCATTGAAAACGAGTTATACGTGGGATAGTGGTAAGGAGCGATGACGTTTTTTGATATTAATCAAGCATGTGACTGAATGTCGTAGTTCGACCAGAGCTTCTGAAATGTCAGATAATATTGTAGAATGATGGATTTATAATTTCTACCTTATATTGTCGTTCACAGTGCGACCGAAAGAAGAGCAATTATGCATCGGTATTGCTAGAGTTGTAAGTAATTATATTGTAGGTTATGCGATTATTTGGGCCGAAATATTAGGAATGATGGTGTGAATTTATACGAAAAATTATTAATATCTGTGAGTAATACTATTTTATTATTGTATACATTCGTGACGTTATTTACATGAATTGCTGGCATTCGAGGGTATTTAGATGTAACTTTAGTTTGTGATAGTTGTTTACACCTAATAACTCGTACGTTGGGTTGAAATGCCTCGATTTCAGTTTCGCTGTTTGCCTTGGCCAGTGCAGTGTAGCGGCTAAATGTTTTGATTTTTTTTCTATATTTTGTAAAGAGCTGGAAGGCGGAAACATGATTTTAAGTATTAACATTAAGCACGTTCGAACATCACATTTCTGATTAATGTATCTCTCAATGTTCCGTGCGAATCAGAAATTAACCAAGATACATTTTTACGTCGAGAAGTTTTTACATTTTACACTGCACATAGTAAATTATCTTATAGTCGACAATCACTTGACACAATTTTTAATTTGCAAACAAAACACATAAAGCGTGCGGCGGGTTAGATAGACCAAATAATTCAGCAAGAGTAGGACCAAGTTAACCAAACATTTGCTGTAGCTGTTCACTGTAACAACACGTTTTCCGAGTACGGTGAACATATATATATATATATATATATATGTCATACAGTTTTTCGCTGACTTGCCGTCTTCGTGCCCCACACTGCGCACTATGATGTTATAACATGTGCGTGACATAATAATTTTTATTCGTCTTGACTCGATACCACGATATGACCAAGGACCCTGTCATATAATACAAATAATCAATGACTGGTATGAATTCTAAGACTTTGGATAAGTGTAGTTTAAATATTCAAAAGAAATATAAACGAATTAAATAAAATTTGTTTTATTATGTATTAAATGGATTTAGGTGAACTTTCATTTTTTTTATTAGTTGCGTGAACTGCACTTTACATAATCAGAGTTGGGTCACATATTAAATAATATTGTATAATTGTACGAGTACTATGAGGATGTGATATACCTATCAGTAATTTAAGCGTAAAATTATGTTGTATATGCATACATGCAGGATAAAACTATTCAGTGTAAATTCTTAGTATTAATGCATTCTTATTTTTCAAAGGAGACCGGTGGAGTCAAAAATATTTTTCAAATAGATCATATGATATAATAATACCGATTCGTATATACGAGAATAACATACTGGAATATAATGTTGTGAATATCATTACATAGCCAACAGTATGGTGGTACTCCATAATGTAAAATCCATCACCTCTCGATGTAAAAACTGCGTACACTGCATATTAAAAAATAAAATATAAATTTAAAATGCTGTTTAACGATAAAAATGTAGATTACTAGCTAAAAAATGGTAAAAAATATTAAAAATAATTATAAAATTCTCTGAAAACATATAAATATATTTATCGTTTAAAAATGCCCGATAAATTGTTCGTTATAAAAATTTCTCCAATTTAAAATTTAACCATTATGTTTACTAATAAAAACAATTTACTGCATTATTTCTAATGCATTAAATATTTAAATAATACCCGCGTATAAATGTTCATCGAGTTTTTATTTTTATATAGAATACTTAAAACTTTTACAACTCTCTCGAAAGTACTTATTCGGTCGTCGTTGTGCGTAAAGTATTGAATTAAATATAGTATATAAACTAATTATTTAAATATCACGATGAACCGTCAAGGGCGCCCGAAGGTGAAAATTCAGGGGGGGACAGCCTTAATTTTTATTAATAATCAAACACTTTTATACTAATTAAATACTTTTATTAACTAATTGAACACAAATTGCAATTTTCATTTATTTTTCCCAAATTCATCAACAAATTTTTCAGCTAAATGAAGTTCTTTGGATGTAATTATTTTAACTAACAGGAAAGCTAGGGGGGGAGTTATCCCTCCTCCTGTACCTCCTTACGGGCGCCCTTGTGAACCGTGTTTGTCTAACGAAACGTACGCGAAATCGTTGTATTATAATATCATTCGAAAAATGCTTTGAGGCGTTATTGTGCACGCATTTTAATCTCGGTCTGTATAAAGTTTTTTATTTTTATTAAAAATAAATAATAATAATATTAATAATAGTAACATCGTTCATTTTGGTACCAAGTAGTCGGTGATAAATGTTTCAAAACATTTTTAATCTTTATATTTCTTTTATGAAAGTCATGTTCCACATATATATATATTTATGTTATATATATATATATATATATATATATATATATATATATATATATATATAACATAAATAGAACATACGGTTATATCTTTTGTTTTCCATTACGGAAGTCTCGTAAATTATCTGCGATTTATTGATGTTCGGGGTTTTATATTAGAACAATGTTATTCCTGTTCAACGTGTTTCGGATAGTCTGAATCAATATAATACTACCTGAACTTAAGGAAGCCCGGGAATAAGTGTCGGTGTGAAATAGAGAAACACCGTTAGTCAAAGTGGTGACACGTTATTGCTTCACTTGATAAATAATAGTAGAGGATTTGATAAATTGTTTTTTTGCCGAAAAAACATGTGATTTGCATCTTTTGGATAATGCCAACCGATATTTTCACTTCAACACCCGCTGTAGATTTAAATAAAAGATCAGAGAATTGTCGTATACGAACATTACCGTGGGATATACTTGGACGAAAACTAATTTTATAGAATATAAATATTCATAATATTTAAGATTAATAAATAAAGAAATATAAATGTCCCATCAAATATAAAAATTTTGTACTAAACATTTAATTTAAGTCATTTCATTCCAATGCGTATTTTACGTGGTTCATATGTCATTTGTCAATATTTTTTAAAACAATGTATGCAAATCAATTTCATTCGCCAGATGGACTTAGCATAGATTAATGAAATTTATTAACAGGGCGATTATAACACGTGAACGGCAGAAAGAACGTTGATCATTCGTACAATAAATATACACTTAGTAGTGCTGTTGAAAATAATGCTGTACTTAAAAAAAAGCACACAAAATATGGAATTAATCAAAAGTTTTTTTAGCTTTTTGCGGACTTTTATTTTTGGGGGCTCATACATTAGAGAACGGAGAGAATATCAAACTACTAAAATGTTCATTCACATTTACTAAGCTACTTGTGAAGGGTATTTCAATATTTTCCACATTTTTTTTTTTTATAAATAAATATACACTTTTCTATTTTAATTTTGTAGTACATTGAAATAAAAATACGTTTTCTTATTACGTGATATATTTGAGTTACAACTTTTGACGCATAAAAAAGACATTTGGTAATTTATGAGCTTCATGAGGTGGAGCACAGCCCCCCATGGTTCTCAAATTGTAAAATGCCCTCAAAATACTAATTTTATTCATAATAAATTAATTGAGAAAATACATTTTTTATATAAGGCATGTAACTTTCAAAATTAAATTGGTATTTTTTAATTTTTGTATTGTGGTTTTTTATGATTTACATTTAATTTACTAATACTATTAAAATGTTATAACATACAAAACAACAAATAACTATATTTTACTAATTGTTTAACGATCAATTTAAGGAAAATTAAATGATTTATGTTAAACTATACACGACGTGTTTATAAAATAGTGAGCCCCCATGACATTTTCAAAACCTGGCGCCTCTGCGTACAACAACTGAAAAAGGACTTAAAGGACCAACATTCAGAAACAATGACTTGACGATAACAAACGCCTTTTTTTCTCATTACGTTTGGACTTATAAATTTAATAGTATTACGAGTACAGTTGAAGATTTTAATTAAAGAAATACAATATACTTCAATCCATTTTTGTAAATATCCATCTTACGTCGTATATATACGATTATGTCGTCATTAATTACAGAATTTGTTTTAAAACGTGTTTGTCGTTAAGTTAATTCCATAGTTTTTTTTTTTTTTTTTGTAATTAGAAACAACAGAAAGTTTAATCGCGTTACGTCGGATGGTACGGGATTTATGCGATACGCAACCGTCCTACACGTCACCGCGGGTACATGAACGGCGTAGTTTTTAACGACTAAGTTTAATCAGTAGTGCGCCCTTGTGTAAAGATTTAACGTCACCGTTCTTTGTTCTTTGGGTGTATATTTCATGATATATCAATATATATTCACGGGGGATGGGTGATATTTGATTTAAATAATTAATTATGGTCGTTTATTATGACAATTTCACCCACGGCCGTGGGCAACACGATAACAATGATTCTAATGCAATAACATTACCTACCACCCGTATCAAAGACGCACAATCAAATTCACATCTGTAATTATAATTATTATTTAATAGGTAACATAACTCATCAGATACATAAAAATACATATAAAGATGTTTTGTTTTGTTTCAAAACAGTATAAATCGTACACGTTTTCGTTTTCATTGTTAAAAATAATAAATTATAGGTATCGTGTATATATATAGGCCATAGGCGTGAGCACAGCTGTATTTCAGTGAGTACTTCAGTACTTTTGGGTCCTATTTTAACAAAACGTGTCGGTAAATTTAATAAATTATAACGTATAAATAATTAAATAAACGTAATTTTTATTTTTTATTTAATATAGTGCTATATTAGTTTCAATGTGTATGTTTTCCTTGAATTTTGTTTATTTTTTCAGATAGCTTCAATTACTTATGATTTATGCTTTTGTAGAATATTTTAGCTGTTAAATAATCATTAATAAGTTTTTGTATCATATTTTTTCCGATTAAGACATTTTTTTTACCAAATATTTTAGAATATATTACATTTCATTTGAACAACATCAGTTAAAATATGGACTCTTAGACTTAAAGTCCAATTTACAACATTTCGGAGAGAACCATCCATGCGAAAGCCTATGATGTAGGTACGCCATCATCGTAATAATATTAATATTTTAATATAATTCACCCGTGCGATTTTCGATGATATTCCGACGGTGACTAACACGGTTTCTTTGGCCCGTTGCAGCAGCGCGGTCCGACTTTACCCCGCAAACAACACATTCCATTCTTGTAGAAACGATAACGATCCGTAAAAATATTATATGATATTTTAAGGCCGGTTATTGAACGGCACACCATTATTATTATTATTGTCGTGTTAGCTGTCGCGTTATTAGGTAAGAACAGGTTGATGACTAAATTTGGTCTCGATTGACAACGGGAGGGGTTGATGGTGGTGATGAATAAAAGCCCACTCAAGAAGGGTGGGGGCTATATTAATTCCCACTCCCCCCTCCCCCGAAAAAATCCTAGATCTGCCCTAGTAGTTTAAACAATATTTGTTGCGCCAAGTATAGGTAATTATTTTTTTTTTTAAATTTTGAAAACTTTTTAAAAATGTTATTGTTTTTGACTCATGAAATAATTATTTAATGTATATAAGGTACTAAAAAACAATATTTATTTTTAAATAATATTCAACAATAGGTAATCTTGCTAAATCATAAATTCTAAATTACTTTGTGATCTTATTTTAGTAAATACATAGCAAATATCTACACAAATATCGTTCTCACCTGCCTCCCTTACAAATGCGCTACTACCGTTAGTACTATCAAGGGTTTGTACAGATGTGCACTTCCCATGCGCATATTCGCATCACTAGCTTACCAGCTGCCATGTGTTACGCGATTTTCCCTTGTCGCACCACTACCCAATCACCCAGACTGGTCTCCATAATCATTTGTTCAACACGTTTGAATGCTTTGTGATTGTAATAACTAAGGCTGGGATTTTAATGCTTAGAAAATATCACATAAAATAAGTCAAAGTAATTATTTATTGCAGTTTGAAAATGGTACTGCTGAAATCATACTACCATTTTATTTATTTAATACTATAATAAAAACAGGTAATATTTGTTAAATATTTACACAAATTTAATTAAAATGTATTTTATTACTAGCTGTACCGAGTACGATCGTTGTTGATAGAGTAACATATTAATAGAATAATATTTTATCATCCGTGAAAAAAACTTTTCTATCAAATTCGTAGACGTATTTTGTTAATAGATTTGAAGTCGACGATTTTACTTTTGATATGTTTAGTACTTTTGCCACAAGACACGGAAAAACACGTTGAAACACACCAAAATGAAACCACGACTAAAGTAAATTTAAGTGCAACTATGTGTGAGTAAGGTAGAGAATATGAATAAGCTACAAAAATGCTCTAAAGTTTTTAAAAATGAACTAAAAACATCGAAAATTGCCCTTAAAATGGATTTAAATTTAAATTTGTCGAAAAATTCATAATAATGTAAAATAAATACTTCAATAAAATAATCAGTATTACCTGAAACATATTTTCTGTTCATGGATCTATATGATCAGTGTCGTATTTAGAGGGGGGTAGTATTTATAGGGGGTCGTATTAAGAGGCTAGGGTGAGCAATTGCCCTTCCCCTTGTGGAATTTTGGGGGCGGTAAATTGTTATTTATTTCTCTTTTGTATTTAGCCAACTTTGAATTATTATAATTGTATTAAATATTTTTTTCCATGTATTGTATTTTATACTGTTGATTTATTGGTGGAAATTTAGTTGAAGTTCGTTATTGGATATTCTTTAAAATCTATTTTTAAACAAACGCTGAAGGATACCTTGGTTTAATAGATAATTATATTACACAGTACGCAGAAGCCTGAATGCCCGTATTTTAGTGCTGTTGTTAACCATTGCAGTTGTATTTTGTATAATACAAAACGATAAATCAATTGTATAATTAATATGTATATTTTCATCCGCCCCCCCCACCAACATATTTTCAGTATCAAAATGGGGAGTGGAATTTTATGCATCAAAATCCCAGCGCCAATAATAACAATCGTTACCCGTGCAGGATGCCACGGATTCTCAACGATGACGTTTCGGATACTTTAAGTATATACGAGTACGATAGGTATTCATAATGAAATTACGCCACCAATGCTGACGAATGCATTGATACGTCATTAGCGTTTTTACATTATTGATGCGTTGCCGTGCCTTACGTCTAAAATTGTCTAATGTAAATAACACTGTCCCGCAAGTCTGGGATGGATATCTGGTGAGGTTATTTTTATTAAAATTTACTGCTCCAATTCTCATGATTTATTTTAACATTTCTTCATTGTATTTTATATTATAACTAATATTTTATTTAAATTTTCATATACATTTAGATAAAAAGGAACACGCTTTTTTTTTACACAACATACTTTCGCCATTTCATTGTAATGTTTTCAGAATACGTAAAAAAAATAATAAAATAATGTTTGCATACGTATAATAGCAGCTGGATGGTACATAATTTTTTTCGCTTTTGTGTAAGTATAATGTTAAAGAGGATGATACGAACATTAGCAGGGTCAGTTTTTGTTTGCACATAGTGACCTATACAACAATTGCTTTGAAACAGTCGGGCGGACCTAAGTGTGCAATGTAAATAATGTTGATTGCCTAGAATTCCCTTAGAATATTGTGCGGTTCCGACAATACACATTTCTGCAGGTCTATATCGCAGACGCCACGATACTTCACAGAATAATAATACGCAGTGGTATACACTTTTATCGATTCAAGTATAAAAACGTTCACATTGGTACATCGATTGTACAAAAAAAAAATTGAGCTTCTTTTTTTGTACGATTCATTTCCTAAATATTTTTAAGAATGTGCAAAAAGTCGCCATTATTATTGTTCAGGCGATATAATACTTGAGTTTAAGAAAATCCGCGATGCCAATTTCTTGCTACGTATATTAGTATAGTAGTACACCTAACTTTTCGACAGAAATTAAGTTAAATTAATTTTCTTCTTGAAATGCAGATCGATTATTATAAAAAATATATTATAAAATTTGTTCGGCTCACTAAGAGCAGAGGCACCATTTTTTAAAGGGCGTGTAAGCAATTTAAGAGGTCAATTTTTTTCCACCATTACGTTTCTTGTATTTTCAGAACAATTATACTTACAACATACTTACTGTGCATAGATCTTTAATATCTATTATCTGTACTCAGTGCCGGATTTATGGGGGGAACTTGGTATGTTTGCCTAGGTAATATTGGTATTAGGATGGTCTTAAGTTTATAAAAAATACAAAAAAAAAAAGTTAATGAATATCCCCTGTACTTCTATCAACGTAAGGGCGTTGAATTTTTATAAGCCACGGGCGACAAATTGCCTAGATGCGACACTGTCTATATCGCAGAAAATTTTTTTTCCCTATCGCTGAAGGAACCATTTGTTATTAGGCAATAATATTATAAATTTTATTTGAGATGAATAAAAATTGCATATAAAGCTGTTTCATTGTTTCAGAAGTCAAATAATTAAAGTCTAAGATCAAGGTTATAGTATAAACAGGCGCGTCCCCAAGGGGGGGGGGCGAAAGGGCGTTCGCCCCCCCCATAACAATTTTGAATGTATAAAATTACTATTGTCTATTACCTATGTCAACAAAATTTATTGTTATACCTAAGTAGAAAAAACTAAATCTTCTCAAAGATAAAAAATTGTTATCTAGATAAAGATAATAACTAGTAACTAGTAATAATTATTTGGTATCGGAATAGTGTATCGGTTTATAGAAGAACGCAGCACATATTTTTATCGCTGTGTCAACGCCAGTAATGTACAGTCACAGACTTCTATAATAAGTATACCTATATATACTAGTTAGTATAGCACTATAGCGACTGCTGATACCTGTGTGTACAGTACACGGCTACTACACCAATACATATGTAAGATTATTATGACATACCAACACTCCAGCTAGTAATCCTGTGGAGTTTTGTATATACCTATCCTTGACAATGTCCTGGAAGATCTACGCATGAGATTCCGCAGCAAAAAAAATAGTACTATACTTTTGCTCATGAAATTAGTACCAATTTCAATTATCAACATGTCTCCAGAGATGTGTGATAAATTAATAAATTCAATAACTGAAAACTTTTCATTTTTGGAAATAAATCAAATCGTGTTCAAAGGAGAGTTAGAGCTGTGGAAATCAAAATGGGTTTCAAGTACTATAGTCAACTATTTTTTTAATTGTAAAATTAACTAGTTACTTAAATCACAATTTTATTTCTATAGGTGAAAATCCTCCGAAAGATGTTTGTCAGTCTATTGAACAATGCCATGCTTTAATTTTTCCGCTTATAACAGAGCTTTTATTAATATTAGGAACACTTCCTGTAAGTGTCGCTTCTGCAGAGAGGAGCTTTTCAACGCTTCGCAGGTTGTATATTATAAATTTAGTATATTATTAATAACATTTTATTTCACAGCAATACCATTGATCTTTTGTTTTAGAAACAATGCTTATGCTTATGTTATATTTTAAGCTTTAATTTTGCTTACTTTGCGTTTGCTTACACTATAAATTTATTTGAATAATGCCATAATGCGGTAGTCATTAGTTTGCTTTCACCTAATTGCTTGCTATTTATTTCATGATTTTTAGATTAAAAACATGGCTAAGGAGCCAAATGGGGCAAAGCAGATTGACTGGACTGGCAT
The DNA here is from genome assembly GCA_034509805.1 of Sipha maydis. Classification (NCBI taxonomy): domain Eukaryota; kingdom Metazoa; phylum Arthropoda; class Insecta; order Hemiptera; family Aphididae; genus Sipha; species Sipha maydis. Next base: position 145,472 of record JASXSY010000801.1, on the reverse strand, counting down.
TAATGCATGTGCATCGAAATATAGATTTAAATATAAATAATATAATTGACCGGTTTGCAAAAAACAAACGAAAAATAGATTTTATTTTATAATTTACTGTACTTATTTATTATTATTATTATTATGTATAATATAATGTTTCATTGTATTTATTTATTATTATTATTATTATTATTATTATTAATACCGTAGGTATAATATATCGATTTAAAAAATAGGTTCGCCTCCCCCTTGAAAACTGCCTAGGGACGCCCCTGAGTATAAAATAATTTATAAACGCCCAAGTAAGTTGTAGATAAACATTTTTTAAGATGTGTGGACGTACACTCTGCCCGTCCCCTAAAATGGCGTCACTATAACCAGGGGCGGACTGGGTAGGCACCGGCCCAGTGGGCAAATTTTGAAAAGCGGCCCAAAACATAAAAAATAGCTCTATTACTGCATTCGAAAAATGTCCTATAAACATCATAAAAATGTACCTATATACTTATAAAACCTTGTAAAACTTATAATTATATTTCAGAAAATATTCAATAACAGATTATGATCGAAGTTATTGTTATTAATATTGTTAATGAACATCAATAGTTTTATAATGGTGATTATTTTTTTTTTTTAATTCCAAATAAAATACAAGCGATAAAACGGAATAACAACAAAATTCGTAGTTTTGCTTAACTTAAATGTAGTTTATCAATATAATTAACTGTGTCGTTGTAAAATATTTATCCGTCGGTGTTGAAGACGCGAAAAATATCCAATGTAAATGTGTAAAATGATAATTTCAAGGTTTGGGTTTATTGTTGACATTTCACCATTTAATAGCTTTCCGAATCGTTCTCTTAAAAACTATTTGTCGTAAATAAGGACACGTACATGAATATATAAAACATTACATATATATATATATATATGTATATAAGACTAGCTATTATAAACCAATGCAGATACGAACACGGGTGCCTGCACATTATTATACCTGATGGGTTTTTTCTTCCCCCTGTTCGTCCGATATGAACTCCAATCCGACTAGCACTAAGTATTTTGATTGATTTTTATTTAAAATGTTACGATAATAATTTTTACATTTCAAAACGCACAACAATAAACACGTATATCTACACAGGGGCGCGATTTCCGTTATTTTATAGTATTTTCACTACAGGTTTTTTTTATCTAAAACATACTTACTACGCATAGACCTAGTGGTGTATTGGTACGGGTACGCGGGTATACGTCGTATAACCGATAGCATATTTTCGATTTTCAGCGTATACTCCATATAAAATATCATTTTACGGATATACACTCTTAAAAAAACTCAAAACCAAATAAAACCAATTTTATGTTCATAGAAAAAAATTATTAATACGTAGCTGTTCATGTTGTCTATTATAAAAACAAAAATCATGGGTTTTCCCTAAAAGACAGTCAGCAACACCGCTAATATATTTTGAAAATATTACGACACTCATGCGTGATTCGATAAGCAATAAATAATTTATCGGCCTTTTTTTTCCGTGCCTTAAAAGAAATATCTATCATCTATCAGATATCATTGTATACGAATAACGATTCTGAACGGAGTTAATATGTTTGTCTAATACATTATTTAATACATTGTTATTTATAAATATTGTAAAAAGTAAATTTTATTTTGAAACGATAAATATATTTTTCAATTAGGATGGGTTGGCAGTTGCATACAGCGACATAGTTTGTCAGTCCAGAATACATTATATTATATTTTACATGTAATTGTATGTCAATATTCGCTGTTCAAACGCTTATAAAAAAAAATTGTGCCTATGGATTATAATAATTTTTGAATGACTTTAAGAACTACTTCTGTGGAATCTTCTATTAAATTTTCAAGTATTTTGTAGGAGCAAAATTTTTTTTATCACCGATTATAAAAAAAAAAATGTAAAAAAAATCGAATATTTTAAATGCCTATAAGTGGCTTAAAAATCAATATAATATTTTGAAAAATATATGACATAAAGGAAATACCAATCTTAACAGCTGGTAGAAATGTCAAAAATCTGCGACTTATACTTTTTGAATTATAACAAATATTAAAAATCGCTTGACAATAAATCGCTATTTTATGCAATTTCGTAAATATTTAAATTTCAAACAGTCATAAAATTTTTTCCTCCAAGTCCGGTAGAAATTTTTTTAATTATTTTTAAAGAGTAGCTTATAGATACTTAGTGTTAAAATTATGAATTTTTATCTACAAAATAACTTGCAAATTATCGTGATTCTTACATATTTCGTATAAATTGGAACTTTGAGCACTTATAAAAAAAAATTGTGACTTACGATTTTAGATTTTTTTTTATCAGTTAAGGAACAACTTATAAGAAACCTTGTATTAAATTTTCAAGATTTTCTGGGCAGCCAAAAAAATTTTATCATTATTTTAAAAAAAAATACTTAAAAAAATTGAAAATTTTAACTGTCTATAAATAGCTCAATAAAAGTCAAAATACTTTGAAAATTTAACGGTGTATAGAGAACGCTAATCTATACATTTAGTGAAAATTTCAAGTATTTACATTGATTAGTTTTTGAGTTATAGCAAAATAAAAAATTTGTTTTTGTCGAAAACTGGTTTTGCGTAAAAACTCCTGTTTTTCCCTTATTTTTTTAGGGTTTTTCCCGTCGCATTTAAAAAATATTGAAAATTTTTTACTTTTGACCCCCCAAAGTACCATCTAGATTCACTTTCCTTTCAGAAAAGTTTCTACATAAGCAAATCGAAGCATTTTTACTGCCAAAAAAGGTGTCGTCAGACACAAAAAATAAAAAAAAATAAAAAAAAAAAATAAAAAAATAAAAAAAAAATACACATCATTGTAAAACCAATAGATTCCATCACTCCGTTCAGAATCCAAAACAAACTATAAAATATAGTTATATTTACTATTAAAACCAACTATTTTTATATAGTCTTAATATCTATACTGTTTTAGTCATTTCACCTCAAAAATAGTGATTTTGAATACATTTTCCATAACAATAAAATGTTAGTAATTTTTTTTTTCCGTGTGTTGTGTACAATATGAGAGAAAATAGACTCAGATGGTTTGAGCATATTATAAGGCGAAAGGAAACAAAAGCAGTAAAAGTGATTATAAAAATGAACGTTGAAAAGGAAAAGAGGAAGTGAAAAACCTAAAAAAAGATAGGTGGATATAATTGAGAATGATATGAGAATTGCTATTGGTGCATAGGGGATCTATAAAATCTAGGCGAATGGACGTTTAGGATAAGAAGTAAAAAAAAACTTAAAAAACTTAAAAATAAAATAAACATAACAAGAAAAAACTGATGGTACTCCTACTGACTTTAATTACCTATTCAATTTATATGGGCTTATTCAGTCCTTACGATTTTTTCATATTTATGTACATATATTAATATACATATATGTGATGATATATATTGACTATTTTGTTTGATTTTTTTTTTTTTTAAATTGGAAGTTTATTCATGTGTTATTTTTAGTCAGCGGTGGGGGTTGTTTTTGTGAAAAATGAAGGAAAAATTAGTTATATGAATATTTGGGTGGTAATGAAGTCTTTAATAAAATATATTATTTCGTGTCAGGATAATCTGTTTTATTGTAAGAATACAGAAATCGTTATGAATAATTGCATTAGAAATGTATTATAGAAAATTTAAGATATGGCGAATGGTTTTAGACTGAAGAGTTTTTGTTTTATTTATTTAATAAATTTTTGTATCAACCAAAAGTTTATTAAGACCATATGGCTAAAGGATACATTTTTATATAATATATTTAGAGTAAGGATTTTCCTTTATTTATAAGGGATCTTAAAATTATGAGGCACTAGTTTACGGAACAAAAATAACCACAAAATAGGCAACTAATTACGTGTCGTCGGTTTGCCGAAATATGTGCGTATCTCATGATTAATGTTCCTTATCAACCAATCCGATAGCTGGCGATGCAATTGTTATATATTTTTTCGTTTTTTAAAACGTATGTTCTCACGTATGTTACAGTTTCACGAACAATTTTTTACACACAAATCATGGCACTGAGTTTGTTTAATCCGATATTTGTTTCGGAATATATAAAACGTTAGGCATGTGTTATACTAACAAAATGTAGGCCATTAAGTAACGGTGGAAAAATCAAACTTGTACAAATCGTGTTTGAAAAATAGGACGTTCTTCATAATGCATAATAACCTATTTGAGGTAAATGATTGTATTAACCCGATTAAATGTGTTATCATTTTTTAATACTGAAAATGATCTACTTTAAAGTTTGGATTATTATAGTATAATAACTGAAAACACTCAATAAACATTTTAACATAATTAATTTTTAATCATTTTGATCATAATTTTTAAAAGCTTTTAATGAAATTTGCACTTAAAATTGTTTTACATAAAGTTAAGCCTACCTTATTAAGGTATTTTGTTCCACTTATACAATAACAACATTATAAACCATTTCTAGAAATATAAACTAAACTACTCAACCTTTTTATTTTTTTGTATTTTTAAGGGCAATGGTATATTGGGTTTAAGTTTGATAGGGCAATATGTCGATATAGTAAAATCATTCACTCGTCCCTCTGTCTCACCCGACCAAGGAGTTTTTTTTCACTTTTTTTTTGTATTAAAGTTAATTTTTGTTTCAATTTGAGTGATTTTTAGTGTGTTATAAAGCTACAAAGTCTTTGTATATAATCATAGTAATTAAAACACTTATTATAACACTTTCATGTTTACCTAATTTTTAAAAAATTAACAAAAATCATCGATTTGAATAGTTTTCAATTAATACTATAATTTATTAAATCTTAAAAAGTTTTTGATTAATAATTAATAATCGTCTGGAATCACTAGCTATCAATAATTATTATTTATAGTTACTAATTCCTCACGATAACTTTTTGGTCAGGCAGTCATCGTATTAGTAATAAAAAAAAAGAACCGGATGGGCCTCGCTCTGCTGTGCAGTTGGGGGTGGAGTGCACCTCGTTTATAGGATAGGTCATTATTACAATGGATTTGTTAAATTTGAATGCAATTATAGATATCATTTTATACGAATAACGATTCTGAATGGAGTTAATATGTTTGTCTAGGATATAGTACATTGTTATTTATAAATATTGTAAAAAGTATATTTTATTTTGAAATGATAAATATATTTTTCAATTAGGATGGGTTGGCAGTTGCATACAACGATATAGTTAAATTATTTAAAAATAATGCATGTTGTTATTATAATAATACCTTATATTAACATATAGCATCAATTTTAATATTTATATAGTGATATCGTATAATGTATGTTTGTCATTACACATGTTGACGACGTTGACGTTTATACTTGATTGCGACTTTTAAAATTAACAATGGATTTATGTAATTGATAAATTAAATAATTTCAACATCTCCAAAATTTTTTAGTTACGATAAGTTTAACTTATTATAAACCTTGTATTAAATTTTCAAGAGTTTTCGGTCTGCCAATTAAATTTTATAGATGTTTAAAAACAAAAATTTTACAAAAATCGAAAATTTAAACTGTCTATAAATAAGTCAAAATATGTCAAAATACTTTGAAAACTTAACCATGTATAGAAAACGTCAATATAAAGATTTGGTGAAAATTTCAAGGTGTTGCGATTTTTGGTTTTTGAGTTAGAGCATTTAAAAAAAATGTAATTTGTAAAAACGTGATTTTGTGTAAAGTTTCCCGTTTTATCATAATATTTTTTATCGCTCTTTCGATTTTTTTAAAAAGTATTGAAAAGTTGGATTTTTGACTAGCCAAAGTACCATTGAGTATGTCGAAAACTGGTTTTGCGTAAAAACTCCCGTTTTCCCTCATTTTTTTATGGTTTTTTGCGTCGCATTTAAAAAATAAAGAAAATTTTTTACTTTTGACTTCCCAAAGTACCAACTAGATTCACTTTCCTTTCAGAAAAGTTGCTGCTTAAGCAAATCGAAGCATTTATATTGCCAAAAAAAGTTTCGCCAGACACAAAAAAAAAAATAAAAAAAAAAAAAAAAAACACACATCATTGTAAAATCAATAGATTCCATCACTCCGTTCAGAATCTAAAACATATTATGCTGCTGGGTAACAAATCTTTTTGATGATTTTTGTAAGTATAATAAGTTTAAATTATTAATAGACGTTAATGAATGATTTATAAAGTACAATCAGTATAAATATAAATGTTAGGTGTTTTTAATATAATGCATCCTATTATCTCGTATGTAGTTAAATTTAGACAAGTTTATGCATTATAATTATTTTTCAAAGTAATAAAATAAAACTTCACATTAATCATATTTTAATTCCTTTAAATATTTAAAGTCTTTGGGTAAGTGAACCTAAAAATGTGTACAATATTTTATATTCTAATTATATTCAACTCAACTCATTTACAGGAAAGTAAAATAAATCGTTTTCGATAAAACTTAAAAATAAAAAAATTAACTATGTAAGTGAATGCAAGATTTCCAACTATTTGTTTTACCTATTTGATTAGTGGCGCCGAAGTCCATGTTAAGGTCGGGCCACGGCCTGACTTCTTTTTTGAAAAATATGGCTGGTAGTTCAAAATGTGGCTGGTACGTCAAAATTATGAAAATATTTAAGATTTTGAGGTCGTGAAGTTTTGAAATTGCCCGACCACATTTTACAAACTTCGGCGCCACTGTATTTGACAGTCAACTAATATTTATTTTCTTTGAAAAAAAGATTTATAACTTTGTATAATTATATTAAACAATTGTTTCTAATTACATTAATAATTTTTCATAAATTAACTACTGTCAAAAAATCTTATTCTAGTATAGATTTCTTAAAAAAATTTTTATTTTATTTTTATAAAGTCATTTATATTTTTAATTCAATTTTTATAAATTTTGTGTACTTTTATTATCATGTATATACACATAACGCACTACTTACCTATATAAATTGTTTTAATTATTTTAAATAAATTGATCGAGAGCAGTTATATCGGTTTTTTTTACCAAAAAAAAAAAATAAAAAATTATAAATACATATGTATATACTAAAACAGCCACTAAAATGGATAAAAAACTTATTACTTTGTTAGTCATTAACATTTGATACACTAACTTTTATAATGTATTTGACAATTGTGAAAAATGATATTGATATTGTAAAAATTAAATTTATTATTATAATTTCACTTGACGCATTTAATTATTGTTTAGTGTAAAAAATTATATAATACAAATCAAATACTATATTTTTAAATATTGCATAACTCAAATTAAATTTTAAACTCGACAGTTTTAAGTGTTTTAATTTAAATTTTTTCAAAGTGATGAATTTCTCTTCATTTAATGCAGTTTTACTAAAAATTTAATTGATACTATGGAAATTATATCTTGTTAAAAATATAAAGCTATCGTTTATTTGAAATTTTACTATTCAATAGAAATCGATTTGTTTAACGTAATACAATAGTTATTAAATTCCTTGTGATGTTATATTTTCCTTTTTTTTCGCTTATAAAAATATAATTTGTTAATTTTTTATTATATTATAGTCTAATTGTATAAGTTAATACTTAATTAAATCCCGGGTAACAGTGAACGAGTTTTTAATAATACCTAATATTATGACAATCAAGAAATACACTTAGTATGGGCAATAGGAATCAAAGCTTTCGATTTTCGTAAAACGTAAACTTATATGAATTATATTTATTTGCACTTGAAAGTTAAACGAATACGTAGTCTGTAAACGGTCCTCACACGATCAATATTGATGTAATGTCTGAATAGAAAATGTATACTGACGACTGATGAAAAAGTCGAATATCAAGTCGTCAGTAACTATTTATTGATAATAATATTGATCGTGTAAGATTGATAATGACAGTTTTTCAGTATTATTAGCACAGCGATGAAAGATGCACGTGATGAATGTCTAAGGACGCACGACGTATACATGCATAGTAAAACGCGTTTAAATTATCGTTCAACATGATTTGATTTATCGTACATAAGATAATTTAGTATGAATTACCCAGATAGTTTCGGTATGTATCTATTCTTTATTGAAAATGTAATATTGCTATTGTGACAATGACTAGTGTTAGTTATAAATAAATTATATATAATAAATGATGCACTTGAAAATGGTTTTGGAAATCTAAAATGTTTTGACCTAGGTAGTTAATAACCACGTTGCGGTACCACAAGTATCAATTATATTAGTCTATGTGATTTATTTAATTATATCATATGAAAATTATTGGTCAAAAATCACAATAAATTAATATCGAATCAACAAAAGGTACTTAAGCAACATGTGTACACAAAACATAATGTAAACAAATAAACAATAACTGACAATAAATATTTATTTTATGCAAGGTTAGTCTAAGACAATGAAAAAAAGATACATTTCATTTTTATTTTTCCGTTAACACTTTTTTTGGTATATGTTTGTTTATATACTATATGTAATGTGTTTAGTAAATTTGCATATACTAACTTTTTTTATAAAGTGTACGTCATCAATATTTTTTAAAAAAATACAATTTTTCCATTTTTTCGATAATATTTTTCTAAATATATATAAAGGAGAAGAAGGAATGGTGAAAATAAATGAAACAGAAAACAATATAATTCTATCATCTAACCATATATTACCGGATTTTTGATTTATTTAATTAGTTTAATATATTATTACAATCTATTATTATACTTTACGGGTTTCTTTTTCATACTTAATTGCCACTGTAATCGTCTAACGTTTTCCTATAACGAACAAAGCTGTTAGCTCTTATTACAAAGTGGATACAATGCATATTTTATGGTTTTAAACGTAACAACGAATTTGTCAATAAACATACTCGCAACAATTTAAAATATATTTTTTGAATTTAAATTCCTCGCCCCTAAAAAAAATTCTGGTGATACCACTGCACAACATAATATTATCCATCGTTGTGTGAAATGAATAGCGGAAAAGGAATATCATATTATAATAGTATGTTTAAAAGCCCCAAACCGCCTCGTGAAAATTCGTATCTCATGGCCCATTATCAATTTATTTACGGATTCGTTTCCAAAGCGAGTGTGACGTGTCGTCGTCAGGATCATTCGTATCCTGTATTATCGCACATTTTGAAGGAGTGTTTCGACGTCTCAGTATTAAACACGGTAAGAATATAATGCGAAAGAATAGCAGCGCACGGGCCTCCGTTGCTATTGACAACGTGTACGTCTGTATATTTAATAGGCAGAATGATTTTGTTCCCTTATGTGCGCTAGACATAAATCCTCCAATATTCTTTGACCGATTTTGGTCATTCGAAGGTGTCATCCGAAACAGTTCAAAATATGCACCGGGCATAAGTGGTGTCTGCGTTTTCCCAAATGGTCCGTTTGGTTTTTGTTCTAGAGAATAGATAACCCCCAAAGAATACACTACACCAATGTTTATCGTAAAAAAACGATAAAATTGTACGGTTCGTGACTAGAAAAATTATCTGAATATAAATTATTTCCGTAAAAAAAACAAAAGAAAATGTTATTCCTATTTGAAGAACAAGAGTTGACATCACCACAGGATACTCCTTAATAGATAGGTACATTAAAAAAAAAAAAAAGAACCGGATGGGCCTCGCTCTGCTGTACACTTGGGGTTGGAGTGCGAATCTTCATATGATAGGTCATTATAATGGATTTGTTAAATTTGAATTCAATGATAGGTATCATTGTATACGAAAAACGATTCTGAACGGAGATGATATGTTAGTCTAGAATATAATACATTGTTATTTATAAATATTGTAATAAGTATATTTTATTTTGAAACGAAAAATTTGAAAAAAAAATTGTCTATAAATAAGTCAAAATATGTTAAAATACTTTGAAACCTTAACCATGTATAGAAAACGTCAATATAAAGATTTGGTGAAAATTTCAAGTGGTTGCGGTTTTTCGTTTTTGAGTAAGAGCATTTTAAAAAAACCGATATCATGTGTCAATCTAGAATATTATACATTATATTATATTTTACATGTAATTTTATGTCAATATTCGCTGTTCAAACGCTTATAAAAAAAAATTGTGCCTATGGATTTTAATAATTTTTTAATGACTTTAAGAACTACTTCTGTGGTATCTTCTATTAAATTTTCAAGTATTTTGTATGAGCAAAATTTTTTTTATCACCGATTATAAAAAAAAAAATGTAATAAAATCGAATATTTTAAATGCCTATAAGTGGCTTAAAAATCAATATAATATTTTGAAAAAAATATGACATAAAGGAAATACCAATCTTAACAGCTGGTAGAAATTTCAAAAATCTGCGACTTATACTTATTGAATTATAACAAATATTTAAAATCGTTTGAGAATAAATCGCTATTTTATGCAATTTCGTAAATATTTTAATTTCAAACAGTCATAAAATTTTTTCCTCTAATTCCGGTAGAAATTTTTTTAAAGATTTTTGAAGAGTAGTTTATAGATAACCTAGTGTTAAAATTTTGAACCTTAAGTATGAACAGAAAAAATTTTATGAATTTTTATCTACAAAATAACTTGCAAATTATCGTGATTTTCACATATTTCGTATAAATTGGAACTTTGAGCACTTATAAAAAAAATTGTGAGATAAGATTTTAGATTTTTTTTTATCAGTTAAGGAACAACTTATAAGAAACCTTGTATTAAATTTTCAAGATTTTCTGGGCAGCCAAAAAAATTTTATCGTTATTTAAAAAAAAAAATACTTAAAAAAATTGAAAATTTCAATTGTCTATAAATAGCTCAATAAAAGTCAAAATATTTTGAAAATTTAATGGTGTATATAAAACGCTAATCTGAACATTTAGTGAAAATTTCAAGTATTTACATCGATTAGTTTTTGAGTTATAGCAAAATAAAAAATTTGATTATGTCGAAAACTGGTTTTGCGTAAAAACTCCCGTTTTTCCCAAAATTTTTTAGGGTTTTTCCCGTCGCATTTAAAAAATATTGAAAATTTTTTACTTTTGACCCCCCAATGTACTAAGAAAAAGATTCACTTTCCTTTCAGAAAAGTTGCTACATAAGGCAATCGAAGCATTTTTACTGCCTCAAATCGTGTCGACAGACACAAAAAAAAAAAATAAATAAATGAAAAAAAAAAACACACATCATTGTAAAATCAATACATTCTTCACTCCGTTCAGAATCTAAAATCAATATGTATTTGAAATTACAGTTCCATAGTAATAGTCATTAGATTAAATGCACATTTAAAGCAACAAAAAAGATGTGGGCATGCTTGGAAAATCACCCTGTATAATACTTAATTCATAGGTCTCATTTCAAAGAACGTATTTGTAATGACATAATACAGCGGTTGTCCACCGATGGTTTGCAATAAAAAATGAACATTATTTTACATTTTATTTTATAAGTATCAAATACGAATTGACACGCGCATACGCTGATCGTTATCGTATGCTTTATAGACTTAATAGATGAATTCAGTGGCGGCCGATTTTTAGTGAAAGTATACATTACCCGTAAAACTTAGAGTTATATGGATTTAGTGGTTCTTACGAGGTCCAAAAGCAGTGCTGTAAAAACCGAGTGTGCAGTGTGTGTATTGCACCTAGGCCTCAAGTCTCATACTATATTATGGGATCCCGAAAGGTACAATGAATGACATAAAAATACCAATATATATATATATATATATGTATTTGTTTAAATTAAACTTATTGTGTTTACTAACTTTATCAATACTCCTTTCCTCAAATCCTTCTAAGTTATTTCACTATGTTCTCATGTTAAAATTACAGTATAAATATTATGAAAAAAAAAATTATGTGAAAATAGTGAGGTACTAGTAGGTTTAGAAATAAATATAGTATTTATTTATTTATTTTCTTTCGTTTTCAATATTTTTAATGTTTATACATTTTATGATAATAAGCTAGTAGTTTTTGCCCGATAACATACCCTAATTATTATGAATCATAATATACGTATAGGATAACTATGTTAAACTGTTTGGCTCTCCTTTGGTATAATAGTTTAGAGTATATAATTTTTTCAACAATAAACCATCATATTTTTATAAAAATGTAGTATTGTATTTTATTTAAAATTTTAAATTTAAAAAATCTTGCCTCTCTAAAAATTAAATTTTTTAGTTGATATTAAAAAATATTTAAAGATGAGTTGTTTCAAAATGTTGATTTGCACATAGGCCTCGAGTAGTCTAGTTATGGCACAGTGCAGAAAGCTGACGATCCCTGCTGTATTATATCCATCGCTATAATAACGCAGCAAATATAATGTTGGTTGTACTCAAACCGATGGCACATAATATTAAACCATGCGTGTTCTTCTATTTGTTACCATATGAAGAGCAATATTATTTCTTTCACTCCCCGTTCACCTGTGAATAATCCCTATCATGTAATAACTTCCTCATCTGAGCTTTATAACCGTACTGCGGTTAACCTAACCGCGCTGGGAAATATATGAAAACTAGTTTTTTGATTACAGTTTGTAAATTAGTTACCATGAACTAATTGCAAGCCGCCTTACGGCAATTCTTCTCATTCAGCCTGACTGAATGTATGTAGGTACTTATACCGTATCGATCCTGGACTATGTGAAACAGTATACATATCTTATTGAAACATTCAGTTTGTAGTAAAATAATCGTAAATCAGAGACTAAAACTACATAATGGTAAGCATCTAACACAAAATAGTTGTGATACACTTTTTTTGGAAAAAAAAAGTTTATAAACTTAGACGACTTTTAAGACCGCCTCATGAAAAGAGTTTTTAATTATTTCTTAGTGTTTTAATAGCTATTTAAAAATTTCGTACGAAATAAGAATAAAACTTATAACCAAAAAGTATAGTTTATTAATTTAACAACACTATTCGTAGCTATAGCTGTTGCGACTTGTATTGATAATTTAGCAACAAGAATATTTGCATTTTAGAGACACAGAACCGTTTGATAGTCGTTTAGGACCATGTCTTAGCTTGCAAACGTTCTTGACGGTTCGCTAAAACAATTAAGAATGTTCTTGATTTGTAAACATTTTACAAATGAATTTTTCTCCATTTTTAAATGCAATAACACGATAGATCAGTAGTTTGTCAATAATAACAAAATCGGCATCTTGCGATTTTCATCCGATCATAGCACCAAACCAACGATGCCAAAACGGATCATAAATCGCAAGACTAATTATATTACCAAATAGGTAAGTATGCAACTGTATTATACCGCTGTAGGTATTAGTTATTTATGTTTTACCTTTATGTGTTCTAATATAAAATTGTATTATTTTGTAGCGAAGACCGGGTGTGAAATACGAAAAGACACCGCGAGCTGTATACATGACCGGAAGATATTTATTTCCATCATCGATGATTTGTGATTATGTTTTTATTTTATTTTCAACTTTATTACTTTATTCATATGTGATTGGCGTATAAAAATCAACGCACAAATTGTCTGCGTACACCACGTATTTGTACATGTGATGCTGATGTATTATATATACATACTTTGCCCGCGCAACGCATTGACGTATAAAGAAATTATATAGTAAAGAAACAACACGAAAGTATGAAAAATAATAAATCTGTTCGATTGTTTTGAGACGAATATAATACTGTGAACCCGTCACATCGTCGTCGTGGTCGTCGTCTTCGTCTTAATGTATACGATACTCGGTAACTTTTTTTTCCTTTTTACAATTTTAAAAGTTTAGTATTTGTTATCATCATCATGACTGAAATATTGATTTAACAGTATATATATGTGTACATATGTTAGTGTTGGTTTATATTTTAAAATTGGGAAACGCAAACAAAATATGTTTTTGATGACATTTTAAGCGTAACTGAAAGTTTGTTTGAAATAAGTCTCTTACGTTATCTATATGCACCAAAATAAAAAAAGAAAGCGAAAAAATGTACAACTTGTATCATCACTTCTATATACACTTGTTGTAATTAAATGCAGACGTTTTAGATTACACCACAATTGTTCACGACTACGATAACATTTTTATCTTATTATTTATATTTTATTTGTTAATTATTGTTCAGCATTTATTTTATTTATTATATTAATATTATCTGTATTTAATGGTTGTAGTTTTCGTATTTTGTCGTGAATATTTTCTAGCTTTGAAAATATTATGTAAAGGCATTTTGTTGAAAATCCTGAGATAGCCTACAAATCTGAAAGGTAAACTTGATGTTTTTGACAAGATTTAAAAGTAGATTGAAAATAAAAATCTTATAATTACTTGAACATTTTTTATATTATTGGTTTCAATACTAATGAGTATTATATAATGGACTTGTTATTTTAAAATTAATCGAAATTCGATCGTTACTACAGAATATTAGCTGTATTTCATTTTAGTTTTAACGTTTAGCCTTCTTCTGTATCAATGTTTTTTTTTTAAGATATTTGTCAAGGTATACTGTGATCACATATATATACTCGAATACTGTATACAGTATTGATTTTTTCGGGAAAGATGAAATTCATAATACACTATACGTAACTTCGAACGCAACCAACGGTAGGCTAGTCCTGATGAAAAATGCTTTTCACGAAAATACATTTTCTTTCTTCCTTATAAGAATATTTATAAAGCACGTGGAAACATCTGAACGTCCCACAAATCCCACGCAACAGCACTGAGAATAGTATGAGTGAAAGCATTGTTACCATAGATGGATTATACAAAACGGTTTACAGTTATTTAATACAAATTACACTACTAAATTTCTTAAGATTTTTTAAATTTATATATTCATGATGAAATGATATGGTTTTTCACTCGAGCCAAAGCACATCAATAGAGAACGAATAATGCATATAGTAGTTAACATTCTTGATACCGTAACCGTAGACGTTAAAGAATAACAATGTATTTTTAACTTGTTTTACTAGAAAATATAAATGTCGCTCAGTGAAAATTTCTTACTGTCTAGTTAATAGTATTTGAAAATACTAGATGAAACACAATTAATGATCAAAAGAAAATTTTTTAAGTATGTAAATAAAAAAAAGAACCGAATGGGCCTCGCTCTGCTGTACAGTTGGGGGTTGAGTGCACCTCGTTTATAGGATAGGTCATTATTACAATGGATTTATTAAATTTGAATGCAATGATAGGTATCATTGTATACGAATAACGATTCTGAACGGAGTTAATATGTTTGTCTAGGATATAATATATTGTTATTTATAAATATTGTAGAAAGTATATTTTATTTTAAAACGATAAATATATTTTTCAATTAGGATGGGTTGGCAATTGCATACACCGACATAGTTAAATTATTTAAAAATAATGCATGTAGTTATTATAATAATACCTTATATTAACATAAAGCATCAATTTTAATATTTATATATGTGATATCGTATAATGTATGTTGGTCATTACACATGTTGACGACGTTGACGTTGATACTTGATTGCAACTTTTAAAATTAACAATGGATTTATGTAATTGATAAATTAAATAATTTCAACATCTCCAAATTTTTTTAGTTATGATAAGTTTAACTTATTATAAACCTTGTATTAAATTTTCAAGAGTTTTCGGTCTGCCTATTAAATTTTATAGATGTTTAAAAACAAAAATTTTACAAAAAATCGAATATTTAAATTGTCTATAAATAAGTCAAAATATGTTAAAATACTTTGAAACCTTAACCATGTATATAAAACGTCAATATAAAGATTTGGTGAAAATTTCAAGTGGTTGCGGTTTTTCGTTTTTGAGTAAGAGCATTTTAAAAAAACCGATATCATGTGTCAATCTAGAATATTATACATTATATTATATTTTACATGTAATTTTATGTCAATATTCGCTGTTCAAACGCTTATAAAAAAAAATTGTGCCTATGGATTTTAATAATTTTTGAATGACAATAAGAACTACTTCTGTGGAAACTTCTATTAAATTTTCAAGTATTTTGTACGAGCCAATTTTTTTTTTATCACCGATTATAAAAAAAAATGTAAAAAAATCGAATATTTTAAATGCCTATAAGTGGCTTAAAAATCAATATAATATTTTGAAAAAAATATGACATAATGGAAATGCCAATCTTAACAGCTGGTATAAATTTAAAAAATCTACGACTCATACTTTTTGAATTATAACAAATATTTAAAATCGTTTGAGAATAAATCACTATTTTATGCAATTTCGTAAATATTTAAATTTCAAACAGTCATAACATTTTTTCCTCCAAGTCCGGCAGAAATTTTTTTAAAGATTTTTGAAGAGTAGCTTATAGATACCTAGTGTTAAAATTTTGAACCTTTAGTATGAACAGAAAAATTTTTATGAATTTTTATCTACAAAATAACTTGCAAGTTATCGTGATTTTTACACATTTTATACAAATTTGAGCATTAAGGACTTATAAAAAAAATTTGAGTAAACCGATCACCGATATTTTTTAGTTACGATAAGTTTACTTATTTTGAACCTTGTATTCAATTTTCAAGAGTTTTCGGTCCGCCAATTAAATTTTATAGATGTTTAAAAACAAACATTTTACGAAAATCGAAAATTTAAATTGTCTATAAAAAATACTTTGTAAACTTAACCATGTATAGAAAACGTTTTTTTTCATTTCAACTTCATTTCAAGTTGTTGCGATTTTTGGTTTTTGAGTTAGAGCATTTAAAAAAAATGTAATTTGTAAAAACGTGATTTTGCGTAAAATTTCCCTTTTTTTCGTATTTTTTTTAAAAAGTATTGAAAAGTTGGATTTTTGACTAGCCAAAGTACCATCTACATTCACTTTCCTTTCAGAAAAGTTGCTACCTAAGCAAATCAAAGCATTTTTACTGTCAAAAAAAATGTCATCAGACACAAAAAAAAAAAAAAATAAAGAAAAAAACACACATCATTAAAAACCAATAGATTCCATCACTCCGTTCAGAATCTAAAAAATAAAATAAAAAAAAAATTAAAATAAAAAACACATATCATTGTAAAAACAATAGATTCCATCACTCCGTTCAGAATCTAATAATTAGGTAATGTACGATGGATAAATTTATATATAATACAATATGTTATTATATTATCGATATTTACTTTTTTTACTAGTATTAAGATTTATCTTTAATAATTATGCAGAGCGAACTTGAAATACTACGATCATACTATAGTATATATAGTATATATATGAATAAACATTGAATAATTTGAGAATAATATGGTGAATAAAATGTGTGTCACTCGGTGAAATTTTTTTAAAAAATGTACTGATAGTATATGTAAGAAACTTGAAATGTATAACAGAAACACTTGCTGAGCCAACTCGTAGTTTTCATTAAACGTTATTCCAGGTTTATATCATAAGTAGGATTAAAGAAGTTTGATCAAAAATTTTGGAACTCGCGTATGATACTTTTTTTCATACGAATTTTTTACATTTTCAATATTTCTTGTATATTACGCATGAACTTAGTTATTTTTATCTGCATGGGTTCTTCAGAGTTTTTCATAATATTTTACGCACACAAATGCAACCGTTCAAAATGCCAGAGCATATATTTATACATTTTTACATTGAATCGACTACACGGCATAAAGCGTAACTTAAGAAATACATAAGGTAAATTAAATGTATCCAATCGAAATTCATATTTAGCCTTGAAATATAATATATTTATTCGCCTGTAAATATATAGAATTTAACATGTCATCGATTTTTCAAAATATTTACATTCAATAATTGTGAAATACATGGAAACTGAAATTACGATGGAGAAACTTTTGTTTTTCAATTTACATTTTGGAAGAACAAATTTTGCTTTATTTTTCCAAACCTGAAATTTGTATTTAAAAAAATTATTATATTTTGATTTAAAAATAAAAATTATAATTACATAGGATTCTACATGAAATTATAATTTTTTTAATGTATTCGCAATGTAGATTATACATAATTTGGAACAATAAACGTACAATAATTATTTCCAATCGATCCCTTTTAAGGTTTGTAATATATTGAACAAACACTTTTGTAGTAGTTACCTACTTTTATTATCCTAAAAGGTGTTTTTTTAAAACGTTCATTTACTTCATTGTAAAATCAATTTAAATTTTTCGTTTCAAAAAATAAAAATAATTAAATAAGAGTGATAAAAAATAGCTAATTATAAATATGAATTATTATTATAATTATATTTATATTATCAAAAATAACCAAGAATTTTATTTATAATAATATTTTAATTTGGTTATTTATATTTTATTTCGATATGAAAAATTAACTAATGACAAAAAGAGTAAAAAAATCTTTGAATCCATTTTATTTTTGTTTTAACAACGACAAGAATAACAGAAAACGTCGAAATCCCAAACATTGATAAACCTTGATAAATTCACAAGTTTTGTGAAAACAACACTCAAAATTGATTTGATTCCAAGTCTCGTTTTGAAAATAAAAAAATAAGAATTAAAAGATACATAAGTGGTAGGAATTTTATTAAATATGTAATAGTTGAAATATAAAATGATCTGACAGTAAAAATAATTTCGAATGCGTTTTATTTAAAACTTTGGACGTGCGAACGAACAGAACCAAATAGAAAATGAAAAATGACAATCATTTTACCCTGTAATAACTATATTATGAAGTAGTAAATTATGAAAGTTGGTCACATTTTACTTACGGCATTTGAAAATGGCAAAAAATATTATTGTCAAGTGTGGTACTTTAATACGGACGCTTAAACGTTGTGATATAGTAAGTTAAACTTGTTTATACGTATACGTTTTTTGATATTAACTTGACGTATGGTTTTTTTATCTGTGTACACGATTTCGACCAAAACGATGGCTTTGATAATCACAATCATAAAAAGTTTTTGATAGGGAATTATGTCTAGTTGGTACTTCGAGATTGTCATTTTTTGAATATCTCAGCATTTTCCGAGTAAAAAAAAGGAGAAAAAATTTTAAAAAAATGTAGCAGAGATCAAGTTTTGAACTCATTGAATCATTAGAGATTATATTACATAGTGTAATTTCATTAGAATTTTTCAAGGATCTCTTTATTTTCGAAATATTTTTATGAAATTTTATCTGATTATAGGCTCTTGAAATATTTGATTAAGACTTGGACCTATCTTATTATATGATTTTGTCTTGCTGATGTAATAAAAACATCTCATATTATCATAAAATATCTTTAAAAGAGTACCTACATTAAATGTATGATCTATTTATCTATCGGTTAGATAAATTTTATCTAACCGATATTTTTCACTAGCAATCATTTTTTCCAGAACAATGATATATTGATTTTAAACATAAAAGATCAATATAGCTGCATGATTCTCCCCTCCTTGTATCTTGCCTGTTTTTTATTTCTATTTACGGTGAAATCATCATGCTGACATATTAATTTTTGATGTTGTCACAAAGAAAACATCAAAACTCTCCAATTATTGTTTTCAAATCAACTAAATTGAACCATAAAATATCCTTGTATCTATATCGTGTAATACGTGAATCAGCTCTTGCGTTAATATTGACCAAAAGTGATATCCATTTTGTTAATTAATCTGTTTTAAGTAAAACAATATTTAGTACACAATCATGTAGATTGTGTCACCCGGGTATACATTTCAACAAATCGACCTTTTATAGTCACTGCAGATACTGAATATTACTAATTGTTGTTCATTGAATTAATACAATATATAATGATGGTCTAAAGTTTGAAACCTTATGCGCTAAAATGTTCCTGAACGTAGTATGTTGTGTTATTAACATGAGATGTAAAAAAAAGTTGACAATATATATTGGATTACGTCAGTCCGCGAGGTTCAACATTAAATGTTGCTGACAGTCTCGTGCGGACAGCCAAATCGTACGGTCACTTAATTATCGTTTAATTATCATGTTAAAATTAATCACCTTTATTGTACTGGATTTTTTCGGTTAAACAACCACTCTTCTCAGTCTTTAATACTGTATTAGGGCCTTGTGTCTAAGAGAGGCTACAAGCCTTTTTTAGTGGGAAAAATAAAAAAAAATTAACTTAAGTACATATAAATACGCTAGTGTATGATACATATTTATACACATCTTATCTCTTCTCCAAGGCATCGCTGCGTGGTGATTACACCGACCTACCGACAATTTACGGATCATTAATCAATATTTAAATATCTAATGAATAACCAAACTGCTAGCAATAATTATCGCATTAAAAATACACTAACCAAAAACATGCCTAATCAAAACTTGTCTTAAACTACTACCAAACAAAAATAAAGAATAGGATCAGCTGGCTCTGTAAATAAATCACATGAAACTCACATACAAAGTGTATCAAATGACGTCTTTAATTCTTCAGAGTCAGCGGATGAAAACAATGATCAATTCATATTAAAAAAAAACAAAAAATCAGACAAAACGAAATCTTTCATCGTCAGACACTCCCAATCCCGAACCAAAGAAAGTCAAACCTTTATTTATAACGATCAACAGATTTGCTCCGATCTCAAATGAAGATACCGTGATGGAAAACACCGAAAACGCTCACACTTCTCATGAAAATTTAACTCCATTCGATGACCAAAATTATAAATGAAAACTTCCGCCCCCAATTTTTGTCTGTGGTATTCTAGACTTTGTTGAAATACGTAATGAACTAATTAAACTAATCGGTACTGACATATTTACTTGTAAATCATCTACAAATGATTTAAAAATCCAAACTTCAGACCCTAAGTATTACCGCGAAGTAATACATTTTCTAAAAGTTAGTGAAGCTCAATATCACACGTACCAACCTCAGGAGGAAAAAGCTTTCCGAGTAGTGGTCCGAAACTTTCACCCGTCTACTCTAACAGTTGAAGTAGGAATAGCAATTGAAGAAATCGGTTTCTCCGTCCGGCAAGTTTCTAACGTTCTTCAAAAGACTACAAAAAATAAACTTCTTATGTTTTTCGTCGACCTGGAGCCAGCCGATTTCAACAAATATATTTTTGGAGCAACATCATTATTCCCTCCACACAAAAATAAAAATTGAAGAACCACACAAGCGGAAAGACGTCATTCAGTGTCTCAATTGCCAAGAGTATGGTCACACAAGGAAATACTGCTCATACTCTCCAAGATGCGTCCGTTGTGGAGGACATCATCCTTCCTTCAATTGCTACAAATCAAACGAATTACCTGCTAAATGTGCCCTGTGTGAGGGCGACCATCCAGCGAACTACAAGGGATGCCGCATCTACAAGGACCTACAACGCTTCCGCAAGCCAAATTCGTACAATCATGTCATTAAAAACAACGTCACTAAAGGTCGTAACAATATAAATATCAGTAATTGTAAAGTCACCCAGCAGCAAACACCCGATATAAACCCCCCCCCCCCTCTCGTACCTATGCCCACGCAGCATCAGGTCACATTCCAAATAATGAAACAAGTGATAACTCGCTGTCAA
Organism: Sipha maydis; assembly: GCA_034509805.1. Taxonomy (NCBI): domain Eukaryota; kingdom Metazoa; phylum Arthropoda; class Insecta; order Hemiptera; family Aphididae; genus Sipha; species Sipha maydis. Next base: position 123,926 of record JASXSY010000801.1, on the reverse strand, counting down.
ATTTTCTAAGTGAATTTAAAGCTTTAATTAACCCGCTGTTATCTCTCCGATAACTGAGGACACCACTGTCCTCGATCGTCTTATCGCTCAGAATGTCAAATAACACATTCACCTCTCAGTCCCTAGCAGTGTTGGGAATAGATAACTAATAATTTATCTAGATAAAGATAAAGATGACTATACTAATTCTTATCTAGATATAGATAAAGATAGTTATACTAAATTTCATCTAGATAAAGATAAAAATAAGTACATTTTTATCTAGATAAATATTAGATAATTTCATGTTTGATTTTGAAAATATTCAGGATACTACAGCCTACAGATATTAGGTAAAAAATTCATAATTAAAAATATTTTAAAATAAATATCATTTTTTAAACTCATTTCAAAAATTAATAAACATAAAATATAAATTAATTTTTTTTTTTAATAAACTTTTTAAGAAGATTGTCATCTTATCAGTTATTATCTGTGTCATAGGTATATGATGTACAGAAAAATGTAAAAATGAAAATATAGAAACATTTTAAATTTTCAAATTTTATTTTTATTCTATTTAAATAAATTATCTAGATTGGTACTGATAGATAACAAGATTTTTATCTAGATGAAGATAAAGATAACTGAGTATAAATGTATCTAGATAAGATAAAATATAAATAATTTTTATCTAGATAACTTATCTAGATACATTTATCTAGATATTTCCCAACACTGGTCCCTAGTCATCCTACTATGGAATGCCAATGGCCTTGCCAAACACAGAAATGAACTAATTACATCATTAAACGAATAAAAAAGAAAAAATATAGTACTTATTTCGGAAACACATATTACGTCCAACTCAAAATGTTCTTTTCCTGGTTACAGTATCTTTTTCACTTGTCATCTTGACAATATCGCTCACGGTAGTGCCGCCATCATTATCAGATCATCATTACAATTTACACCGGCACCCTCAGTTAATAATAACTTCCTTCAAGCAGCGATAATTAATATTAACTTGAACCACGTGCCAATCACCGTTGAAGCAGCATACTATCCCCCCAAACATAAAATATCGCCTCAACAATTTGATTCTTTTTTCAACTCGCTTGGCCACTATTTCATTGTAGATGGCGATCTAAACGCTAAAAACCAAACTTGGAGCTGCCACTCAATAAATCCAAAAGGACGCTCTTTATTCCAGTCAGTTACCAACAACCATCTTACTATCCTTAATCCTCCAAAGTCGACCTACTGGCCTACATCTATCAGTAAGCGTCCGGATATACTTGATATTTTCATAACCAAAATTCCAACTATTCTAAAACATCTAATGAAAAACTTATGAGGCCCAAGCTCAGATCATACTCCAATCTTTCTCTCTTTAGACGGCCATCCTTCTTCCAAGCCAAACAAAGAATGTCTCACAAACAGTTCTACAAATTAAGCCAAATTTCGCGAATTAATAAATTAAAAAATAAACCTTAATACTAGATTAAAGACTCCAAACAATATTGAAGATTCAGTCCAAAATTTCACCGAATCCATACAAACAGCTGCTTGGAACTCTTCTACCTTCCAAAGTTATCATGTAAACTCAAATTCAACTCCCATTTATGTTAGGGAGCTAATTACACAAAAACGACGCGCTCGAGCTAGATGGCATCGATTTAGACTTCCCTCTGACAAAAACTTGTTCAATAATCTCGCTTCATCCTTAAAACTGATACGGCCCCAGCGCCTAGACCTCTCTCTCAACCGTACACACTGCCACTCTGGCCTACAAGGGGAGAATATCGAGAATAATGATAGATTCGCGGTGGCTCAGTGTTACGCGCCCGGCATTCCGGCGCGTGGAGTCGCGGGCTCAAAACCCGTACCGTGCTAATTTTTTCATTACTTCCTCGATATCTCTCCCTGGACCGGCCACAACAACTGTGGCCGCGTCAAAACGTATATTAAGTAAAATAAGAAATGAATCGTTCAATAATTGGACATCCTCGCTTACCACAGAAGGGGGGTCACTCTGGAGGGAAATCCGCAGTTGTCTTAAACAGAAAATTACCTAAGCTCTGCTAAAAAATAGTAACGGTAACTGGTGCAAAACAGATAAGGAACAAGCAGATACTTTTTGTTCACACCTCTCGAAAGTCTTTCAACGACATAATAATATTGACAATAATCTACTAGATGAAAATATAGAAAACTTTCTCTCATCCCCTCTACCTCTCTATCTTGCTCCAAAACCGTTCTCGCCAAGTGAGGTCCAATATTATATTAAATCTTTTCCTTTCAAAAAAAACACCTGGGATGGATCTAATAACCGCTGAGGTAGCTTGACAACTCCCCAAGAAGACACTTATTCACCTAACCTATATCCTCAACTCTATATTAAAACTATCATACATGCCCCTCCAATGGAAGGTTTCAGTAATTATTTTATTCCCGAAACCTGGCAAACCCCCGGACATTCCATCATCATATCGTCCGATAAGCCTTCTCCCCTTCTTTGCGAAACTATGCGAAAAACTAATTATCAAACGTATATCACAGATCGTCAGTGATAAAAATGTAATTCCTCATACCCAATTCGGCTTTCGCAACAAGCACTCCACCATACACCAAATTCATCGCCTAATTGACGCCATTGCTTACTCCTTCGAAAATAAACTTTACTGCTCCACAGTCCTGCTTGACGTTGCTCAAGCCTTCGATAAGGTCTGGCACACCGGACTTTTATTTAAACTAAAACAATTTATTCCTCCTCTCTACTTCTAATTTTTCAAATCCTATCTGGAAAATCGTCATTTTGTAACTAAAGTAGGCTCTGAGTTCTCAAGCCTAGCACCCATCCTGGCTGGTGTACCCCAAGGTGCCATTTCGTCTCCAATTCTCTACAACATTTACACAGCCGACCAACCTACTTCTCCTTATACTTCAGTAGCTGAATTCGTTGATAATAAAATCATCTTTACTTCTAATGAAAGCTCATTTTTCGCCAGCCAACATCTGCAAAATCATCTAAATGACATGAAAGTATGGCATTCAAACTGGAAAGTAAAAATTAACAATGAAAAGTCTTCACATTTTACCTTTACCCTAAGACAAGGCGTAGTCCCTTCGGTCTCTCTAGCAAATAAAATTATACCACCAGCTACGAAGGTCAAATACCTAGGTCTACTCCTAGACAAACGCTTAATTTGGGCTGAGCATATTAAACAAAAACGCCTCTTGCTAAACTACAGACGAAAATGTTTGTACCCATTACTAGGCAAACAATCTAAATTAAACCTGAATAATAAACTATTACTTTACAAAACTCTCCTGAAGACCATTTGGGCTTATAGTATCCAATTGTGGAGAGCTGCAAAAAAAATCGAGCATTTACAAAATGCAAACGTTTCAGTCAATTTCACTTCATATAATTACCAACGGCTCCATTCTATGTTACAAACTATACGCTACATTCAGATCTCGGATTACACACTGTAGCCGAGGTGGCCACATCCTCATATAAGCGCTACCACTCTCGCCTTACTAATCATCCCAATCCGCTTATTCTCGCTCCCAACTCCGCAAATATTCCTGGCAATCCACCTAGAAGATTAAAGAGGCGCTGATTTAATTAGTTATAACTTAAATAACTATATTGTATAATGTAATATCATATAAAAAAATAATAATAAAAAAAAAAAAACTCTAACATATTTTGTGTACATAATGTAAAATAGCCTAACAAATATCACGTCGAATGTTACTGTTGGGTAGCTACTCCCCTCACAATTACACCGTCAACATGTACTCTTCAGCTCATATGCTTATTATAACTACTATTACAGATTGTATATTTTCTAATTAATGTTAAAAATTTTGCTGAAATCCTGAAAATGTAATAGATAAAAGTATATTTTTACCTCAACGTGTAAAATCCAATAACAAACTTGAGAAATAATATAGAACAATACAACCGATTATTGAACGGTTGATATTATACAACTGAATTATTGATTCAATAGTTATAAAAGACCTATTTGAATACACATTTATTTAAATAATATTACATGTATTTATTTTTAAAATATTTTAAATTATAATCTTATAGTTGACTTTTTTCATACACTCTTTACACAGTTGTGAATCAACTACAATTTAAATAAACGTTTTTAAAGGTTTCATTGAAATGAATAGCTAATATTTTAAAATATAAGAATTCATAATAAAAGTTTTCATGTTCAATGAGGTTTCTATTAGATTTGTTCCATTACAGCCGATATTTTATGATTTAGTTAACTAACTTCATTAAAATTTGATACACTCTTTATAGACAAAGATGTAAAAATAAATATTTGCAGTTGTTCCACTTTAAGTAAAGCTGATTAGAAATTTTTTATAATATAACAATATTTGAGTCAGTGAACAGTGTTTTTTTAATTATTGAAATGTATTTTCAAGGTTATGAAAATAAAACTTGTTCGTTGACCATAATTTTTTTATTTAGTTGCTTTAAACTGTTTTTAAAATGTTCATATACAAATTTAAAAATGTTCGAAAACAAGTAATTCTCGATTTATGACTAACATTGATAAAATGTCATGCTGTGGAAGAAAACGTGATGCCATTTGGTCCTATTTTACAAAAATTAATAGACAGTTTAAGTAGTGTATCTCAACCTTTAAAATAAAGTGACCCATAAATGTCTTTTGTAGACAACCTTCCAAAAGGAATTTTTTATTATTATCTTAAACTTAAACTTTTAAGATTCAAAATAAAGACTGATTAGTGATTAGTAACTGATTACTATTATTTTAATTGTTTTATATGTACCAAGTTGTTCTATTATAATTTAATATTGTTATTTTAGTATTTATTATATAACTAACTACTGACTCCTAGATGTATAGGTAATACATATCCGATAGTTTTAATATTAATTCTAAATTCTTTAAAAATCAGTTTAAAACATATGACGATAGCATTTTAAATTAATTGTTCAGAACAGTTTTAAACATTTTGATTTAACTACTTTATTTTAAACATTACAGCTCAGCTCAGTAGTAATACTTTTGACTTGTTTTTTCTATTTTTTATTTTTAATTAATACTTTTTATTCTTTAATTTAAGCAAATTCTCGAAATCAATTTATCTTTAATCTTCTCAGGGGATTACTTAGGATGTAAATGGAATTAAGAGCAAGTATTAGATGATTACGGTGATTTATACGTGCGTGACATATTTTGTAAGATGAAGTGTCTGCTTTGGTGACAGTAGGAATGTTTAAATTAGTATGTTGGATAAGATTTGTAACATAGGACGGAACTTTGGTAATGATTTTTAATGCAATAGATTGAAAATATTGTATTTTATAAATTATGATTTATGAATGATAGATACATAGAATATTAAAATGTTTATCTGTAATCAATTATAAACTTCATTTAAGTTAAGCAAAACTACGAATTTTGTTGTTATTCCGTTTTATCGCTTGTATTTTATTTGGAAATAAAAAAAAAAAAAGAACCGGATGGGCCTCGCTCTGCTGTACACTTGGGGGTGGAGTGCGACTCTTCAAAGGATAGGTCATTATAATGGATTTGTTAAATTTGAATTCAATGATAGGTATCATTGTATACGAAAAACGATTCTGAACGGAGATGATATGTTAGTCTAGAATATAATACATTGTTATTTATAAATATTGTAATAAGTATATTTTATTTTGAAACGAAAAATTTAGAAAAATTGTCTATAAATAAGTCAAAATATGTTAAAATACTTTGAAACCTTAACCATGTATAGAAAACGTCAATGTAAAGATTTGGTTAAAATTTCAAGTTGTTGCAGTTTTTCATTTTTGAGTTAGAGCATTTAAAAAAAAACCGATATCTTTGTCAGTCTAGAATATTATACATTATATTATATTTTACATGTAATTTTATGTCAATATTCGCTGTTCAAACGCTTATAAAAAAAAATTGTGCCTATGGATTTTAATAATTTTGAATGACTTTAAGAACTACTTCTGTGGAATCTTCTATTAAATTTTCAAGTATTTTGTACATTATAAAAAAAAAAATGTAAAAAAATCGAATATTTTAAATGACTATAAGTGGCTTAAAAATCAATATAATATTTTGAATAAAATATGACATAAAGGAAATACCAATCTTAATAGCTGGTAGAAATTTCAAAAATCTGCGACTTATACTTTTTGAATTATAACAAATATTTAAAATCGTCTGAGAATAAATCGCTATTTTATGCAGTTTCGTAAATATTTAAATTTCAACAGTCATACAATTTTTCCTCTTAGTCCGGTAGAAATTTTTTTAAAGATTTTTGAAGAGTAGCTCATAGATAACCTAGTGTTAAAATTTGAACCTTAAGTATGAACAGAAAAAAATTTCTATGAATTTTTATCTACAAATAACTTGCAAATTATCGTGATTTTTACACATTTTATACAAATTTGAGCATTAAGGGCTTATAAAAAAAAATTGAGTTAACCGATCACCGATATTTTTTAGTTACGATAAGTTTAACTTTTTATAAACCTATTAAAAATTTTCAAGGGTTTTCGCTCAACCAATTAAATTTTATAGATGTTTAAAAACAAAAATTTAACAAAAATCGAAAATTTAAATTGTCTATAAAAAAGTCAAAATATGTCAAAATACTTTGAAATCTTAACCATGTATAGAGAACGTCAATATAAAGATTTGGTGAAAATTTCAAGTTGTTGCGGTTTTTCATTTTTGAGTTAGAGCATTTTAAAAAAAAACCAATATCTTTGTCAGTCTAGAATATTGTACATTATATTATATTTTACATGTAATTTTTTGTCAATATTCGCTGTTCAAACGCTTATAAAAAAAAATTGTGCCTATGGATTTTAATAATTTTGAATGACTTTAAGAACTACTTCTGTGGAATCTTCTATTAAATTAAGAGTAGCTTATAGATACTTAGTGTTAAAATTTTGAACCTTAAGTATGAACAGAAAAAATTTTATGAATTTTTATCTACAAAATAACTTGCAAATTATCGTGATTTTTACATATTTCGTATAAATTGGAACTTTGAGCACTCATGAAAAAAAATTGTGACTTACGATTTTAGATTTTTTTTTTATCAGTTAAGGAACAACTTATTAGAAACCTTGTATTAAATTTTCAAGATTTTCTGGGCAGCCAAAAAAATTTTATCGTTATTTAAAAAAAAAAAGAATTAAAAAAATTGAAAATTTCAATTGTCTATAAATAGCTTAATAAAAGTCAAAATACTTTGAAAATTTAACGGTGTATAGAGAACGCTAATCTAAACATTTGGTGAAAATTTCAAGTATTTACATCGATTAGTTTATGAGTTATAGCAAAATAAAAAATTTGATTATGTCGAAAACTGGTTTTGCGTAAAAACTCCCGTTTTTCCCTTAATGTTTTAGGGTTTTTCCCATCGCATATAAAAAATATTGAAAATTTTTTACTTTTGACTCCCCAAAGTACCAACTAGATTCTCCTTTCAGAAAAGTTGCTACATAAGCAAATCGAAGCATTTTTACTGCTAAAAAAGGTGTCGTCAGACACAACAAAAAAATAAAAATTAAATTAAAAAAAAAAAATGAAAAAAAAAACACACATCACTGTAAAACCAATAGATTCCATCACTCTGTTCAGAATCTATCATATTTGTTATGGCTTTTCCGAATAAAAAAGCCACTATAACTGGACAAAACCGCTTCATTGTGCGGGTGTCATATCGAAAATAAATATATGTTTTTCTTTTCGTACAAATGTTATCACATATCATAACAAACAACATGCTATACTATCACAATGATATACGTATCAACAAAAGAATATAAAAACAACAATAATAGTCCTCTACAAAATGGCACTCATGTATGGTTTTGGTTCACGCACGCAACACGTTATTTCATCACCATACAGTATCACCACAGTATCTATGAAAACACGTCGCGTTTGAAAACGATAATAAAAATCATAGTTATAAAACAAACGATTACGTTTATAATATGTATTACGTATTATTGTGATCGTAATATATTTAGATATTTTATAATTGTTGCATGTGAGCACGAAAATTTGTATGTGTGTGTGTATGTTTGTGTGTGTGTGTGTGTGTGTGTGTGTATGTTTGTGTGTGTATGAGTGTGTGTGTGTGTGTGTGCACGCGCGTGTATCTGTGTATATACGCGCACGCGTACGTGCGAGAATGAGTCAGCGCGTACTATAGCAAAAGATACATTATTATGTTATATGCTTTCAAATCTGAACACAATAAAGGCGATAGATAAAATGAAGAGCGCCCATCTTTCTTTTGCGTAGTGGATATCATTTGGCCATGGTCTATTGTTAAACAAGTAATGCAATACGCGAAACCACGGGTACAAAGAATGCGTACGGATCATTTTCGCGCACAGCTTAGGGATTTGTATTCTCATCGTGTATATGTTATAACACGCTCGCAGGACGAACAAATGAGGATGACGGAGATTTTCAAAAGGAAAAATATTGAAACCTTAAGGAAAGAGATAGGACAAAACTATGGTGGACGCGGGTTGATTTGGAGAACCGATAACTCTTTCGTCACGTGTCTCGTCCGAAAAACGTTCATCAATTTCATTTCATGAGCTCACAATAATATTCGATTTAATATTATGACATATATTTATATTTATATACATGTATAGTTCAAGAAAAGAATGAGATTTTTGATAAAAGTAGTGTGCATTGATTACAGACAACTCGTAACGGTTTTCGAATTGCATTACTACGACCCGGGCTTAAAGTCTAACCACTGCGATCATGTACAACCGGCATTGATTTAAGCTGTACTTCAGAAAACACGACTACCCGAATCGATACACTACGGGGTATTGGATGTACAAAGATAGTAGTCAGTCCAACGTAGTCTTACACCAAAATATTGGTAGAGTTGTACACTGCCCCGAACTTCGTGGTCACTTTTCCCACATTCGTTAAATTATCACCTTGCGTACCGACCTCATGTTTCAATCCTGAAAAATGTCATTGTGGATTTTGCGACCCATGGGAATGCATTTTGGTAAAAGTTAAAAGCTAACCGATATGAAGATAAATAATTGATAATGGATTCAATTTTGAAATACATAAAGTATATATTGGCTAATTGTTTACAAGGATTCTTTTTGTTAGTTAATTGTTCAGAAACTACAGTTGTTTGAAATATAAGAAGTGATGATTAGTTGTAGGTAGTGTTGCTACTTTTGATACACTTTGACGTAACTGATAGTTACACAGTTTTTATCACTGTTGAATTGGCTCCCCGAGGAATCTCACCGGATTAAGTATACTTAATCCGGTGAGATTCGTGTACGTGTTCGTGTACGTATACGTGTACAGCGAAAATCGTAAGTACATTTTATTTTGTGCTTCATAAAATAACTGCTTACGTAAGATTTCGCCAAACCGACAAGTACTAACTTAGCTCGCTAGTTAGGAAAAACCCCGATTATCGCGAGTTGATGGCTAACAAGTGTCAGCGTCGACGGAAATAGTCATAATTGCACCTCGTCTTATCTTTGGTTGCACCGACGACTAAGTTTTCTTTTGGTGTCCAGTTAAGTAAATTTCCAGCACGTGTACACAGCGACGATCTTCGCTTGGTCGACATCACTTACGTCAAATCTTGTAAGCACGCGATATGAATAGTATCACACTGAAATTCGCGTTCGTCGTTTTAATCGGGTGTCGGTGTTATCTACGGTTGACTTACCGTAGTGTAACCGTACCTTAATCGATATCGATCGCTCGCGTGATAACATCGTTGTTGACATTGTGATTACGAACAATAACAAAAACACGACGTCGAGCGTTTCAAAAACAATTTTTCACATGTCCATCGCGGACTTAAAATCGGAGTGCGAACTACGAGATATCTCCAGTGCGGGTACGAAAAATGATTTAATCATCAGGCTTGAACAGCGCATTCAAAGTGAAGGGTATGACCCACACACTCTTTTGTTGCCCGTTTCGGCTACACACCCGCGCAATACACCACGTTCGCCACCCAGAGCCATTGAACACCGAGCGTAGTCTTCCGACACTTCGGTTAGGGCGTAGATGCGGAGCAACTTGGGGGAATTGGTCCGGCAGTACATCTCCCAACTGGCCATCCTGCGGGCACAGAGGGTGTTCCTGGAGCAGCTGGGGGCAGTGTTCCCGCCGGACCCCACACCACCGGAGATGTCTGTGGAACGGATCTCGGAAGCGGACACAGCGGCGTTGCGGTCTGATCCCCGGGTGTGGGCAGCATATGAGCAGGGCTGGCGCGATCACGCGCGGGTGGCACCGGCGAACCCACCAGGTCGTGTCCTGTCCGCCACGTGCAGCGCGTGGTGCGGAAGGCGGTGACGAAGCCGACTAGCGCCCAAGGACCGGCAAAACAGCCGAACAGCGCACATCGACCGGCAAACCGACCGAATAGCGCGAAACGACCGCCCCAGTTGCAACAACGGGGGCCCAAGGATCCCCAGACCGCCTTCCCGAAACCATCGCCTCAACCACCAGCACCTGCCACCATCACGGAGCCAACCATCAAGCTCCCCATCCGGATGAAAGGACATCCGAAATCGGTGGCCGGAACTATTACCCGGGAAGAGATTGCGGGTGTCGTCGGTGATGGCTCACCGGGTTCCCCTTCATCGGCCTTGTCGCACGTACCGATGGAGATAGGGGACGAAGTTGACATCCTCGCCGACATCGAGGCTCTTTACCGGGAATAGTTTCCGACCAACTGGAAGCTGGGTGGTGACCACCCCTTTCCATCGCAAGTGTGGTGCTCGGGGCTCCTCCCGGCACCATATTCGTCACCCGACAAAAGTGTGTACCAGCTTGGGGGGGGGGGGAGAGTTGACGCGGTCGTGCCTCACGGATACCGCGATCTCACCCGTCACACCCCTTTGTCTAGGTAACACCATAGGTTCGATTATCAATCGGGACGCCCGAGCGATTAAGAGAACCAGTTTTGTTGACGGCAATGTGTCACGAAGCGTTCACGGACGATGAGCCAACCGCCGCGAATGACTGACGAGTTGTATGCTTCTAGCCGTTTTCGTGGCCTTTATGATATTTATGTTAATTATTTTAGTTTCGCGTCTTATGACATTTAATATTTTTAATATTTTTAATATATTGTGCATCGTGACGAATTATTATTATTAATATTTTGTGCTACGTGACAATTTTTATTATTACATTTTTTTTTATTTCTTTACTATTATTATAATAACAAATCTGATTATTATAATTTATAATAATTACTTTTATATTATTAGTTCTCTTTATTATTATTATTATTATTATTATTATTATTCATATTTTTAATATATTGTGCACCGTGACACTGTTATCAATAGGTTTCGTTAAGGTGGTAATTTAATTTAGTTAACATATGTACATGTACGTTGATGCAACGATACAACCAAACGTATAATGTGTGCGGTCAAACACGAGAAATGGTTACAACGAAATTCATGGGATACATCTACATAATAGTTTTCGAACCGATCGTTTGATACGATATTTTTCAGAATTCGGCTGTTGTAAGTATAGCGATCGCGTCTTACGGACGCAGTTTTCTTTTATTACAGTTTTCGTATCCGCTTATTATGTAGGTTTTCAAATAAAAGTCTAGAAAAATGTTTTTTCTGTAATCTCAAAAAATTCGAACACATATAGTAATAGCAATACAGGGCGAATACGAAATACATGTACAGCTGCTATTTTACTAAGGGTTAAAAAAATTATTATCTTATTATTATAACCATCGACAACATTATTACAAAAACGATTATCAAAAATACTTTTAGTTTAGTTTCGTGACTACTTTTGGGGCTATTTTTCCACGGATTCGTATACGTATTTGTTTTGTAAGCCCTTTATTATCTACACAACACCCGAGTTCGTTTCATCGAATCGGTTTTTACGCCGTGCTATCGTTGTCTAGTGCCGACTAGATAATTTCTGTCGATGTACGAGTCTAGCATAGATTAATGACGCACTGCGTTTGGTAATGGCTGAATAATGTTACCCGTGAATTATAACCAAAAAGGAAATAATGTACGTCACGAAAATCGCTTTTATTCTCTTAAAAATCCATGACCGCTCGGAACTTAATGTTATAAAGCTCTTTAAAATAGTGGATGTAACGTAATAAATTATATTATTTTAATATCAGATTTCATTGTGTAAAATTTCCACATTAATGAATTTATTTTTTTTTTGATTGTATGATCATTAATAACCACGGCTCTTTATTATTACGTCTTTTATGTACACACGTAAGTTCGGTAAAATGAAAAATGTAATCGACCTATTTACTGCTGTTTTCGTTAGCATGCTCGGTTGTATGTACGTCGGAGGTTGACTGTTAATAAAAATACAAAAAGAAATCATCACTCGTTGAAATATATTATGAACATTTTGCAAACGCTTTTAGTTTTGAACTGACTGCTTTTGTATTAGCTGTAGTATTTTTGCCGTTAACTATCGTTTCTTATCATAATTTTAAATTAACATAATTTCCTTATAAAACACAATGATTTTTTTATCGTTATGCCTTCGCAGCAACATTTTTTACAAAGGTTGTTGAATGTTATAGTTTATAATGTTTATGTTTTAAGAAAAAAATTTTTTTTTTTACTTTAGTTTTATTTTATTTACATAGAAATTGTTTAAGTATTGCTACATTTTTTTTCTCTTTTTATTATTTGTTCTTCATAATATCAGCTAGAAATAATTTAAAAAAATAGTCATGTCCAAAGTGTAAATTAAATCAAGTTTTACTTATTCACGTTTTTTGACAATCTACATTTTCAATTCCGCGATAAAATTATGTAAATATTTATGAAATTATCTTCGTAACACTTTTTTTAAGACTTCGAAAACATTTTTACCTCTTGATGTTTTCCGTCTTCGTTTCAACCGAAAATACTCGTTATTTGTTTAGCTTTAAAATAAATACGTGCAGTCACGGTTTTTACGTTAAATATACATAAATTCGATTATCCACATTTGAGTTATAAAATATCAAGTAGATTACTAAATGAGATACAACGAGACATCCAATACGATTTACTCTGTATTATAGTTTTAGTAATCGTTTTTACGCGAAGTCCTTACACAATTTATCTTACGAATCTGATCGCGTTAGTGGTAAAACTCGATATTAACGATGTATAGCAGTGCAACAATGTAATAATTCGACAATCGTGTTCCACCTGCGACTGAAAAAAAAAAATTGAACACATTTCATGTGCTTTCACGTTCGGTGCGTAACGTCTACGCGGTGACTGCAGGCTTTTTTGAATGCAACACTCTTGTGTGCGCAGAACATACGTAATTTTATGAGCGACATAAACACGTCTACGTCTATGGGTTTTTAAACCGTTTCGAGATCGCGGTGTAAACGTGCACGTGTGGTAACAGATGGTAATCGCAGGCTCCATTGACGAGGCAGGTAATTTCAATTAATTGGATAGGGATGCGCCGAATTGTCTAAACACTGTGAGTTTTCACATTTTTGGCAGTCACAATTAAAAATCATATACAAGAATGTTATGCACAACAAAAGTCTATTCTAACCAGTAGGAACTCGATACATGAAGATAATGCGACCGTCATTGACAACTTTTAGAAATCGTCATGAAAAATGATTTACTCGTATAATCCTACGACTATTGTACAGGAAATGCAAACAATCGGATACACGTGATAGTGTGTGAAATGCACGAATTTACTTGCCACCATGCGTTACATAAAACAGGACGTCTGCCGTTTATTTCGAAGTGGTTGACCCAAAAATCAATATTGCTTCGATTGTTAATAAACATTCAACAAACATGTTCAACCATTTTCCATGCGCATCTTCGAAAATACAAAAAATATGCGTTAGACTTCAAAAACACTCATCAATATGTCCAATATGTTAGCAATATACTAGAATCGAACTTGTTGTCTATACATATGCTAACAACGAGTATCTGAAACGTAATATTTTGTTTACCGGGAATATTATGTGCCAAATCGATTCAGTTTAGTCTGCTTCGGTGTACCGTGGTACACGAGTGTAAGATCTAGCTTAGTACTTTATGGATGAACATATTTTTGTACACCATTGCACACGTTTTACCAATTTACATAAAAAAAAATGCAAGACGGTTGCGCTCCATGAAGTGTAGATGTTGTCCCTATAAAAATTTTTGATTTTTCGAGTTCCTATGCATGTAAACGGGTCCGCACCCAAGACTTTTATTTGGGGAGCTCACCGATTTTTCATATTTTTCTTATATCCAAGTAAGCTATTATCATTCATTTTTAAATAATTTTCCTTTTTTTTATCACTATTATTATTATCACCACATAGTACATAGTATTCGCTAGTACGCAGAATACGTAAATAAATACGTATAACTAGTATCCATAAATCTAAAAATAGTTTTCAATTAAATGATCGGCAACTGCCTTAAATACAAATAAGTCATCGTATACTATTATATTGAACTATAAATGTGTATTTAACATAATAATCAAATTTGAAAAATATAATAATAATCATTCATCATAGTAATAATAATAATTTGTGACAAATTGATAAGGTAACAAACCAAAAATATTGCTTTCATGTATTCGTAAATGAATCGAATATTGTTACCTATAGGTATATTATGTTTGCAATTGGATTGAAATATAATGTCATTATTATTTGCCAGATACATTTCGAGGAAGTATTGTAAATGTAACCGACTATATTATTATATTGGCGAAGTGATGCGAAATAAACAGGTGCAATGTACCTACAGTAAGTACCATAAAGTGTTCGGAAGAGCAACATAAAGTTAAAAGGATTTATTTGACTTTAATTTATGTGATCTGCACGCTTAATTGTACGTGGCACGTAAACGTATGTACACTCAGCACGGTAATGAACGGACGAGTTGAAATATTTTTGACACGGTTTCCATGCAATATAATATTACGTTCAAACTTATTGTTGAGCGCAATTCAACAATGACCACGGAATTAACGCTAGACCAATTTTTTGATACCCCTTTTGCTTAAAAAAAGTTAAAGTCCATGTACTTAATTTATTTATAAAATACAGTTTACATTTGGTTGTGTGTATTTTCGTTTTTTGGTTCCAGTGAATCGATCCCAGGTGGCTTGTTCTCATGCTGATATAGTAACTATACGAGACTAATTAGTTAGTTTAATTAATTAATGAATTGGTTATTGATTAAATACTTCCCATTCATTTATTAATAGTACAACCCGACTGAATGTCACAGATTTAGTACAGTTACCTTTTGCAGCAATAAGCCTAGTTATTGAAGTATCTGTGATATCGACTGAATCAAATGGGTTATAAGGGATATATGTTTTAAACTATTACGTTTAAGGTTCCCACACACTGCCGCGGTGGCGGTGGCGGTAAAATGTGACATACGTATTTGATATAATGAACGCACACTGCCGCGGTAAAATAATCTGAGGTGGATCTCGCGGTGAAATATCGCAGCAGTAAAATGTTACAAGACCGATTTCACTATCGTCATGGTTGTACTTGATATGCGATGTACAATATATTATTTAATACTGTTTTTTTGCTACTGAAGTGGTATAAATAATATTTTATTGTATATGTCATATCAATTTATTCTTTCATTTTTCAATTTTTAAATATATAAATATAATTATATAGAACATAGGTACATGTATGTATTTATTTATTTATTTCATATTAGTGGAATCTATTGTATTCACGGAAGAAGTATACAAATTAACGTATTAATATTATTATTTTACTATTTATACTTGTTTATTATTAGTTATAACTATACCTGATTATTAGATTATTGATTATTATACAAGTATTAAATATATTATATTAGATGAACTCTATGTCAAAATTTGAAAATTCCAGGAACGTAAGAACATTTCTATTGGATGAAATAATCATCATATTAAGAATTATCACGATTATTTGTATAATTTCCAAACAAAATTAGTCATGTAAATATAAGTACAAAAGTAAATTTAGTATTAAAAGGGATATGCTGAGTGGGAATTAAAAACAGGGATATGAAAGCTGACAGCCTGTAATAAGTTAGGTATCCCAAGACTTCCATAAATTAATTTACTCAAAAATAGTAGACGTGCTTAATCTCTCCAAACAGCCAGCGAAGACAGGTTAAGCTTTTGGAGTACTAACATATAGTCATGCAACGGACACTCAATATGTTAATCATCAGCTACATATTTTAAAAACTACACATGATCAATTTTGTACATGTCTAATTGTACTGAGACACCATACTATCACGCTAAGTGAGAATGCATAAATTAACAGTACAGAATTTACTGAAGAATTTCAGCTTTAAATCAACTGAAAAGTTTCAATTCTGACAAAGTTCTTTTAATAAACCCAAGTATTTTAAAAGCTTTACATGCTATTCTTTCGATATGATAATGAAAACATAAAGTCTAATCCACTACACTCTCACCAGAAGATCCCGAACTTTTACCACTAACAGAATACATCAAATCAACAGATCGACGACAACTAGTATATGTCATGACATGACATTTTGAAGTATTAAGCTCCAGTCCAATATTACTAATCCAATCTACCATATACTTAAGACCTTCTTAGAGATGAATTGAGTAATTAGGTAGAGCTAATTTGTAGAAACAATTTAATATAGTGGGAAAACAATAAAAAATGACAATGCCATTTCGCACCAGGTCTCCGTTGATTTGGTTAATTTAGGGCGTTTTATTGGGAAATGTCTTTCAAATGCAGCTCAACTTGACCGAAACCAGTGGATTCTGGTGAACTATCAATCCCTCCCCTCTTAGTATTATTGCAGTTATTATCGGGATGTTACATCATATCACAGAACGTAACAACAATATCACCGACTCACAACAAATTTCAGCTTTTTTTTTTTTGGGATCATTTAATAATTCAGTGTTCAATGTGTATAATATTTTGAAAAATAAAAATATTCGAAAATGGCGAAATTTTAAGCTGAACGGTCAAATATATTATAGTGTATTATAATGGTATTAGATATGGCATTTTCGATAGAGATTATTCTTCTTATCGTGCACCTTCAACGATAAAAAACATAAAACAAAGTATGAAAGACCGTTTTTTTTTTCATAATGCTTTTAATTTTTTTTTTTTTTTTTTCAAAACGTTAATTTGTGATTTTTTCGTCAACCTATATCTTATTCAACTTCTTAATAAAAAGTCCTGAATTTTAAATTTAAAATTAAAGACAAGAATATTAAAAATAGTAATACCTAAATTGTTTTTAATTGTTTAAACTTTAAATATATGAAGAAATATGGACGTAAAAAAATAAAACATAATGACGGTGACGTAGTAACAGTATAAGCTTTGATGAGACTAGTCTCATCTACGTCAATATAATCATGCTTGTGTGATATATGTTGCACTCCGATCGCCACATTTTGTAAATATGTGAATAATTGAACGAATGAGTTTTTGATGTTTTGTCATACTATTTATTTACATATTATGAGTATATTATTTAAAAATAATATGAAATAAAAATATGGTATTTTTATCAAAGCAAAAATTAAATTCTTATAAATTATTAAAAACGTTTATTTTTTCTACGTATTTATGGAAATAAGCGTTCAGTGATCATTCTACTTCTGCAATATTTTTTCTGTTCTTTTTTATATTTTGAATGTCAGTTATTGACACCTATTGAATTATATTTATAATATTTATACATTGTGTATTAGCGTACAGTTTAAAATCGTCATAGCTTTTATTTCTCCTTTTATTTATTTTATGTAATTTAGTGTTTTAATTTGATCATTATTCTACTATATAGTTAAGCAGTACATTTTCGAATGAAAGAAACCATAATACATTTTAACAATAAATTTGTTACCGATGCCATTGATTTAAGAATATATACGATTATATATTTAATATGTTATAAAATTAATGCCGATACTAACTATTAATTCTCTTTAGAAGAAACTGAGTTCAACACAAATTATAAGATTCATGATTTAATAAATAAATAAAAGAAACAAAATATGCATAATGTACTTGATACAATTATATAAGCGTATAATCGAATATGTTTCCATGGATTCTTTATTTTTATAATATTATGTATCCTTATAAAAAATATTCCTTGAATTCGTTTTATGTTTATAAAAGATCTTTGATTTCAATTTTAGAATTTGTTGAATTCTTTAACCATTACGGTTGTACAATTCAATCGATTCTCGTTAGCAGTACTATATCTGTTAATTTTAAACTAGTTTCATTCGAATACAGATTTATTTATTTATTTGGATTAAACGGGTTTGATAACTCAATTACAAGTGTAAAATTAATCAATAGTGTTAGATTCATATAGCACAATTACATTAGATACGAGTAGATACATGATAAATAGCTTAATAGAAATAATTATAAAAAGATAATTTGAAAATATAATCATGTAAAATTACTACGCATATAGTAATTGGCTACACACATTGCACACATGTATCAACTTCTAGATATGAGGTTAGTAAAAATAAATAAAAAATAAAATTCGTCTAAAACTACTGTCATAACTCTTAATTATAAAAAAGAACCGGATGGGCCTCGCTCTGCTGTATACTTGGGGGTGGAGTGCGACTCTTCATAGGATAGGTCATTATAATGGATTTGTTAAATTTGAATTCAATGATAGGTATCATTGTATACGAAAAACGATTCTGAACGGAGATGATATGTTAGTCTAGAATATAATACAATGTTATTTATAAATATTGTAGTAAGTATATTTTATTTTGAAACGAAAAATTTAGAAAAATTGTCTATAAATAAGTCAAAATACATTGAAAACTTAACCATGTATAAAAAACGTCAATATAAAGATTTGGTGAAAATTTCAAGTTGTTGCAGTTTTTCGTTTTTGAGTTAGAGCATTTTAAAAAAAACCGATATCTTTGTCAGTCAAGAATATTATACATTATATTATACTTTACATGTAATTTTATGTCAAAATTCGCTGTTCAAACGCTTATAAAAAAAAATTGTGCCTATGGATTTTAATAATTTTGAATGACTTTAAGAACTACTTCTGTGGAATCTTCTATTAAATTTTCAAGTATTTTGTACATTATAAAAAAAAAAATGTAAAAAAATCGAATATTTTAAATGACTATAAGTGGCTTAAAAATCAATATAATATTTTGAATAAAATATGACATAAAGGAAATACCAATCTTAATAGCTGGTAGAAATTTCAAAAATCTGCGACTTATACTTTTTGAATTATAACAAATATTTAAAATCGTTTGAGAATAAATTGCTATTTTATGCAATTTCGTAAATATTTAAATTTCAAACAGTCATACAATTTTTTCCTCTAATTCCGGTAGAAATTTTTTTAAAGATTTTTGAAGAGTAGCTTATAGATAACCTAGTGTTAAAATTTTGAACCTTAAGTATGAACAGAAAAATTTTATGAATTTTTATCTACAAAATAACTTGCAAATTATCGTGATTTTTACATATTTCGTATAAATTGGAACTTTGAGCACTTATAAAAAAAAATTGTGACTTATGATTTTAGATTTTTTTTTTATCAGTTAAGGAACAACTTATAAGAAACCTTGTATTAAATTTTCAAGATTTTCTGGGCAGCCAAAAAAATTTTATCGTTATTTAAAAAAAAAATACTTAAAAAAATTGAAAATTTCAATTGTCTATAAATAGCTCAATATAAGTCAAAATACTTTGAAAATTTAATGGTGTATAGAGAATGCTAATCTAAACATTTGGTGAAAATTTCAAGTATTTACATCGATTAGTTTTTGAGTTATAGCAAAATAAAAAATAAAAAATTTGATTATGGCGAAAACTGGTTTTGCGTAAAAACTCCCGTTTTTCCCTTAATGTTTTAGGGTTTTTCCCGTCGCATTTAAAAAATATTGAAAATTTTTTAGTTTTGACTCCCCAAAGTACCAAATAGATTCACTTTCCTTTCAGAAAAGTTGCTACATAAGGCAATCGAAGCATTTTTACTGCCTCAAATCGTGTCGACAGACACAAAAAAAAAAAAAAAAAAACACATCATTGTAAAATCAATACATTCTTCACTCCGTTCAGAATCTAAAATGATAGTTATAACTCATAATAATTATGATTATATATGTATATATATATATATTTTATTTATAATTATTATAATTGAATTACGTAAAGTATAGATATATTTGATCCTATGGTTTTAAAATATAAATTACTGTACAACTATTGTATTTACTTCAAATCTAAAAGAAGGTTATTAAATACTAGATCCCATCTATTACGCCTTATACTAAAATATAAACTTCCACTTCGCAATAAAATACGTATCTACAACTCAATGCTAAGATCAAATTTTTCATTAATCATTAATTTTACGATGCCCACATATGGGGTTGTGTCAAGCCATCGGAATTAAAAATAATCGAAGCCTTTATGAAGACTTAAATATTGAGCCAGTTTTTGATTTAGTTAAAACCCATTATCATAAGTTCCACTTCAAATTGTTTTAACATTCAAATCATTTAATTACAAATCAACACATTGTCTCAATCTCTGGCAACCCTCCTCACCGTCTTAAAAGACGTTGATATCGTGATCTTTTAGATTTAAATTACTCTTTTCTATCAGTGGATAGCTTCCTTGATCAATGTACCAAAGTTAAGTTAATATAAACTATTATCATATTTGCTTATTGTATTTATTTTTAATACAGATTGTAAATTTCCTTATTAAAAAAAATAAAATAATAGTAATAATAAATAAATAAATAATATATAAAAAAAAAAACCATTGTATTTATTCATGTGCATTATTTTTACTGTAGTTATTACTACTTGCCAGCAACAAAATTAAAAAATTTGTAAATAACTATCGAGTTTCTATGCAAAGTGTTAGTATTTAAGGTCTGTATGATTAAAAAAATTTCAGGCTGCGTAATTACAAAAGAAACGCGTGCTAATATTTTATAAAAATATATGAAAAAATTTGTAATAAAATTTCATTGTGGACTTTCATTAATGAACTATATAATACTATCCGCTACGTTATTAAAAATATAATTGGATGTGATCGAAATAAGTGTACACGAAAACTTACTAATTGAAAGAAACTCCGAAAGAACTAAGATATTTTTAGTTTGACTTTGTTATATTTTAGTGTGATGTATAAGTTGAAAATCTTAAAACTGATGAATCATAAAAATAATGTAGGAAATGTGGAATGCTTATATATCCAGCACAAATCATTACTAATTGTTGAAGGATACTTGTTATAGGGTTAAAAATAAATAAGGTTTATACAATATAATAGGACAATACACTCCCATATAAAAAGAGTACTAATATTCAAGCTTTTTTTTAATGAAACGAGGAATGTATTCTTTATATATATTTTTTATTTTTACTTTGATTATATCGCTTATTAGGCCATTAGTTTATTTGTACATACATTACAGTCAAATTAATTTTATGCATATATTAGGTTATATGATTATTTATTTCCATTAAAAAATAAATCATGTTTATAATTGGTTGGAGATCAGATTGAAGGGATTCTTCTAGTATATGAGGATGTGGTGTTTACTACTTAAGTTTTCGAATTAGGGACATTCGACAACTACGTGTTTGATTATTTAATCCACATGATTCACAAAAGAGGGGGTCATTTCCAGTCACATGGTAATTTTGTGTTATCTTGAAGATGTAATATTAAGTTTCTAATGCGTATCTACTACTAATTAATAAAAATAAAATTTAACATAATTTTAAATAAATATAGTAGTAAATATAAAAACATTTTAATACTAGTTTTCTTACAAAATAATATGAATTCATTAGACTTTCAATTTTTGTACTAAACACTTGAAAATTGTTTCATAAAAAAATGTTTATTGTAAAAAAAAAGTAAAATATATTCTATAAATCAGCCAAAAAGTTACAAATTTATATTTTGACAAAATGTAATATTTAAACGAATTTCCATTCAACGATATCAGTTTTTTTAGTTGTTCTTACATAAAAATTAATCGAAGTGATTCGAAACAATGACTGAGTACTTATACAAGCATTGAAAAGACAATTCATTGTTTTAAAATGTTTTAATGAAATGCCGGTGCTTAGTATAGGCACTTGAAATTTTCAGTTCTTTATTTTTTTCTTTTGTAAAAGTAAGTAAATTAAAAGTTCAATCAACCTTACTATCGAGAAATTTAGTTCTATAACTGTATCAACCTTTTTAGAATTATTAACTAATCCATGTGACTTATTTCATTCAGTAACGTTTTTTCGAAAGCAATGGTATATTGATTTAAAGTTTAAAAGACCAATAAGCAATACTATTCACCAATTCCTGCAACTCATCCGACCGAGGACTTTCGCCTTTCTTTTTCTTTTACGTTGAATTATGTATTATTAGTTTTTATCATATCAAGCAGGTCAATATTGTTTTTATTTCTCGTAGCCATTTGATTTCTACGACATACTCTTGTGTATAGGATAAGCATCTTATTTATTCGATCGCGAACACCACAATATGTTACCAACAGTATTATTGTTTTTACAGAAACCAATGTAATATATACAGTCTCGCATTTTTTCCATTCAACAAACTCAAGTGTTGACACTTCAACCTTAATATACTATGTATGATCGTAAAAAAAAAATTCAAATCGTCCACTATTTTCATTATATTATATAGGCAAAACGAGTACTAGTGAAATATATACTCGATTGTATTTAATACAAACCGAAAATATTAATTATCATCGTTATAGTACGTCAGCGTCTTTTCTTTTGTGGCTTTTCGAACAAGAGTTCAATATTTTAGATTGGATGTTGCTGAACGATATCAATAACCATGTTGTAAGGTCGCGTTTCATTTCGGACCCGAAAAACGATCCGTGGAAATTGTTGCACATTTGCCAATATTAATAGATCGATGCACGCATATTGTGTAAGTGTTAACAATATGTTAGGTCATTTTTTTGAACGATGAAGTTTGTATAACTACTGATACGCATCTGGACAGAAACGATAAGGTCAGCTCGCACACCCGTATAAAATATTAACAATATGTGTTCCTCCACCAAGGTTAGACGGGGCTTTGGTCGACAAAGATCGCTTTTACAACGGTCATTCGCCACGTCGATTACACACTATTCCGTGACTTGATATGTACACCCGACGAGCGGTACGATTATACTCAGCCTTTCGCAAAACCAACACTCTTATGTTTATCTCAATACGGCTAAATGGCGTTTCAATACGCACAAGCTGTTATCGTACCTGCAGTTCAATAAAAGTATTATGTCTACGAACAAACGGTGAACTACTACAAAGCCGCCGTAGTAATAACAATGATGATGGTGATAGAATCGCAGTTATGTCTGATAATTTCAACATGACTTTTGGTAATACTTAGAGTATACTATCCATCACTTAGGAATCAGGATTATTTAAACTCGTAGAAATATTCATAAGTCTTAGGACAATAAACGATGAGTTTATTTTTTTTTTCTAAGTCAATACATGTCATTGTACAATGTATGAACAATTATAGCTAAAGCGTCCGATGCACATGAAATATTCGTATGATATAAAATCAGATATTACAAATCAAGTTATGTTCGTAGAGAAATTGTCTTCATTACGATAACTGCGTTACATAATAACATTATAAAATCGACAGTTTTTTTCATCTAAAATGACTTGCTATCTCGATTTCATGACGTTTTAACGTTTTGCATAGTTTTCATGACTATTCCGGATACAATAATTTCTCCCGAACGTTATTCTTCTTCTGAGCCTCAAGCTCATTAAAAAATATCTAGTAAACTCGATTTTACAAGACACATCGGTACAGTAATAATTAAAAATATCGAAAGAGGTAAAAACATCATCAGTATTGAATATTAAAAAAATAATTAAATAAAGTTACTAAAATCGAAATCATCAACGACTTAAACTTAATTGAAACAAACATTTTATGAACAACAAGTTTATTCGTATAGATACGTAAATAAAAAAACTTTTCTGTAAGATTACTCATTTCTATGATATTCACAACACTGCAGTGTTCTTTAAACAATACACGATCAATGACAATAACAGTTTAAAAATGATTGTGGTTTGTGTAAAATGTATGTGCAATTTATTTTGTTTTCCAAGAAGTGTAGATGTATCTAAGTGGGGCTATGAACATAAGTAATACAAATCCGCTATTATGTTGAATATAATACAATATATCTATATAGATTGGATAGAATATGTCTCGGACTAGAGTGGTTTTCTTGCTAACATATATTTATTTTGAAGTCGTGACAAAGCGAATTATTTAAAATTAGCTACGTATAAATAAATATTATACATCGAAATGAATTGTGGAACATAAATTTAAGCACACTTGGTAGATTATACAACTATTGGATAACTTTTTATTCTATTTGACTATATCGTAATGTATTATACACCATTAGCGATATTTATGATGGTAAAATAAAAATTAATACACTCGATTTATGAAACTCAGTAATGTTTCTCCTAAACAAACTCCCGGTAACGAGCGAAACGATCAATAAGACAAACAATTAGCTGGAAAAATTAAAAATCGGTAAATTAATTTTTTTCGTTTGCTTTAATACACCGTATCTACAAATATTGTTATACGCTTATTGAAAAAAATGAATTTATTATAACCCAAATAATGTTTCACTTCATGCAGTCATATTATCATGAATTACAAATATTTGTTTAGGAATTATATATTTTAAATATACTTTTAGAACTAGCGAAATATTTATTGATTTTTATTTATTGAGAATATAAACATAAAAATATAATGTTCAATCAATTGAGGATAATTTCTAATTTATACACAATACAATTATAGCTACAAATAATTTACAACTGTTATTTGTGTATTTGTGATTTATTAGTTATACAGTGATATTTTGATTTACTTTGTGTGAATATTTCATGGGATAATAAAAATACATAAACAATTTCAGATGACAACTTTTTGGTAGGAAAATAAAATTATCAGAGACGGTTTTTAGAAATATCATTATTCCATTTTCATTTCTGACAGAAGTTTCCCTAATCATAAGGAAGAGATCGAAAAGGCAAAATTTAAATAAAACAATATTGTATAAATTCAACGAAATGTGATTCTAAAAAACCCTGTTCGGTATCGTCTACCGGATGCAATAATTTATGGTATTATATTCATTCATTTAAATTCAAATACGCGCCCACCACAGCTACAACTTAAATTATAAAACAAGTAGTATTCATTTTAACTATTAATTGACTATTTAGGTAATATTTTTTACAATAATAAAATTGAATTTAAATTTTTGATGTTTTTTTTTTCGTCTGGTAAAATACTCAAATTCTAATTTTAATTTTATGAATTACTTTGGCAGTATATATTCTCTAATCATTCATTTTTAATGACCTTCACACAAATGTCAATTTCTACACTTATTAACCTATATTATACATATTATTATGAGACAATATAATTTTAACGATTTTCATCTATGTGGCCTATTATTTATTACCTTTAACATTTACATATATTTGTAACATTTAGAGTAATATAATATAATAGTATAAAATATTTAGTTATGTATAAAAAAAAAAATTACCAAAACGACAAAACATATAATTAAATATATATAATTTATAGTATACATAATTGTATAATTATTTAGTTGAAAATTAAAGATAAAGAGTTTTGTAGAAAAACTTTTTAAGACAAAAGTTATTGTAAGAAACTTTAGGAAAGCATATTAAAAAATGTAATCTTTGGAATATTTGAATGATATCAATGAGCAATTAATTTGCTCATCCCTTAAATATTCCACAATTACATAATGTATTTATTTTTATATTTTACATAAGGTAACGTTTTTAAAATTAATTAGGTATTAATTCAAATAATATGTTTAGAACAATAATAGTATAATTTTTAGTATTATAAAAAAACAATTTAAATCCATAGGTTTTGTTATCAAAACCAAAACACAAAGTTTGTATTAATTTTAAATTAGTATAATAAAAGTATTCACTGTTGGTATCCAAAACCTTAGTTCGCCTATAGTTTTCTACCCATTAGTTAATTAATAATTATTGCGCAACATTGAATACATTACTTTCATTAAAATTGTTGTTTCTTTTTAGTTCATACTTTCGGTAAACTTACTTTTTAATTTGAAGTTTTCGATTGTATCTAATAGCACATGACCTTCCAAAATCTCTCCTGCGTAAAACATTTCTTTGTCTAATCTTATGTCAAACTCTCTTATGTAATCCATACTGTAGCTGGTTGTTATTCAATTAAGTTTAAAATTCACTGAAAATAGTCGAGTTTGTCACCAAATTCTTAAGCCGAAGTACACGAACACTGAAAAAAAATTCATTAAAAGAATTAGAAAAAATGTTAAGTATAAAAGTAAAATTTAATATAATGTACTACATTAAATCCTAAATAATATACTTCAATCATTAACTAAAGGAAAAAAAAATAATTTTTACAAAACTTATAACAAATTTATAATCTATATTTAGCATTACTTGTACACCACCAACCTACTACTATTTAAATTATTATAATACATAAGTATAGTATAAATAGCTACCTAAAAAAAAAAAGAAATGTTCATAAATCAAATATGTTGAAATTGATTTTCTTTTGATTATACTCTAATTATTTATTCGTATGAACGATATCTTAAACATTATAGTTGACTCAAATGCATAACTACTCAAGAGCTTATGGGCAAAAATGACCAGAGTTGAGCATGAAGAACAAGTCTAATTATAGATAAATAATGAAATAAGTTTTATTCATATGAAAATATTAATTGTTTTACCGTTATATAACTAAAAGTGTGTTCTGTATGAATTAAATACTCATTGATTAAAAAATAGGAACTTAGTATAAGACAAATTCTCATTGCCATATTTTCTAGATGAGTTTAATTATTTGTCTTAAGTAATTAATAATTTTAAATTGATCTGGGTATTATATTAAGTTCTAAACGAAATTAAAATATAAAATTAAACATTAAGTTCTTGAATTTTAAAAATCCTGTATTACATTATTTTGTTTTAAGTGTTATTCTTGCATACAGTTGGATTTATTTGTCTACAGATAACTTTTTAGAATAATAACTCAAACGTATCCATTTTGTGTTTTTTTTTATTTCAATGGGCAGTCATAGGCTCACGGTCTACACCATACAATTTAGTAATTAAAATATGTTTTTTTTTCAACTAGTGATAAAATCAAACACGATACTTGCAATACAATGTCTTATAGTATGGTAGTACTCCGCTAAGTTCTAGCAGTGCAACGAGTGTTTCTTTACACAAACTTATTCATTTCATTTTTCTGACTATCATATCTCTGTTTCTTCTTTGGATAGGGCTTTAAAAATCCGAAAGGTAGATTTAGCTCAAGTAGCTTAAAGCACTGTATAAATTTGAACCCTTAATATTAAGTCGTTTAAAAATAGGAGTTTTTAATTTTGTTACTGACTGACTTATCTTAAAAATTTTAAAGCTTTACCTGTATAGATAGAAACTTGAAAAAATCTAAAATTTCTATTTTTTTTTTCAAAATTAGTGTTATATTAGAAAATTGTTCTAAATGCATGGTGATGCGAGAATAATATGTATACAGTATATGATTAGTGTGAAGGTACTGTCTCCAATCTGTGGCTAACGAATTTAGGGTGCGCAATTGATAATTACAAAGTGTGGTTTTAAATGTACGATTGACGTTTGTGTTTCATAAATAGTCACTGCGACTCGCAGCTTATCGTGGTCTGATCAAAATTTACTACGTGAGTTTTATTGTGTTTCATCAAATTTTACGGTACTTTTTTCATAAGTCAAAATCATTTATAATTTAAATTTAAATTTTATTTAAATCAATCAGCGAAAGAATAAAAGTTAATGTCAAAATGTATTTTTTCGCTAAATTATGATGAAGTTTTGGTAAAAAAAGTTTGGAAACAATCTGTGTTATATGATAGCTCTCACGATAAGCATCAAGATATTTTATATAAGAATGTGATTTGAAACAATATGTCGTTCTTGATTAATCATAGTTTAATAACAAATTTATCATAATTTAAACGAAATGTATATTTGTTATCATTTAAATATCCTTTTATAAGCATTTCAAAAAAACTTTCATCTACTCTCGTTTTTAATAATTTTTTAGTTGAATTTCTTACCTTAGTGATTGATAACTAATTATTAATTTAATAATTTATATCTTATTTTTCTTCTTCCTTCTTTTCTAATAATAGTAAAATTATTCTATTATTTTTAACGATATTATATTCAACATTTTTTTCTATAATGATGTTTTTAATCGTATACTTATTTATTTGAATATCAATTTATCATATAAAATTGTCAAGAAAAAAAGTTTTTAATAAATAACACTTCGATATTTTGTAATTGAGTAATTGTATATAATATTAGTTTAGAACAATACAAGTTATTTAAAATTGTACAATATAAACTATTGCATTTATTAACAAACATAATTTATATTTTTAAATTAATAATAAAATAAGCTTACGGCAAACAAGAGATAATAGTTACAAACAATTATAATACAAATATTATTCATTTTTAAAATTATTTAATTTTACGTCTTATTCTTCTAAAGAAGACGACCATGGAAAATATGATTATTTAAACGATTATTGCAATAGGACTACAAATTCACGGAATATATATTTTATAAGTACACAAAAACTGTATGAGGAAGTCAACTTGGATACATTTATTACATCAACCGACTTCAACAATGAATTATTTAAAGTTACATCATAATAATCTTATGGAAATAATATTTCATTGTATTTGAAACTTTTTCCACTGAATGTTTTTCGAGTTATTAAAGGTTTTCTTATTATAAACTTTTATAAATTCAGTATTATGTTAAGGCTGTTTGGCTATAAAAATTATGTATTCATTATGTTTACATCCTTCATAGTAATGCATTTAAGCCATAGAATGCAATGAATATCATAAAACACAATGTACTATTTTTAGTTTCGAGTTTTAAATATAAAACACTGATAATAAAATCACGTGTAAACTGAGTGTCAGCACCGATGTGGTTGACACATTTACGTTTATAACCTTTTTCGTTACATTTGTGGTCACTCATTTTTTATGTACATTACCTCTATACACTAAAATTAATTAAAACTTTTTTTTACTTTTTAACAGGCTTAGGTATGGCAGTTAATATTAATATAATATTACTGGCGTGTTTAAAATTTTTTTGTTTTTTTTGTTTTTCAAAATTAATATCATAAAATGCGTCACTAAGAGTAAACCTTTTTACATCACAATTTGCAATTTTCGCACATAAGCTAGCATTATAAGATATTTCCTTAGGTCATTGTTATAGAATTCATATATTTTTTATTCTATTTTTGACTTCTGTATAATAATTTTTTAATGATTTGCTTTCCATAATCAAAAACATTCGTTCAAACAATTAAACGTTAAGCTATTTCAAATTATATTATGATATTATTAGACAATATTGTTCTGTAGAACATACGAATTCATTTTGAAGAACTTAAATTTGTCAATCAAAATGGTATTAATATTTACTGCTATTCCTAAGTCTATCTAAGTGCAGGTTGAAAGTTTTTTTTAGTATCAATACAGAGATAAGGTAACTAAAAAACGAATAACCGTAAATGCAACCAAAATGGTTGTGACCTTATCGGTGTTGTAATCGTACACTGATAATTTAATAACCAATTTTAAAATAAAATTCTACAGTTTCAAGTTATTACACTTTATATTTTCATCAAAAAGAATACTAGAAAGTGTACGAATACGATGGATAAAAGCATAAACACAAATAAGGGAATTAGTGATGGCAATAATAATTAAATATTATGTTTATAGGTGTAAGAACAAAAATGTGTATATTATTCCCTTCTGGAATTCATTTCGGTTAACCGTAAATTTTATTTACGAGTCATGAAGTTAGGTATAATATATTCAACGTTAAAATTTCTCGAGTAAAACAATCACAGTTGTACACGACTTAATCAAGAGAAAATCATACGTGTAAATTTCAATTTTCAATGCTAAATTTTTATACTGTTATACTTAAACATATCATTTTCTCTTGATTAAGTCGTGTACTATTGCGATTGTTTTACTCGAGAAATCTGTACAACTAAAACGTACAATTATTGTACGTGTACAATGTGATATTACATTGTTCAATGTTTCGAGATTATTGGTTAAAATATTGTGAAGGTTTTTTTTTTTTGTCTTAACTATGTAACTAAAATCCTTAAATCGTTACGTAAAATTTTTAATTCGTGCATTACGTTTACTTTTCTATAACGAACGAAATATTAAGTAGTTTAAAATTACTAACTATGTTATCAAATCTTGTCTTATGTGTATTATAATTTAACAACCAAAAGACTGTTGTATTTTTGGATTAATGTAATAGGTCAACACTATTTGTAGTGTTTCGTCTTAATATTAATAAAATTTGTCTTTAATAACGTGGAAATAAATATAAAGAGTTGAAAAAGTTTTTGGTAATATGTAAGATAACATGTTTGAACTACCGAGACGAGTTGCTTTAAATCTGAAAATGATGATGAATCTTTGTATTTGAAAAACGATTATTAACAAACCTTTGTCTATTGCTATAATGTATATAAACTTAAAGCGATCGTAAAAAAAAAAATATGCTATGTCATAGCTTTTGAAATGTTTCATACACAGAGTGAAATTAACTTAATTTTAATATTTAATGCCAATCATAAAAGAAAAAAGAAAAATATTTATATAAAAAGTAAATATTACGGTATAATTTGGGATTTACATTAAACAATACACAATATGCCTTAAAGACCAAGACCAGTGATAAATATTAAGTATAACAACGAGATAAACTAAAAATGATTGGGGAGTATTACGAATAAAAGTAGTTTTTTTTTTTTAATTTATCTTTCCTTCGCGTGGAAAGATAAAATAAAATATACAATAATTCAAATATAATAAATTAATGAGGCATTATAAATATTTTAATCAAAAAAATGTATGCTTAAAGTTAATTTTATAAACTCCATTGTATTAAAAAAATAATTTAATTTTTAATTTTAGTATTTATATCAAGAATTTTTTTGTTAAATTAAAGACTAATAATCATATTATTATTAAATAAAAAAGTTAATAAACAAAGGACTATAATAGTTGTACCTATAAATCTCAAGTAATGGGATAGGAGTGTAGATGTTTTGGAGACAAGTATCGTACATTTCTTTTTTGAGCTCATGAATAAGTAATTCTAAAATATCCTACTTATACTTATATTTCTGAAAAAGGCGCATTGCGCTGTTACAAATATAATGTCATTACGATTATAAAAAGTAAAACATGGAAACAGAAAATCGTGTAGTACAAAGTTAAGCTACATTTTGTTCACCGCGAAAGTTCTATACCGATCGATCGTGTAAACATACTTATGTAACAGACTAAACAAAATATGCAAGTAATGCATAAGTTAAGGGACGGCCTGGGATAATAAATAATAAAATAATAAAATATATTACTCAGGCCTCTCCCAACATTACCAAATTATTTTTTAATTATTTATTTATCTAACCTTTTAGTTTATATTATATATAATAAAACAATAAAAAAAAATTTAAAAAATAGTATTAGTATCACATTTCAATGAGACTATTTATTTCAGTTTATTTTCGAAAATTGAGTGCTTAGTTACTCCTGTCTCTATATATTCTATTAAAATTTTTATATTTTTATATTATTTAAAAATTTCAGAAAAAATATGTGCTTTCAAGATGGTATCTTATATTAACAGCGAATTTACCAAATTCTTTGTCTTTTGTCTTTTCTCGAACAACCAGATTAAATTTAGGTTATTAAGTATTTTAGAAAATGCTACAATGAGACATGGGTACATTAAATCTGATGGATTTTTATATTTACCGAAAATGTGTTCAAGAGCGGTTTGTTTTTACCACCATCGAGTTTCATTGAATTGTAATATGTCGTTAAGGTCAATGACAAATCTATTCCAAACATCCCGGTGAGCCAGGTTTTCTCTGTTTTCTCATAAACTACACATAGTCTATATGTATAACAACTGGAATATAATATAAATGATTTGCAAATACACTGTTTATCATGTACGTTAAGAAAACAACCTTAATCCCGAAACGAATGTACACCGTACGTAATATTTTTTTAATTGTAATCTAGGTGAAAAAATGTAATTCTCCAATGTTGAATATTTGTATGATTTTGTTTGACACAAAAAACTTAATAAATAAACAATTAAATTATTTCTCTCAAAAAACAGGGATGGTGAAATAAACGAAATGTTGTTGAAATTTGTCTTAAAGTTAACAGTGGTATTAAATGTATAAACGAGTTTTGCAATGATTTACTTGTCCATAAAAAATCATATTTTATTCGTATTAGATGTATTGATACGATTGGTTGATTGATTGATTTATTGATAGATTTATTGTATTTCTTAAAAGTAGCTTACATAACACAGTTGTAGTATATGTGTACACTATCTTCTACTGTTGATGTTAAATTGTATATTTAAGAGTGTATAACTAACGGTAATCTATATTACCTATATGTATATCAAACATTTAAAAAATAATTCATTAATAAAGTTCTAGTCAAACACATTATAATCGTAACGGGTACCGTTGCACTAGTAATTAACGTCTCCTCAGGGCTCGAGACCGATAACACACGTGACACGTGAATGTTGGTCGGCTTTCATTACGAAACTATGAATTAATTTTATAATAAAAAGCACTTTATTTTTTTTTTTACACATTTCAATTTAACAATATAGTATTTGTATGAAGTTTTCAATGTAATGATAATACATTTAAATTCTATATTAGCGTTTTGTAATATTTGTGCACACATAATGGAATAATGATAAAGATAACAATAAAATATAATTTTAAATATGTTATATGGTCTTACTACTGTGCATAATAATTGCTTTAATTTTCGATAAAACTGCACATGCACATTGTACATTTTATAATTTCATTATCCACATTAATATACAATTAACTCGGTATGTCTATATTTTATCGCACATTTTAATGAGCTCTACCTATTATTGCCTTGACAGATTAGCGGACCATGTAGATTCATCACTATCATCAATATTTCATTCCATCGGTCACTATAATTTACATCCTCTATTTGTATGTTTTCATGAAGCTGTAGTAGAGTTTTCTAGTATTTCGTATAAAAATGTGTACCTAGAACGGTTAACAAACAGCTTTTACTAAATTGTGATGACGCGAAGGAAGTAAAGGGAGTAAGTAACGACCAAGCAATAAGATATTCAAATAATGTATTCCAGACATTTTCATTATAATAGCCGTGAATTACTTAGACAAAAATATTAATCATAATTACATAAATTAAATCTCGAATTTAAATAAAGTAAAAGGTTGAATACAAAAAAGGTTTAGTAATTTTACGAGGCTAATGAATGCAAATACGCGAATACATTCTGAAAAATTAAAATAAAATGTTGGAGTATTATAAATTTTTTGTTTTTCAAGTTACGCATCGTATTTACTAATGTTTTTCGAAACTACCTTGAGATTCAGAGGTCATAAGATTCCAATGTGTAATTGACGAAAAAAAAATCGATGACTATTTACATCATTTTTTAAGTTTTTGAAAACCAAAGTAAAAAAAAAATATTTTTTGAGTTGGACGTTAAATGTTAAATGCTCATATTGTTTTCTATACTGAATTTTAATTATTCTATAAATGTATGCTATATTTAAATGTATTAGGAAAATTCATTATTCATGACCAATGTTATTTTTATCAGAATTACAAGAAACTAAATTCTTAAGAGTTGGTATAATTTTGTTGTCACTAATAAAAAATGTATTTGTTTGAGTATATTTACAACATATTTTGCCTTCAATATTATATATTATTATTAATTAGATAAAGTGCTTATTTATACCTAATGTTATCATTAGGTAAATATATCATGCTTCGAAATATTAATACAGTATTTTAAAGATGTTAGATCAATTTTATTTTATTCAAATCTTTGTAGATCGAAGTAGAATACCATATACCTTGGTATACTTTGATCTACTATGTTGATTTCTTCAGAGTATATCAAAATATACTATATTATACTTTATTTTCAAATTCGTCAGCAATAATAATATTTGAATAAAGTATAAAATATTGATTTGTATATAAGATTTTTATTCTGAAAGCATTTAAAACCTTTGTAGCTGAAAAAAATGAGTATGGCTTGAACGGTTACGTGATAATAATCCTGTAGTTCTTAACGAAACTGGCAACTGGGCCTGCTCCTGTTAATCTGATCCAGGATGTATAGTTTAATACATATTTAACCACAATACCCTTGATAACTTTGTTAATGTCAATACCAATCAGTTTCTGCAACACTTCGACTCATTGTCATTCTATCACAATATTTTTTAGAAAAATTTCAATCAATATAAATTCCAATTTACATTGATGATTAACACACGTCTAACTAACGATCATGTGCCCACCATTTCCATAAATTGTAGTAATAATACCTACGTGCATTTAATAATTTACAATTTCCTCGACATTTCAATTAATGTCATTGATATTTAAACCACACCGATCGACCTCGTTGTATTCAACTCGAAGAGCACGCGAGAATATCGAGATACAATTATTTTTACTGATAATAGAAGTTCTTTAAAAAAAAGAGGTAAAGTCCAAACTAAATATTTATGAATTTTATTTAGACCGGGTTTATGGAAATATAGGATCATACCATTGAATTTTGTTTTTCTAAATATTAATTTTATAAGTTGTACAGACGAAAATGATGGAATGTAAATTGCACTTGAGGGTTCGTTAACACTGGATATTGTCTGTAATTCGATTATACAGAATATATCTAGAGTACATCTGCAATAACGACAAAAATAATGAAATCGCAAAAATGTGTAAAATCACATACAACACCAAGTGTATATATGAATTCTATTTCAAATGTTTTGGTTTTTTAGTATATGATAATACATAGTATTCAATTCAAAACTGCAACCCGTTTATATCATCAAACTGTCACCAACCCAAAACAACCACAATAATGACTTCAAGCCTAAAGGTGCGTTTTTTATGGACGCGACTTCAGACGCGGCGGTATTCAAATTTCAGTTGCGTCGCACTAGTGGACTTGTTGGTAGATGGAACCGATTCCTATGATAGTAGCTACGGCATGCGATCGTGGCGCGTGGCTGTGTATACATATGTATGAATTGTATAATGTTATTGCACATACATTTTTTTTGTATTTTTTAGAAATGCCACGGTTTACACTCATCCTTTCACAAATGTTTTTCAATGAGAATACTGAAGACGTCTTGAGTCTTTTTATAGTTAAAAACATCTCGTGTGACCCGTTGGGTTATTTAAACACTACCCAATTATTAATTGCTTATTCTTCATCTCTTTTTTGTAATATAGGTAGATTTAAAATTAACTTTTGTTTTTTGTTTAGAGACATTTTGAAAAAAAATAAATCAGATTAAATAATGACAAACTAATGATGTAGGAAAATAAGTCATGTTGCTCATAGAGAATTGCTGCGAATGGTTAGCCGTACGACCAAAAAATCAACTGCGGGGCTGAAATTTGAATCGTTTCGTCTGTAGTCCTGTCCACAGAAATCGGACTTTTACAACTATCGATATGATAAAATTATCAAATTACGGTTATCTGGTTTCCATGAACTTAGCTCAAAATTACATTATTTTATTCGAAATAGAGATAACACCAAGTTCATGTTTAATATTTTACTTCATCAATGAATATTGATACGCATTTGGTTTGTTTCTTCATGCCACGTTTTATTTGTTCAAATGCGTTTTATAAAAAAAAAATTATCGAAATAATATTTATTTATTTTATTTTTTAATTAATATTTACAATCTATGCTTTGAAGTATAATAAGCAAATCAAATATGCAAAAAGAAAGTCTAGTGATAGAATCAAAAGTTAATTTAATTATTTTTTGCACTATTTTTTTTATTATTATTATTATTTATTTTTTGCAAATACTTAATATAAATAATTAGTAAAACAATAATCGTTTAATACAAAAACATTACATATAAATATTTATTTTTATTTCACGAATAAATGTCCTAATTAAATGAGAATAGCTTACAGAATTGTATTGATTAAATGTATCATTAAATAATTTAAAAAGCAATTTCACCAAGATGACGTTGTGTAAAAAAGTATTTGGTTTCCAGAAATAATAATACAACAGTCTAAGAGACAATACTACTTATAGATTGTTTCAATACATTTGCGAAAACGCAGGCTATTATCGTGCATTCGATGATATAGCGAAACGTTAAACCACGGTAGTTCATAACAAGCCAATAAAATGTTCAGTAATGCATCCGAGAGGAGTAGCCTGACAGGAAGGTAGTGCGCCTGAGAAAGGAATTGTTGTAGTAGTACAACATATAAAAGAGGAATAGTATAAGTAAGAAAAAAAAAAATTGAAATTATTTTCAGCAATGCAAAAGCGCTTTATAATTATAAATACATTTCCATACATTGAATTATTGCGATGAGTGTGTGGAATGAAGTTTTAACATTTTAAACATATGATTTCGTAACGCGATTTTGGACGAACGCATTCACAGAAGATGCGCTCACTTGTAGTGATAATTCAGACGAAAAATCACAACTGTGCCACAGTACGTCGAATAATATTATAACGACGGAGGTAAGTGTTATCCTTACGGTAATTGTGTGTCCACGCACACACCTAACTTATATTTTATAATTATATATATATATAGTTTACATATAAATAAATAAATAAATAAATGTTCAGCCTGGAGTATTATTATATTTGTAATGTAAAACGACCGATATAGAATTAAAAATGTATCATCACGTATATATAAATTCACTAAAATCGCAACTGTACATAAATTGTCGTAGATTACAAATATAATATTACTCCAGACTAAGCCTATATTTATTTAATTATTTATTTCTATGTATAAAATACTGATTTAAACATTAATTTACGAGTGTTAACCATTTACTAATTTTTATTTTATTTTTATAATTGTGTCATATTAATAATTACATTGTCACAATTTTTTCGATGCTGATTATTACAGCTGGACTCTGGTAACTGCATTGCGATCGACTGGTAGGCAATACTATTATTATTTTAGGATTTGTCGTACCCGTCAGCGGTTTTCGGATCGCACTTGAGCAGTGGCGGATGCACGTGGAATAAATGCGGCGTAGTTTTAATTTCAA
This sequence comes from Sipha maydis, assembly GCA_034509805.1. NCBI lineage: Eukaryota > Metazoa > Arthropoda > Insecta > Hemiptera > Aphididae > Sipha > Sipha maydis. The sequence goes on along the minus strand of JASXSY010000801.1, from coordinate 86,388 downwards.
CAGTTGCAAATTTATATTATTATGGCAGTGGTTTCTAGACATTTTCCACCATGCAGTACGTCCTTCGCAGATCACCATTTACGCCACCACTCATGCGTCTCGACCACGAACAACTATACTCCTCAAGGCCTCAGTGCGTGTCCCTTGCGGCACCCTGCAGTTTGAAAACCACTGGTATACGACATACGTAATAATATCGGACGCGTTCGAGGTATTTTGGCATTCCGTACACGTGATGTCATTGATGGTGGGTGGCAGTGGTGGTGATAGTGGTGGTGGTCGAAAGCGTGAAGCTCGCAACGTCCGTTTTTGCAACGAAAACAACGCGCACATGTGACCCTTTGTTCATCCCTTCGCAATGATATGCGTACGACGTGGTTCGTGCAATTTTCAACGCACCCCACCCTCGAAAATTATAACACCAGCCACGCCGTCACTGTTAATCCTCGAATTTGTTTGAATTGTAAAATAGTAATTATATTTTTATTTTTATTTTTTTTTAGTACACAAAAATATACTCTCTTGCTAAACGGTTGACGATTACGGCTTACGCACACGCGTGATTTACGTCGATTGCGGTCCACTGGTTACCGAATTTAGCAGGGGGTGCACCGGGACCTCAAAATCTAAAGAGCCTATAAAACAAAAATTTAAAATTCTCTCTATTGTTATTTTTCTTTTTTTCTGAAAAAAAAGTTTACCTCTTAAGTAAGTTATTTACATTACATTTTTTTTTTTTTGTAGTAATGTATTAAATAAATATATAAGTGTTATGCTGAGTACATTTTTTTCGAGTAGCCTCCTATTGGTATTGTCACCCCGGCCTCCTGAGACTTTGATCCGGTACCAGGTCCACTCCTCCCAAAACTATCATTGTGGTTAGGAAACTCTGGGGGCCACAGTAACATTTTATGAATCAATAACTTTATAAATATACGTTGGAGCATTCTCACCCGGGCCCGTGTTAAGTAAATTTTAAAATTGTATTTGAATTATGACTATTTGCGGAGTAAAACACTTTTTTCCCCTAAGGTACATATCATTTTTTATTAGAATATTATATTGTAGTCTATATTAATAATATTATTATCACTTCGACTGAGGGTCATACAGTTGTGTGATTATTATTATCATTTTTATTCTATCGTGTATACCAGTATCGCCGTGCTTGAAATTCAAAATTATCATAAATTCGGTTTTTCATTCACTTTAAAAATTTGTTTGAAAATTTACACTAGAAAGTAGCTGCAAAATATACTTACCTACAACCCCACGATGAAATATAATGAAAGTGTAGTTGCTCTCTTCCCCCACCCATATTATACCAACAATGTCAACATCTGAATGTATTACAGTCGGATAGCAATGTAATTAATTAAAATATCTTATCCTCCCCGTAGGGAAGGTATTGTAAAGAAAGTATACAGTTTTATTATTAAAATATAACGATGGTGTGTTTTAAAATTTATAATTAGTCGCACAGGGTCGTTCAATTCTAAGCTACAAAAGCGCAACAGCAGACAGTTGAAAACTCTAACGTTTGATAGTATAGCGACCCTGCAGTATGAACACACGAGGTCGTAGTATTATGTCATCTATGGACTATTGTATTTCATAGACATTTTGCTCTTGGAGATCCGTTTGGGAATTCACGTCGATGTGGTAAGAGCGTATGCGACATTATTTGCGTGTACAGTAAATTCCTCAACGAGCAGGCATTTCCACAGTAAAACATGACCGGATTAGAGAAATTAACAATACTATGACGCACAAACTCGATGACAGAGCTGAACACGCAACGTGTGTCACGTCTGTCATGTATACGATATTACGTGATGTATGCACGTTTCTAAAACCATCAGACTCACAGACATACCGACCATTACTATAATTTCGTCTACAATCTACAAGAGTCTTTGAGTTTCGTAAAGTTCATTCAGTAAAGTTTTTAGGATCATAATTATAATTTGTTGTATTCTGTTAAAGGTAATCGAAATTGAAAATTATTAACTGTTTCGCAAAATACAAGTTCTCCGTAAAGTACATATAAATTAATTTTTTGATACGGCTACCTTTACTTGATGTTATTGTGCAATCCCACTGAAATGCTGTTTAATTAACGACTGTTTTTGTGAATACCAATGAGCCCCAATCACCGGAATAGCCTTATCACGTAATGATTGTCAAATGAAACAGTTTACTCCGAATTCGAAAACACTACAGAGTATGTTTGTAATTAATAAAAAATATTTAATAAACGTAAAAATTTAACGATTTATATATATTTTAATATGTATGTCTTTTAATGTTACATCGCAATTTTCATTATTAGTTAAATGTTCGCGTGGTTATATTTTACACGATTCATTTCAATTTGGTATACAAATAGTTTCGGTGCATTTTAATGACCTATAAAGTATTTACAATAAAATGTAGTATAACATTTTAAAACAAATATGTATACAAGTAATATTATTTATCAAATGGTATACATGTTTATTATTCAATATAACGCATAGAAACTATATTAACAAACATTTTATATTCATCTGAAATTTTTTTTAAAAAAAAACCGATTATACTCATCCGATATTGCATAGAATTATCTAAATCTACACCTGAGGAAAATTAGTTGTTCGATTTCATAACAATTACTTCTATCTATCTCGAATAGTTCTGAAATAATAGAAATAAAATTCATCAAAAGTTTTATATTTCGTATAAATTCTGATGTGTACGATTTTCGAATTATTTTTCTGAAACAAAACTAATATTATAATTTTTTTTTCATCATATTTTACTATACATTTTACAAACTAATACCGTCTTAAAATTTCAAAATAATAATATTTTATTATTACACGATAATAACACCGTGTTTTTATGAATGTATCAGCTATATTTTCAGACGTTATATGTATTCGATAACATGTCAACTTGATGTTGATTTATTTACAAATAGTAACAGATTGAACATAAATGACATGAACGGCAATGTGATGCTCTTGGAGTTAGTAAATCCTAAAATCTGGTATAATAGTTTCTAAGACACTTAAAAACCAAACCAAAACTATTATGCGTGTCTAGTGCAAATGTGTCATTCGAAAAACGATAAAAAGAAACTTACACTTTCTCCTATTAAAACTTTATGAACACTTCAAGATAAACCACATAGTATTGTTTCTTGCACGATATCAACCCGAAGCGAAGGTATAATACTTTAATTTTGTTACCAGTTAAGATTGGCGCTAAGATATAAAAAGAATCACTGACAATAAATAATTTTTAAACCATATAAATAAAGTACAGCTTTAAATGTTTCAATGGCATCGTGTAATCAATCATTCTTCAACAAACTATACAAACTATATTATAATAATAATATAGTATAACCACGTCTGCAAGTATAGTTTACAAAAACAATATAATGAAGTTATGTATACACGAGTGTATTGAAATTGCCTGTATAAACGCCGAACAGTCACCTTTAATTTTGAACAGTAGGTTGGCTGCAGACGAACGCTTATGTGTAGACATGAAATATGAATATAAATGTATAAATCCTTATATAGTTGCTATAAGATTTTTGTTCTATTCTTTTAGAAAGTTATTTACAATGCTTTATATAAAACAATAAATAAATTGTATATAGAAGTAATATATAATTCAAATGAACAAATGTATATCTCGAGGGGAAATTATTTCACTAATGGCACCGCAGAAATTTCTTAAATCCACGAAGTATCATGGTATTTAGAATAATCTATGTATAAACATATAGTTAAAACGTTAAACGTTAAAGTACAAAAATGACGTAAATTACCAAAATATATTTTGCTAGAGGTATTTCAATGAGAACTCGTTTACTGCAGTAGTTTTAAAGATTCATCACGTAGCATTTGTCTTAATGTCATTTGAAGCTATATCGAATGTTTACGAATATTAATTCGTTTTTAATTTTAGAATATAAAGATTAAGGCTGTATACATATAACGTGTACATACTTCTAAAAAAAAAATTAAGTATTTATTCAAATTTTATCATTACGAAATTTGTTTTGTAATATTATTATAATCCACGCATAATTATTAAAATAATCAACTATAATTCTCTACATTTAGAAAATCCCAACAAACCCATAAAGTTTGAAAATCGATCTAAGGAGTGACTTAACGACAAATTCAAATCTATTTTCAGATTTTATTTCACACCAAAATAGATCGATCGGTATACGTTAGAATGATAATACATCTAAACTGATATGTTGTGGGTACAATAAACGGAGACAAAAAATCACCGCGCTTCCAATTCTCAAAATTCTCAAAATGATGCTGAATTTCTGTTATTTAATAGACATTAACAAAGTGAATTCAATTTCGTACATGTTTATCCATTGAATATTTTTTGCATAAAAATATATGTCATCCACGTTGTAGTTGCTATGATTTCGTTGTGTACTGTGGTCGTATAGAATATAGATGATACTACTTTAATATATATCATTTACAATACCGTCACAAGTTCTAAGTCACAAAAGACGGTACAAAATAAAATACATAATAATATATACAAAAGACCTAAGCACGGATGGCGTATGTACAGATTTTTGACAGGCTTTGGCTAAAAGCATAAATCTAAATCAGCCGCGGATGACAGGAAAGTTGAGCTACGCGCATGTTTATAAAAACCAAAAACAAATATACTGCTAATTTCAAATATTTTAACTTCATAACAACTTGAATTTTAAAATACTAGATGTTTCATAACCATTATGTCATAAGTACTCTATTCTATTTTATCTTCAGCCCTTGAAATAATAAAATTAAAGAATCTTTTTCTTTTGCTGTAATTTTTTTCACAATATTATTGAACCCTAAGAACAAAATTATTTTTCTTTGTTATTTTTTCTTTTTAGAAAAAAAATTATACAATAGCTTCTATAACTATTTATTTGCTTCAGGGCACATTTCATATCTTTGATATACTATAAAAATGAAAATGAGAAAAAAGTTTTTTACATTTTACATTGATAAAACTTTAGTATATAAATCCATTGTTTTTATAATAAAATTATGTCAATTATTTTGATTTAAATCGTTGTATTGCTTAATTTTTCATGCTTTAGCAGAAGAAACCTTTTTAAATTCGTGACAAATCAAAGGAAATGATCATCACCGAGAATATTTTTACATTTCATAACTTATTGATTTCTTTTATTTTTAAATTAGCTAAAAGTATTTTTAGTCATATGTATAAAAACTTAACACTTTTTATATTTTAATTTCACCGTATACTCCGTGATTAATCGTTCAATCAACCGACCACTTAGGTCCACTAATATTGAGGTAAATAATTAAAAGAGCATACACTATAGTACGCATCGTCAGCAATTAATAATAATCAATTATAATTTATCGTTCGGATTTGTAATATGATCCTAAATCAAGCGATTATTATGTGATAGGAAATCAAAGAAAGATTAAACTAATACGGTGAACTTGAAATTATTATATTAAGCATTGCGTGTGTTTTTACTTCCAACTTATATCTAACCCAATTATATACTCGAAACTCGTGTGGACGTAACCTCATAACCTACTTTTTAAATTTGAAACCCTGTTGCGAGTAATATTGTTTCATTTCTTCTTCTTCTACTGCCTCGCCTTCCTATAGTAATATAGTTTCATTTAAATTTCAAATATTTGAAACATGTATAATCGTATGATATAATATGTATGCATATGGACGAGATAGACCGACACAGTGATTGGTGAACTTGTGAAAATGCGTATATTATTTTTCACGCGTCTAATTGGTAGGTATGAATATATATGTGGTGTTCTGTAGTATTCGATTAATATTATATTAATAAACGTTCATAAATTAAAAATATGATAAAAATTAACAGTTATTGTTTTACGAGATTCCTGTGTATTGTGATTAATTACTCACGCCTTTTCCGTCACATCCCTGATAAAATCAATGCACTCGCCCTAAATATTATTTCAGAACAATATTTTTTTCATATTTTGTATTTACATTTATGTTATTGCTCCGGATACCAAATAAATATTATATTATACGTATTATCTGTATCGGTTCTACAACCTGCGTGAATTAATGATTTACCAAGTATGTTAAAATTGACACTGTTACGATTGAAAGCCTATTGCACGTATTTTTTAAAAAAATATTAATATAATTTATATTCATTAAATAGTACGAACTTGTAATGACTTAAATAAATATATAATTATATTAAAATTATTATTATAATAAGTAATAACTCGTAAGAATAATTATTATTCAATAAAATACTGTTTAATTTTGGATCGTTATGTTAAATTTTTTTATAATCGTTTCTGTATAGTGCAATGAAAGTTAGAATATTTTCGTAATTAAGTTTGACTTGAAATACTTGAAGTATTTCAATTACTACTAAATTACATTTCAGCTTCATTCTCAGCTTTTCAACATCAAATACGTGTTAATCATAAAACAGAATTTTAAGCATGAAATATAAATTTCGTTACATTACTACGTGATCTACCCGCAGTGTTTTATATACGTTAACTTTCGATTTATCAATTAAGAGTGGTTTGCAATTTTATTGAATGAAACGTTAAAGTAAGTTATTCCTTAAACGCATACGATAGTTGCACGTAGAATATATAACATGCGGTTTGTTGCGTAAAAGACCGTATTGCATAATTTTATCGAATTCCGCGATTCCTCCGCTGGACGCAGTCAGAAACAACCAACATACACAATCGACATTAAAAAGTGAATAATAACAAAATAATTTTGTTTGATTGAGTTTTTCATTCGTCGAAAGTTTATTAAACAAATAGTTGTACGACGTAGAATCTCGACAGCTCATAGACCAGAAGTCTTACGGAAAATCAAGCGAAGAACATACTACAAAAAATGCCAAGGCAATATTTTCCCTTTAGATCGTCACAAAAACGTCGGCTTAGCGATACACCCATATCTATATACCTATATCTTTACATCATTTACATGCTGTGCGTAACGTAATTGGAGAAAAAACTTATTGTTACATACAGATAAAATCAACATACCGATTGCGATACCTCTGCGCTTTCTATTGTGATGCGCGTTGGGCATTGGCCGAAATTATAATTAGGTTAGACCGCTGTAAGTGTAAACCTATTTTTATTACCAAACAAATAATGTCCTGTGAAATTAATATCATGCAATACCTATATTAAATACCTGACCTCAGTAAGAAATAAGAACTATACTGCTAGTTTATACCTTGTACGTGATGAAGTTCAGTGCATAGATCGAGATTTACCAAAAATAATAAGTAACCGTACATGGCAGGTTAACGGCATACTCGTATATGCGCAGAGCCGTGCAAAGGGGGGGGGCAATCAGGGCAAGTGCCCCAGAGCAGCAAAAGTAGGTACTTTTCCATTAGTTTATACTCCAAATTCGCCACGGTCACAAAAATTGAAATATCTACTATCTATTTTAAGATAAAATATTTTATCTATGAAAAATGTGTTGTAAATTGTAATTTATGATTATGGACTGGTGTGTGTGCCTACACTGACTTGTTGACCTATGGGTGGCGGCGGGGGCGGGTGACTGAACGGGTAATTAGCAAGCTATTTTTAACCATTTTTCGGAAAATTTATTGTTATTGAATAATCGACATGATAATAACTTGATATACTAGTATAAATATTTTTATTAATAATAATATGATGGTAAATCGTACATTCTCGCACTGTTATAGTGTCACGCACTATTCAGTATTTCATCATACGACGGAAAGTGACAATTGTACGTACAACGAACTACGAAGGCTTAAGAGTTTATTTCAATTTTTACATAGTTTATTTACATTAAGTAATTTTATTATATTCAAGTGGATTATCATTTTATTTTTTAAAATGGCTGATGCAAATAAACGTAAACGTTTAAGTGGTTTTCAGTACAGAAAAATGTCGAAAGCAAAAAAAGAAAGAGAAGAAAATTTAGTCAGAAAAACTACAAAATTAGATACTTATTTTAAAATAAAGGTAAGTGTAAATTTTAAAATTTTAATTTAAATCTTATTTCTTTATTTTAGGGAATAGTGTTTGTGGTTTTAGAAGGGCTGAATCTATTTTGATGCTTTTATATTAGTTTAGAATAATACTAATAATAATAATAACAATTGTGCAAGGCCACAAGGGACTTAAAATATTTACTAGAACAATGTGGTTAATCTTGATTAAAATAAATGTTTGTCAATTGTTTGTTCATTAATATTTAATTTTAATTGATTTAGCCTAATGAAGTTCATAATAAGGTTGTAACAGATACTCCTACATTACAAGTAGATGAAAAAACAGAGAAGAGATTCATAATTATAAAATTAATGATGACATTAATGTGGACGGTAGTAATAGTTGTGATACTGTAAGTATCAAATAAAAGTTTAGGTATGATTTAATATTTTTTTATTTTTATATGTACTTACTTATTATTTATTTAGAATGAAACCAACAAATTACTACAAGTTCAAGTCAAAAACCAGATTAATGTAAGGTGTCCTATGTCTGTAATAAATGTTGATGGTAAAAAGGAAGTAAGTCAAAACAATAATATAATTTATGTCAAGAAATTAGTAACATATGGGCTTATATAATTTTATCAAAAGTATAACACCAAAAAAAAAAAAAGAAAAAATTGCTATTTATAATTTTAATTTTAATTCATAGTTAAATTTAGAATGAAATCAAGTCAAAGATCAAATTGATGTAAGGACTGTGTCTTCTAGTATAGATTTTGATAAAAAAGAAGCTAGTCAAAACTGTAAAATAAAGAATATAGAAACCAACAATGTTGACACACTTGAAACTGTAAGTATATAAAAAATTATTACCAACAAATTTGACATATCTAATTAATTTTAATGATTTTATTATAATATATTATGTATTTAACCGCTCTAACACACTTGCAGTTAATAACTTTCTGTCTTTTTTTTTATATTAAATATGATACCTATATTTGTAATTTTAATAATTGAAAGCATGTAACCTGATGATCATTTTAAGTTAAATGTAATGTAAAAGATACAAATGTTCAATATGATTGCTGGTTTAGTAATGATCCAGCCAAATGGGTTTTGAATGAATCAGAGTTTGAGTATTATTCTAAATATCAAGTAACGACAAATTTGGTGGACATTCAATTTAACAAAACTTTTCGAAGAATTGGTAAATATAACAGGAAATTGCCACGTGAAGCATTTTTCAGAAAATTACTAAATGGCGAATTCAAACATCGTAATTGGCTTTTATACTCTCACTCTCAAAATTCACTATTTTGTTTCTATTGCTTACTTTTTGCTCAGAGAAATACTAAATTTAGTTGTCCAGGATCTGGGTGTATTGATTGGAAAAATTGTTTATTGGATGTTAATTAGCATGAAAAATGTATTAAGCATACTGAATCAGTCCATAAAAGGCATTCTAGGCAGCTTGATAACCAATACTGTATAGACAATTGTCTTAAAATAGAAATTAATAAAGAAGAAGAGTATTGGACAAATATACTTCATCGATTAATTGAAACAATATCATTTTTAGCTACAAGAGGTCTGGCATTTAGAGGAGACAATGAAACAATTGGTTCCAAATTTAATGGAAATTATCTTGGCTGTCTCGAACTCCTATCAAAGTTTGATCCATTTCTCGCTAATCACATTGATAAATACTCTAATAAAGGTCGTGGAAATGTTTCTTATTTATCAAGTAGAATATGTGATGAATTTATTGATCTTATGAGTAAAACTTTGTTACAATGTATTGTTAAAGAAATAAAAATTGCCAAATATTTTTCAATAATTGTAGACTCAACGCCAGATGTTACAAATGTAGACCAATTAACCGTGGCAGTACGGTACATTTGCAAAGATGGTTCATCTGTAGAGAGATTTATAGGGTTTCTTCCTTCAGTTGGTCACAAAGAAAAAGAAATGGAATTGGAACTAATGAAAATGTTTAAAAACTTGGACATTGATATGATAAATTGGAGAGGTCAGTCGTTTGATAACGCTAATAATATGTCGGGCATCTATAATGGCTTACAAGCACGGATTAAGCAAAAATCAAGTACAGCAGAATTTGTACCATCCTCTGCCCAATCTTTAAATTTAGTTGGGACATTTGCTGCAGAACTAATCAGCATGGGAAATACATTTTTTTTGAGAGCTCAAAACCTATATAATTTTTTTTTCTGTGTCTAACTCGAGGTGGAATACTTTATCGAAAGAGTTAGATCAAATTCCTAATGCTCAACTTCTAAAAAACTTATGCCCTACTCGTTGGTCATCACGGCACTCTGTTTGTAAATCAATTAAAAATGGATATGTTGGAATTCTCGCTGCTTTAGAAATAATATATAATGATTTAAATCAACAAAATGCAGTTACACATGAAACCAAATCAATTTACAATAAAATAAAATCATTAGATTTTGTCTTTCTTTTAGTTGTTTGGACGCCTCTTTTAGAAAGATTTGACAAAACTTCTAAAAGTCTTCAGTTAATTAATATTGATTTTTCGTGTGTAGTTTCTCTATATGATTCATTAGTATGTTATATTCAAGAGCAAAGAAACAATTTTGAAATATTTTTAAGTGAAGCGATAAAAATTAGTGGCATAAATAAATTTTCTTGGGAGGAAACTAGAACTAAACGCAGAAATATATTTTTTGATGAAGAGCCTAGTGGTGAAGTTATATTTTCTAATTCAGACAAAATGAAGAATGAAGCTTTTATTCCTATAATGGATGCATTGATTCTTCAACTAAATAAAAGAAAAGAAGCATATACAAAGCTATGTGACAAATTCGGATTTTTTCTGATATGGAAAATATTGAAGCAAGTGAACTACGTAAAAAAGCACTAAAGCTTGTGGAGTGTTATGTTAATGATTTAGAAGTAGAATTTGTTGAAGAAATCGTTCAATTTAAAAAATACATAATAAATTTTCCCAACGAAACCAAAAACATGCAAGGAATGTTAAAATATCTTAATAATAATCCATCATTAAACACAACTTTTCCTAATGTTGAAATTGCTTTAAAATTATTTATTTGTATGCCATGTTCTAATGCGAGTGGAGAAAGGTCCTTTTCTGTTTTGAAGAGAGTCAAAAACTATTTACGGTCATCATTATCAAATGAGAAAACATCAGCATTATCAATATTATGTACTGAAAATGAAATTGTCAAGAATATCAGTTGGACAAGTCTTGTTAAAAAATTCTCAAAACTTAAAGCTAGAAAAAAAACATTTGTATAAAGTTATTTATAAAATCGTTATTCAATATTATAATAAAAAAAAAATGTTGTTGTTATTCATGTTTTTATACATTTATTCTTACTACCTCCTAACCAAATTCATTGTTTATTAATTGAGTTGTTTTACTTGTTCATTTATTAATTATTATAAATATAAATAATTCAATGTGAAGTGACCGGATAATAATAACATTTTGAATAGTTTCGATTTTTGGGGTGCTTTAAGAAAATGTCTAATTCCCCCTCCCCTCTTTTACGACCACTTGAGATTAGGGGCGCCAAATTTAATTGCCCTAGGGTGCCACTGATGGTTAGCACGGTACTGTATATGCGCAAATACACCAATGTCGTAGTAAGGCTCATCGCATACATTTCGATTTTGTCCGTACGGCGTAGCTTGCGCATTACATATTTTTTTGCCGTGAACATTGAATGATGGTGAGCGTTCTTGCTAGTTCTAGTACTTATGGTATTTTCGTATCTTTTCAAGCGTTTCTCGTTGCATTCCGGTCAGAAATATATGTAATGTTTGATCCTACAACTCAGCTCTCACTTGCACCAATGAAATTAGAACTTTATTATCGATATGTTCACATTAATCTTATGTGAGGAAAAATGAAACTTTACTTAATTCAAAACCGGCCGTAGGTACGTCAAAATACACAATATTAAGAAGACAAATTATTCTAAATGATAACAGTGATATTAATTGCAAATGATGAAATAATGAACACGAGTCACCGTATGTAAGTTACCGTATGAACAAAAATTGTGGTGTGTGCAAATCTATAATTTAATAACGTGCGCGCCACTACATTCACAGGAACAGTCGTTCGTATTAGCGATGGACGGCAGCATGGCGGCGATCGTGTCGTGTCGTGTGCAAGTTCCCATTTACTCATATCGTACCAATATAAAAAAGTTATGATCATACGATATTTTACCGAATAAAATGTACGGACAAAATCGATGTGTGTGCAACAGGCCTAAATGATTAAAACCGGCACCTTACATATTTTATTCACGTTAACCAAACAAAGTTAATTGAACATCTTAACATTACGCGTGAAACGGACCTAACCTACTACAACGTTGACGTTTGTATTTTGAAGTTAAATAATAAAATTCAACCGTAGACTATTCGCGTAGATAATAGTGAAAAACGATTTATTATGTCACGTTGATATATGCCATTGAACGTTGGTCGACGCAGCCATGAGAATAAAACTGATTGTAATCGTTTAAACGAAGTGTTCTTAAATTTGGACTGTATAAATACGTATAAATTATTCACAAAGTCTTGATTATATTAATTTTATAATTCACAGCGATTTATCAACATTGATTATGCGTTTTTTTATACACGGATAATATTTTTTTATTTTCATCAAAAAATTTCAAGGTGTATTTAAAAAAAAAAATAGTAAGATATAAGCCATCTGATATACACAAAAAATAAAATGTAATTAAATAAATAAACAATATGGTGACTTGATGAGGGATTCTGGTTTTTGATATTAAAAGTCTTCGAAAACATTTTTGAAATCATATTACATACATTATATATAATAATATATCTAAAAACAATTTACTGCTTACCGCGTTTAAAAGTTAAAATTATTTTTATAAGTGTGTTTATCTAAAATATTGAAACAACAAAAAATTTAGTACTATTATTATCATTCGATTAAATTATATTCGGTCGTCAGTGACGACTTGTCACACGTCAAAAACTTTTATTAAAATGTTAGCATATTTTATATCTGGAAAGTTTTATAAATATTTTGTTATATATTATAGGCTGTAAGAAAATTTACCGGAATGATTTATTTAAATGTCTTTCTTCGTATATTTATTATGGTTTTAATAAAAAGTCAATGATTCATTGAACACATTTTTATTCTTCTAAAAGAATCATACCCATTGCCATCATACTTGTTAACAAATAATTTAAATTTACAAATTAAATATGTATCTTAAAAACCCATTTAATATATGATACTTATATTAACAAATTTTAAGCTAAGTATAATAATTTTTTTTTTTTTTTACGTATTTAAATTTTTTTTATATTTGGTAATATTGAAAAACATCTATACTGAAAGAACAACTACAGTGTTTCACGTGTAATATATTCAATGAATAATATGCTACTTTCAATCGACAATTAAACATGTGTAGTTTGCTATAGTTTTCTATTAAAAGAAGCATGAATTAAAATATCCCATTAACTACAGGTGAAAAATATTTTTGTTTATTGCAAATCATTCTAAAACCAAATATTAACGATATTTAAGGTTTCCTGACATTGGAGGTTATGTGAAGTTTCCATACATCTCAAATGAATAGATGTGATAAAATATTAAGTATGAAAATAATGTTTTCATACTTATTATTTATAAGTATATAATATATTATACATTATATAATATAATAAGGATAAGGACATATTATGAAATATAGGAAATATTATTATATTTTTATTAAGGACATATTATGTCCTTGAATATTTTAAAAGGTTTCAAAAAAGAGCTTTGAAATAAATAAATCTTAAGGGTATAGATAGTAAATACAATAGTTTTTTTAATGCAATCCAGAATAATATATTTATTTTGATTAGTGTTGAACCTCATCGTGATTAAACTATTGTCAAATGACAAAAAAAAAATAATGTAAATTATAAATGCAAAAAATGATTATTTTAGGTAAATATATTTTTTTATTATTATTATTTGATTTTTTATTTGTTTACATTTTAATGACTTTGTGTAATGTAGAACGAGACAATGTATTACAACATTAAGCTACCAGCGCAAAGACAAATTTGTATGAAAACCTTCTTTTGTTCAATTTTCAATAAAGAAAGATACAAAAAAAAATATTTTATTTTATTTTCTCAATTCATACTGTAGTATATTAAACATATTACACTTATGTGAACTCAAAATTGATGATTTCATGAAACCTACAACGTCGTTGTCGAACACATAAGTTCGGTAAACGTAAAAACATAACACCAGCTTAACTTTTAATGGACTGATTAACTTATTTTTTATAGATGTATTAAATTAAATAACTATTTAATTGATTTTTATTATAAATATATTTTGATTCGACATGGTTGCCAAATTCTTGTAATAGACTATTACATTTTTGATTTGATGAAGTCAGTAATTACACAAATTCAATGTAACATAAATATGATCAATAGAAGATTCCACATTATATTTTGAGTCTTGACGGCAATATTACTATAAACATATTTAAAATTATAAAATAATAATTATTGTTTAATAAATAATAGTATCCCTAAATGTGAAAATTAATTTAATTCATTTTTATCGTTAGATATAGAAAATACAGAATGTTAAAATAAATCCAGAGACACACCCAATCAACAGTTGGGCATTAATTATTATTTTTTTTTCTTCAATATAAAATATATTATACTTCGTTACCCAAAAGGCATAAGATATCTTTTTTAATTTTTAATTTAATTTGTGTACGTCTTTTATTAATTAAAAATGAATACATATTTAAAAAAAATGTATGCATATGTTGTACACATTTTTATAATTTTAAGTGCGTTGAGTCCAAAGAGGTATGTAAAACATACCGACTTCGACACAATTTACCTATTACTAAAAGCGATATCTCCATTTCATGTAGTCCGTAGCTTTAAAATATTAGTAATAGTACTTTCAAATGTTTAAATTAATTATAAATCAATGTTAATTCATAACTAATGTGAATTGAAAAAAGTGTAAATAGGTAATTGAATTTTTTACTACTTGTATTTATTATTATTATTATTATTATTATTATTATTATTATTTTTGTGAACGAGTAATTTAAATTTCTTTTGTTTCTCGTGATTTTTTCCAATAACATTTAAAGTTAACCAATTCAAAGAAAACAAATTCACTAATTTTATATTATGTAGATACATTATAAATAAAACTTACTAAATGATTCAACTGATGTTACAAAATGCGCAATCTAACATTAACATAGAACTTTTCATAATTTTCATCATTTTAATGAAGATAATCTTTATAGAAACAAGTTGAATCCACCTTTAGTATAATCGAGGAATCTTGTGACAGACTCTTTTGGAAGATTACTTAAGTATTATGTTCTTTTTTTCTCTTCATTATACCTATAAATTTTTTTGTTATTAAATTAGAATAAAGCTTAATCTTTATTTTAGATCATCTATAAACCTTATTAACCTATTTTACCATAAAAATGTTTAATTTAATTTAATTTCAATACAAATTTTATTGTAACTGTATTCGATTTACAATAACAAATGTAATAGCGTAACTGTTATTGATCGTTAAATAAAATAACAAGTATGTGTATATATATATACATATTTTTAAAGGACTCCATTAACTAAAATATAATTCACTGGCATTGTATACAAACAATATTAAAATCCCAATTAAAAAATATAATTTTTTAATTTTATATGATATACATATTCCAGTTATTTTCCGGCCAAATTTATTACATATAAATCTAATACTAAATGTACACAATAGTATTTTGAGTTTCTCTTATAATGTGTAATATGATTCATAGAAAACAGGCAAATAAGACTTAGTGCTAAATATTTTTTCGGGCTCTACGAGAAAATACTATTTTAAAATAGCTTCCGTGGCTGGAAAAGTCCGGGAATTGCTAATCTGCATAATATTATCTAGATTGTTTATCTAGATAAAATACAGTTATCATTTATCTTATCTAGATAAATGAATAGGCTATCTACAAAAAATCATCTAAACAATTATTCAGTTATATGATTTTGAAACTTTTAACGCAAAATAATTTTAAATTCTAAACATTCAATGCACTCAGTAAACATTTTATCTGGAGCATCAGATAGTTTATAATTTATAATAATAATATTTACGAAATAATTAAGATAATATAACAGTTAGGAATCACGCAGAGTAAAAACATTTGTCCGATGAAATGCTTCTTAGGCGGTAGTAATGGTAAGAAATAGCAGAAGCAGTTATAACAGCACTAGTTTACAATAATAGTTGTATTCAGTGTGAACAATAGCAGTGATTGCTAAATTTTCCATTTTAGTTTTTATGTTTTTCTACACTGTGTTATAACTGCTAATTTACTACAACACTTATAATGAAAAAGAATAGCAGAAAATCTGTTATATAGTGGCTATCTGGTATCTGGCACGATGTATGATGATTGATAATGTGCGTTCTAACATTAGCTGCTAATAAAATATAAATTTTAAAATTAATGATAAGCATTATTTTTTAAGCAGTTTTTACAAAATAGCAATAACTGCAATTTATCATTCTTATTTTAAAATAGTAATAGCCTTATCAAATATTCAAAAAAATATCAGTTAACCATCACTACTGGACGGTGAGCATCAACAACGACTATTCGTGATATTAAACAAAGTTTAAATAACATGAAAAATTATAGATTAAAAAAAAAGATTCAAAAATAAATAAAAATATTTAAAAAAGAGCTTTTCTGAGCTACCAAACGTTTATTGTAAATTTATTGAAAATCAACTTTAAACAATAACTTTAAAAATCAAAAAAAATCAGTATTACCATTTTGGATGTCTCATTTTGCCCGGTCTCCCCTAAGACATTATATCTACTATACCTTAGTCAACTTTTGTCAAAAAACATATCGTAATAATGATATAGGTACTGTTAAAGAATATAATACTTATTAAGATATTTTATTTTTAAATGTTCACGAAACAGCAAGTAGGTACTTTGATAATAAAATGAAATACGTTACGTGAATCTGAGATACTTTTATTGCAATGTAGGAATAATTGAGTTTTGAGTTTGGAAAAAAAAAAGATAAACATTATTTCATTAAATTAAAACTTTTAGTTTGACCATAAAGGCAATAAGACCAATGTGATCGAAAGTTAAAAAACTAAAACAAGGTTCAAATTGCTATAACGATAGTTTTTAGTACGCATTACGATACACACATACGCCAGGCTTTACTCGCGCCACTGAAATATGGTTATTATGGTTATAGTTCCAACATTTGAATTATACCTGTATATAATATCAAATATGAAATATTAATAACCGTGTTACTATTATAACTCATGTTTGTATATTTTACATGAAGCCACTGCAGCATATTTACTGAATGGACTAAAGTGGTGATTCTCCGCGGAATAATGTACTCTGCGAATAAAGTTAAAACATAACATATAACATAAATAATCTACTAAATTTCGAGATGCTATTTAATATCTATGAACATATTATTATAATTTTATTATATGTGAATCCAAGTGCTCCAAGTATCTTTCTTAACTGTTTTTAGGGATCCGAAACTAAAAATCTCTGAGAACCCCAAATTAAATTCGTTATGCATAAAAAAAATTTTTTTGATTCTAATTATTGAATATTTTTACTTTAAAATTTTTTTTCGTTGCAGAATTTGATATTTATTTAATACATATCGCGAAAAATGATTGCTATTTCCTTGTAATTTTTCTTAATCTGGAGAATTTATTTATCTTTAAAAATAACCCCCTCCCCAGTTGAAAACATTTATTTATAAAATATTTTTTAAAATTCTTAAGATTCTTATTTACAAAGCCATAATTGGATCCTTGTAGTCATACAAATCTAGGGTTCTACAAAACCATCCAATGCATTATATCCAAGCTTTCCAGTTTATTAGTCTCAGACTTATAATTGGAACTCTTTAATTCACTACCAAAGAATCTCTGCATAAAGTCCTTAAAATATCCACCTTCAAAGGTGGATTTAGTTATTATAAAAAGGTTATTATAATCGTTTTTATGCTACTTAGATCCTCTCATTCAAAAAATGTCTTCCTTGTCTTTTCCTGGAAATATTAATCATAGTCTAAACCAAAATTGGTCTAGAAATTTAATTGATATCTAAAAATAATAATAATATAAAAAAGTGTTGTTAGTGAACAATTTATTCTACAAATCAGTTATGTTCTATAAAATATATACTTGCAATTTATTTATTGTTTTCAATAACAGATAATATAGTAAATATATTTTTTTAAAAAAATTAAATAAAAAACTTACAAGTATACATTTGTGTGTATTAGTCTTGTAAGTATATTTGTACATATGCATTAATTTTTATTAATTCTACATCAATCCTTTTTCTTCTAACTTTAAATCCAGTTTATCCTCAATTCATGCTACTTGACATATTGCATTTTATATAAATAATGAAAACAGACAGGGTTATTTTCAGACATTCGATGATATCCGTATTTGGCCAGTACATGCGTTATTTTTTGTTTTTTTTTTAAATTGCATATTTTTTTTACAAATTAATAAATGGATAAAAAATATTAAATTAAATTTTATAATTGTTATTAAATTTAATTATAGTAATATAATTTAATTATAATTAAATAATTAAGTTAATTTTTATCGTATTATAGATGTAATAAAAATGTTTTAAAACTATATGGAATAACTCTAATAATCATATGCTATCGATAAAGAGGTTGGCGATATAAGAATGCAATAATTTTGTAATAGGAAATTTAACATCTATAAATTGTTGACAATCGATAAAAAATATTTTACTATAAATAAAACCTGTCATTATTATCTTATTCCGATATTATTAAATGTGCTATAGCAATTAACTTGTATCGTTCAGTATTGTCATTTCACTGTTGTTTACTACTAAACTAACCTACATTTGAATTTTGTGTACTGTAGTGAATTCTTCTAAACTCACTTGGGTTAGTTTAGTTTACTTAAATATTTTAATTATTTTTAACTGTGTAGATCAAACGTATAGTCTTGTTAAATTATGTGCACTTTAATGCAAATAAAGAGATTGTAGAAAATATTGCTATAAAGCCACATAAAACCAATTTTATTATTTGTCAAATTATTAACACAAGTTTTAATAAGAAGACAGTTGATGGATGTTTATTCTACCAACAAATTTTTAAATAAATTAAACGATAGAATTAATGTTCAAGTTCTGAAATTGACAAAACTGATATAAAGTGTTTGAAAGTTTAAATTTTTAAAAGCTTATATTGATAACCAAAATAGTGTATTGAAAAGTAAAAGGTAGGAATTTCGGTCAAAAATATTTGTTTCCGTGAAAACAAAAATTACTGATATATATAAATTATAAGAACAACAACATATAATGGAATTTTTCAATACATTTTATTTTTATATTTATTAATACCCCAATTAATATTTTTTACATTTTTCCAATTAAAACCAATATAATTCTTAATGCTTTATACTAAATAACTAGAATATAAAATACACCCAACATTTTTAAATAACATTTTTTTTTCCAATTATAAAACAAGCATTTATATATTATAACAGTATATCAAAAAAATAACTTATTTCTCTTAGTAAATTATCGAAATTCATAGACGTATTTAGTGTACTGATTCCCATAAATCTAAAATAAATCTACCCTATCGGTATCCAAACTTATACTATATTTTTTATTTTAATTAAATTTTGTTATACATAGAAACTGAAATCTAACGAAGCATACCAAACAGTTTTAAAATATTTGACCACTGGGGATGATGTAGATATTTTTATTCAAAACTAGATAAATAAAAAAATTTGTCCAAAAATAAGATAAATAATAACATTTTTTTATTTTAACAAAATTCATATTTTTTGTTCCTGAGTAATTAATGGAAGACACCAAACATTGGTTAATCCTATATGTATTAAATTATAAACTGATATGATCATTGTAAGATTTAATTTTTGAAATAAAGACTTAAAGAAATTGCATGAGTATATAATTTTAAAATTAATAAAAATTTAAACAATTATTTAAAAATTATTTAACTCTATAAATTAATTTAAAACAGCAATTATATTCATTCGAGAGAAAATATTTTATAAGATCCTGAAAAAAAATAGATTACCTAAGAACTAAAACTCAATAAGCAGAAAAATTAATTTTTTTTTTTATTAAAAATAAAATTATTTTAAATTCTAAATTAAGTTATTTGCATAATATACCATTTGCTTATTTAAAACTTATTTGGAAATATAAGAATGCATAATGAAATAATTTCCTAGAGTAAAATTATTAATTCGTTCATAATTTAAATATTTAAACATTAGTTTGTTGTAATTAAGGCATAAATCTTTACTCCGGATAAAATTGTTAAATATGCAAAATTAAATCGTTTTTCTCTAAAGCTCTACAAAGTAATTAAAAATTACTTAAATAAATACAACATTATTTTAGTAAAAAGAAACCACGCAAAATTGTATGAACTACTTAATTTAAAATAGTTAAAGCATTAAAAAGATAAGATTTGAAAAAATATGCAATTATAATACCTACCTAAGTTAATTGACAAATATAACAATGTATATCATTTCTATAAAATTTGGTATGTAATTTTATTTTAATTTTAAATATTTTTTCTGGTTTAGTTTAAATTTCTACACGTAGGTACTAAATTATGTTAATGTGTTCAATATTAAAATTAAAAGAATGTTTAAATTTAAAATGTCATCATTCATATTTATTTAACTGTGTTCTTTCAAGTGTTTTCTCTATTAAAATGAAAATTTAGCTATAGTTAGCACAATAGAACAAAATTGTATTATATATATTTTTTAATTACTTCAGCACTCTATAAATATCAATATAAAAGTAAACACGAATTATTTAATATTAAAAAAAGTATATAAATCTTTTATAAATCTTTTAAATATTTTGAAACAATAACCCGTTTTTAAACAACATAAATATACAATTATTTAATAACCTGAGATTTCCAACAAATGTAATCACTTATACCTAACTTAAAAAACTTTACAAGTGTTTAATTAAATGTAAGACTATTTTAAGTATGTGAGTATACTAAAGTGTTTATGAACTAGTATAATTACCGTATTCTAAGACAAATTTAATTCTACACAAATAATTATATTATTATTAAACTTAATATATGTATATAATTACATTTGATATCTCTGATATACTAACATGTATTATTAAAATAAGAAATGTATTATACTCACAGAAAAATAAAGTTTTCAAAATACCAAATTCACCAGCAACAGTCGATAAAAACGTAGATATTGATATTAAAACATTACATTATATTGTCGATGTTTTTCGTTTTTAACACAGCACAAAACGCTATCGAACGCCTCGGCTGCCGTCACCGCGCCAACTGAAATTCCAAATACATCCGGCGCCAAGCTGCGACCTCCTCCGGGATACGCCACAAAGGGTGTGTTGTTGATGTGCGCGCGTAAATCCCTGCGGAAAATAAGTTAGTATGTTATGTATAACTCAAAAGTGCAAATAAAAAATAAATAAATAAAATGACGAGAGCAAAAATTAACGTATTCTCGTGTGATTTATACCTTATTGATAGGTATCATTTTTACTTGAATAATATAAATACTAATCATAATGTCTCGATGTTCAATAATGTCAATCTAGTACTTCACATTTTTAGCATTTTAACATCCATAATAAGCAGAATAATCACATCGCCATTTGTATATAATTTATATAAATAATATAATATATTTCGTATAGTATTAATAATTGAATAAATAATTATAATAATATTGAAATTTTTATTGAAAATTAATTTTAAAATTGAATAAATAATTTATATTTTATAATTTTATAATTCACGAGGTGCGTACTGTTTAACGAAGTTATTATGAATTGTTCTAACTCTATGTAGCGATATTTTAATATTTTACGTTTTCTGCATAAACTTGTCAATTTCCCTATATTTTATGTATATGTATAGACATTTAAAAATAAAACTAACATATAAATTATATATAATTTTATGAGCACCTAATGAAACTTATCTATTTTTTTTTAAATCATAATATTAACATTAGTTTCACAGTTCTTTTTAGTTTATTATTCTTTTACAATTTCTAAAATCTAAATATATGCTTTTAATGAATTTGTAGTCAATTATTTAAGTTTAGAAATTTAACATTAAAATAAAATATATATAAAAATATTCCGATAAGCCCAACACTGTATATTATTTCTTTAAAAAAAAAAACATTAAAATGTAGGGGCTATGTTGCTAAGATCTGAATTTTTTTAGATTCTGAACGGAGTGATGGAATCTATTGGTTTTACAATGATGTGTGTTTTTTTTTTTATTTTTATTTTTATTTTTTTTTTATTTTTTTTTTTTATTTTATTATTTTTGTGTCTGACGACACCTTTTTTGGCAGTGAAAATGCTTCGATTTGCTTATGTAGCAACTTTTCTGAAAGGAAAGTGAATCTAGTTGGTACTTTGGCGGGTCAAAAGTAAAAAATTTTTAAATATTTTTTAAATGCGACGGGAAAAACCCTAAAAAAATAAGGGAAAAACGGGAGTTTTTATGCAAAACCAGTTCTCGACAAAATCAAATTTTTTATTTTGCTATAACTCAAAAACTAATCAATGTAAATACTTGAAATTTTCACTAAATGTTTAGATTAGCGTTCTCTATACACCGTTAAATTTTCAAAGTATTTTGACTTTTATTAAGCTATTAATAGACAATTTAAATTTTCAATTTTTTAATTTTTTTTTTTTTAAATTTTACTTTAATAATATTATTTAATAATAATATTATTTTACTTCAATAATTTTTTATACAATTTTTTTGGCAGGCCAGAAAATCTTGAAAATTTAATACAAGGTTTCTTATAAGTTGTTCCTTAACTGATAAAAAAAAAATCTAACATCGTAAGTCACAATTTTTTTTTATAAGTGCTCAAAGTTCCAACTTATACGAAATGTGTAAAAATCATGATAATTTGCAAGTTATTTTGTAGATAAAAATTCATAAAATTTTTTCTGTTCATACTTAAGGTTCAAATTTTCACATTAGGTTATCTACAAGCTACTCTACAAAAATGTTTAAAAAAATTTCTACCGGACTTAGAGGAAAAAATTTTATGACTATTTGAAATTTAAATATTTACGAAATTGCATAAAATAGCGATTTATTCTCAAACGATTTAAAATATTTGTTATAATTCAAAAAGTATAAGTCGCAGATTTTTGAAATTTCTACCACCTGTTAAGATTGGTATTTTCTTTATGTCATATTTTTTTCAAAATATAACATTGATTTTTAAGCCACTTATAGGCATTTAAAATATTCGATTTCTTTACATTTTATAATCGGTGATAAAAAAAATTGAGCTCCAACGAAATACTTGAAAATTTAATAGAAGATTCCACAGAAGTAGTTCTTAATGTCATTCAAAAATTATTAAAATCCATAGGCACAATTTTTTTTTATAATCGTTTGAACAGTGAATATTGACATAAAATTACATGTAAAATATAATATAATGTATAATATTCTAGACTGACAAACTATGTCGCTGTATGCAACTGCCAACCCATCCTAATTGAAAAATATATTTATCGTTTCAAAATAAAATATACTTATTACAATATTTATAAATAACAATGTATTATATCCTAGACAAACATATTATCTCCGTTCAGAATCGTTTTTCGTATACAATGATACCTATCATTGAATTCAAATTTATCAAATCCATTATAATGACCTATCCTATGAAGAGTCGTACTTCACCCCCAAGTGTACAGCAGAGCGAGGCCCATCCGGTTCTTTTTTTTGTTATAAAATTAATAAAAATATCAAATTTACTCTTTAAAACAAATTACACGATGGTACAGTAATTTTTTTTTTTTTTGTTAGAGGTGGCAAAGTTTAATTTTGACGTGTGAACTATTTTGTTTAAGCCTGTGTATGAATTACGTAAGGCAGGTCACACTAAAAATTTACTGTTCATATAAAAAATATCAGGTATGGTTATTCCGATGTTATTATTAATTTTTTTTATTATTATTACCATTGAAGACCCTCGGCAATTAATGATGACGTGCGTTTGATTAAATCATTATAATTTGTATTATTATTAGATATAATAATAAAATAATATAACAACAACTTCTGTGTATACAGACAAACTATAATATCACTATATCATCATTAGATAAATGGCAATTCTTACACTTTTTCAAATAATAATTTGTGTTCGTGGTACATTATTCACATAACTTAATAAATATATTAATGTGAAAGCGGTCGATATAATATTCTAGGTAACGTATAATAAAGATTACGGACAAATAAATTATATACAAAAATGCATCATAATTATTTTTTCAAACCTGACGTTGAAAAATGATGCCTATGTAGTGTGGTAGTTTCTGTGCATTTTTTATATTATTATATTGAGTTGTGGTGTGGTATGTCCATAAAACTTAATATAAAATTATTATTTTAAACGATCGAATGAATCTTTTATAACACATATGCAATTTTCATATATTTTAGTCATAGTTTCAACATAATTTAGTTACAGAATTAAATGCTTAAACCGTTTTGGGATATATATATCATCCCAGATCTAGTTAATATTGTATTATTTAAATTATAGTATGTTCTCTTACACAGTAACTCCCAAAATGTACTCCGCGAAATCTAAGGGTTCCGTGGGACAATCTTAAAGATTCCGCAAGATATAAGAGAATATTGAGAGCAACTATTGTAGTAAACAATTGTAATGAACTATCTTTTAAAAGTTTTTTGGGTCATTGGTTTTTCAATAAATAATTAAACTATAGTATACCCATTTCTCTGTTTTTCTGTAAGTTCGTATACTTATGGAGTAACATATGATTCGCGGATATTTACGTATAGGGATACATTTCTTTTAAAAACCAATTTGATCAATAATTTTTAGTAATAATTTTATTATAATATTGTTATTTTTTATTATTTTATAAGTTGTTTAACTAAATCGACGTTAGGTTTCGGAATAAATATCAAATTTAACAATGACTCAACATCTTTAATAGCGATTTCAAAGAAAATAAAATATATTTTATTTTGTATTTTAATATTTTGCTATAATTTTGTTTCTTGATTTTATTAATTAACAATATGTTTAATTAAAACTTAAAAATCATACTTGATTATTTGATTAAGACTTAAAATTACTTAATTACTTACTATCTATCAGTCAAAACGTAGGTTATCATAAGAAATTAAAATGTGTAATAATATATTTTTAGGAGTTTGATTGTAGACATAAGATGCTCAATTGCGGTAAGGTAGTAATATAGTATATGTAATTGAAGGTATAAAAATAATAACTTAGTATATATGTGACGGAGCAAAGCACTCCACGTATACGTATCAAGGAGATGTAAGAGTATACTAACTAAAAAAATTACATCACTGCTTACTTCATGATTGTAAAAAATAACACATTATTATAGTTTAAGAATACTTTTAATCATCATCATAAAATTAAATAACACTAAGACTATTTTGAATATATTATTATGCAAAATGGCAACCAAATATAATATTCAAGCCGGAAAAACTGTACCTTTACTCCAACCATTTTTTCGGATCGATTAAAATTCTTCAAAAACTATATTAGAAATTCTAAAAGAAACTGATACTAAAACTGCATTACTTTAATACCCCTTTTGCACTCATATTAAATGTACACACATTTAAAATAAATATGTACACGTTTTATATATACTCGTTGTATAGACATTAACCGAATAAACATCGAAATAATTTACAAATAATGTACAAATACATGACCGGAACTTCTACAATTTGCTCCCTAAATCACAAAGCATACGTTGTTTCAATTTTGATGATAAATTTACTTTTTTTTATTTTGCCCTAGTCTACTGATTTTTAGACTAAAATATGCTATATTATTATTTACTACAACTACGTTAATAATTGAA
Organism: Sipha maydis; assembly: GCA_034509805.1. Lineage (NCBI taxonomy): Eukaryota > Metazoa > Arthropoda > Insecta > Hemiptera > Aphididae > Sipha > Sipha maydis. The sequence goes on along the minus strand of JASXSY010000801.1, from coordinate 60,229 downwards.
GAGAGGAAAATAATTATGCTCCGACAAGTGCAATCTACAAACTATTGATATATCTGAAGTGTCTAAAATTATAATTTGTTTATTTATATTTTAATCCAACGTATGTCGGGCTCAGTTATCAGATTACAATATAAGATATATTTTTGTAGAAGTCATAAAGTAAAAATTACTATGTGATATTTCTAACCTATAGACAACTCCTTCCATTTTTTTCTCATCAGCACTAATTTAACTCTAATTCTCCGTAAAATAATTTTTAATTAAATTAATATCAAGTAACCGATAAAGTTGTATTGCATAGTATAATACTCGTATATTACAATTTTATAAAAACATTTTAAATAGGTTTTGAGCAATATAGTTTATATATCTATTATCGTTTTAAAAAAATTACACGGTGTTTGTTTCAAACAAAAGTTTTTCATTTATTTTTTATATTTAACATTATTTTTTAAATAGTTTAAAAAAAATCTTTATTTTCTAATGACCCAAAATTATTGTTTTTCCTAATAACAATATATGTACTGTGTATAAATGTGCATTATAGTTTTAATCTAGAAATCTAACAATACATAGCAAAACATTTTAAATATATATATATTTATAAGTACATATTTAAATTAAAATTTACTATCAAAAAATATACCACGCATGGAAATAAATTATATCGATTCTTTTTATTTCATAATGTTTATGGACTTGAAATAGAAAACATTAAACAAAGGAATGAAAATCTATAACAAAAGATTTCATTGACGTCTGTGTCCTTATTCAAATCCACTAATTAAAGATCCGTCAACTCTTACAATAACTACACAGTAGCCTCCTAAGGAGGTAAGTGCAACTGATTGCACAAATTCTTTTATGAATAATACCGGAATAAAAATATAAAAGATTTATTTTATTTTAGAAATAATTTACCATAGTTTTGTCATTAACTGATTAGAAACGTTCAAGCAAATATTCTCGTTTTTTACTACACTTAATTACGAATTTTAAATTATTAATCTAAATTTCACCATTCAAAATTAAATAAAGATATCAATAATTATAAAAACAATGTTGTGCAACGCATAAAAATTTAAAATTAAAATCTTACGCCAAACCATGTATTACTCAGAATGTTACAAATATTTTAACTTCAAAATTCGAAATTCGAAGAGTTATTGATCAAAAATGTACTGACACTGAAGCTTACTTTTGAAATTAATACTTTTGGATTCACAACGAAAACAAATACTAACAAAAAAAAACTTTACAAACCGTAAATTATTTGCTATTTCTCTTTTGAATTTTCTTTCCGCTTACGAAAACTTCAGAAATAATCTAACAACGATCTTATGAAATTATCTTCAGTGTTCAGTCTAATGATACGCTACACAAAACTTTAACGGTGTTTTCAACACTCGAAAAAGTGTTCGCATAAAATAAAAACAGAACCATCATTTTATAGAACCAATAATATGATTGTCAAATTACTTTATTTATCGGAAAGTTGTATTAAAATAATATATTATAATTGATATAAATTATAAATTGTTTTAGTGTCGATTGATTTAGATCAGGCACCGGTAACCCACAGCCCGTGGACCCATGCTATCCTCCAAATAAATTTCATGGTGTTTAAAATTTAAATTTTATATCTTAAATTGTAATAAATTAAATCGAATCATGACTATTAGAGTGAGATAAGGTATGAGGAAGAACGTAAACTAGGTCGTAATCTAATATAATATAATACTTATATTTCCATGAAAAATAACTAAATATAATTGAAATCATATTATTAGTATTATATTACATGTGCATTTTTTTTTTTTTTTAATAAAGCCCTTGAAAAAAAATTGAAAAAAAATATAGCCCACATGGTTAAAATGGTCACCGACCTCTGATTTAAATGGTGACCACAAATCTACGTGTGCAGTTATGGGCAATGATATTATTCTATGTCTGAAGTTCTTATAAAAATTAGAATAGATTTACTATCGATCAAATCGTTACTCATTGTGTGCACAAATATATTTAACATGATTAGTATTTTACATACAAATATTGAAAATAAGCGAAGGAAAGATTAAGTGTGCTACGGCGTCGACTGCCGTTTGGACGAAGACGTGATTAAAGTATAAAAATGCGTTTTACGTATTTTTATGGACAAAATCATTCAGTATGTATATTCTAAATATAGACACTAATTAAGGGTCTAATTTTTATTTTATCTTAAAAAGAGAAGAACATGATCGATATGTTATACGAAGAAATTGTCATCACGATCGCGCGTTACTCATTCGCGGGTATGCGTCCATCATTGTAACTCATACTATTAAAAACAGCTTACAGATACACTTTTGAGTGTCACGCAGTGACTTCTTATGCGAAAAATCTATGACCATATTCTATTTTTGATCATTGGCCGCGCAAACGGATCGTGTATGATCAATCGCATGAAATTATGTGGCGAGTATGCAAATGAGCGAACCGCCTTGTGGCGACACGAACAAAAAATATACTCGTCGCCAAAAGCCACGGATGTATTTTGGCGGCCTCGCACGAGATGGAAGAGTCGAAGATGGCGACTAGAAAGCGAAAATAATAATGTACCCGCACTAGACCCGTATTATTGATCCGGTATATTACTTACGCGCATCCGTCTCCACACGGGTGAAATCTACAACGACGTAAAGTTCTATTGTCAAAATCACATTATACGCCTACACATTAATACGCATTACTAGTTGGAGCTCGAAAAACGAACAGCCGATCGGTGTCATAGATACAAAAACCTCTCGGATAAGGAAAAGGAGTGAGGTAGTTTGAGGAGAAGACGAGTTTCTGATAATTTATATTTTTTTTTTTTTTTTTTTAATATTGACATTGCCAGCGATGACGACCCGAAGATATTAAAGCACCGATTACTTAAAGGTAGGAGACTCCGTGTTAAAATATAATAGGTACGCAAAATCTATTGGGTACTTTGAGGTATTATTGTTTTTGATGTATTTAATAAGCTTGTTTTAACCAACATTTTGATTACATTTTCAGAGAACATGTTTCAATATCAGATAAAAAAACCACAGTGCCGAATTTTCTTGCTGCAATTTGGAAACAATGAATTATGTGGTTACGCTTAAAGACTGACATCCAGTAATATCCATACGTCTTGTTTATTCGCGTGTTATTATAGGTATATATATATATATATATATATATACTTATATTATATATGTTTTATATATATATATATATATATATATATATATATATATATATATATATATATACTTATATTATATATGTTTTATATATATATATTTAAATTTATAATAAAATATAAACCAAATGGTTGTATTAATTTTTTGGTATCCCTGATAGTATATAACAGATCGTTTCCAATCCTATCGTATATATTTCCATCCGAGCTTAACATTTTAGAGATTCCTGTAGTTCAACAATGCACGTTGCCTGTAAGCATGTATGACGTGAATATATTTTTTAAATCTAAATGGCATTAAAGATTACACACTATATCACAACGATAAATAATAATTTATTTTCTGTTTTTTTTCTATTATATCGTTTGTAAATAGTATTATGAAGTTAAAAATATGTTTAGATTATTTGAGCTCTTTAAACTAACACTTCGCGGTACACCATTGCTTCAATTACTAAATTATTAAGGTTCACGTCCGTTTTATGTTTTTAGAAAGCCATTGAGATACTTAGGTGAAGCTATGGAAGTGAATATTCTTTACGATATTTATTTCCCATCGCTACCGAAATTCTATTAAATAGTGATAATTAAAAAACCAAAAAGGACAATGGTATAATATATTACTAGATCACCTGTATGAATAAATTTCCCAAACTGACAAATCGAACACCAGTCACTCATCATATATCAAAACCTGTTTATGCGATTTTTAAAACACTACCCAAATCAACTGAAATTAATTATTATTAAACTACTATTTTTTATTTTATATTTTATTATTATTATTATAATTGTTATTGTTATTATTAATTTATCGAGGTCATTTTTATATTCCATTTCCATTAGTAATCTTTTTTTTGCCGTATGGTTTTGTAGGAGTTTAGCATTATGGTATAATTATTAATATCGTCGCGGTGGCGCTTCATATTAAATACACGATGTATTTAATACTGCCATATCATTTTAATTATATTCGTTCGTGTTAATTTTACCCTATATGAGGTCACACTCACACCATTCGGATTCCGGATTAAACTTACGACCAACACAATCAATTATAGTGGATCTATTTGAAAAAATAAAAATACAAAATATAAAATACACACCAATTGAGTTCTGATTGTTCCGATGGCAATATAAAATAAATGTTTATTGGTACTGACGACGAGTTTTGAAACCCAGGCATCAAAATGTAAAAGCCTGTAGGCATTACTAAACTTTATACAGTCGGTAATGCAATTCCATTCATTTCACCGACGACTGCAAATGAAAAAAATTACTAAAACTTTTTTTTTAAAAAAAGAAAAACGTTGTAAATAACTTTTATACATTAAATATTAGGTTTCGTGATGTGATGAAAAATTGGTTAAGACGAAGTACAAACAAGACAACACATTATAATAGGTTTTGGGATGTGATGAAAAATCGGCTTAGACTAAGTACAAACATGACAACACATATTAACAACACATATCATTAACTCATGTTAAACATCACCCAAAAAGTCCTAAATTTCTAAAACGTGTTTTCTAACTTACATACTATGTACATAAGAATAATGTGTTACGCACACAAAATTGTCTTGTACCCCACAAATTTGGTATGGAATAAGAAAAACTGTACTGCGCAACACAATTTATATATTATAATGTTAATGTATACGCGTTGCAGATTTTCTCAAATAACATTAGTCATAATTCATAACAGTCATAACTATTAGGTATGCCCGAACAGTTCTGACTTCTGCCTGGTTTTAGTTTTTGCCCGTAATGCATATATGTATATACGTTTAAATGTAATAAAAATAAAAAGAATAGTACACTATACTTATGAGTTCCTAAACTATTGTACATTTTGTTCAACATATATTTTATAACGCCTCTAGGGAACGCGTTGAACTCTATATCAAAATACACATCGTTTTACGAATATTCTATTTTTCTTTTTTTTCATACCTGAAAAATACTCTAATCTAAAATAAATGACACATTTTAAACCGAAGTAATAATATTGCTTTTAATAAATTCGCATTGAACACCATACTGGTTTTTTGTAATTAAGTTCTATAGATTGTGCCCTGTACTAAATGCTCAAATAACCATATAATCACGTTCCTATTCTAAATCAAATATTATCGATTTATAAATGTGTATACAGAAAAACAAATACACAACTGAAGTATATTACTCTTCATTACCTAATGTCTAATTAAATTGAAATAGCACTATATTATTATATTAATTTTTTTCTTATCGATTCATTAGAGTAGAAAATAATTTCATGTACTTAATTCAAAGAGAACTATAACATTATGTAAACATAAATTAGTAAAATTATAACACGTAGTGTTGGATAGCAATATAGAATATTTATTTATCTAATTGACCATAATATAACCCGGTATTTTTACAAACCTAACTACATTTTGAATAATCTTTGTATACTTAAATCATATTATACTACGCATAATTTTTAACACGTATATCGACTTTTATTATTTATATAATATATATTATAATTTATAAATAATTATAATGTTTGCGAACTCATTTTTATGAATATACAATAATTTTCCTAGAATGGCAAATTTGATTTATAAAACGTTTAATGAATTAAGTCTTAAGCTATAGAAACATAATATTGTATGCTATCATTTAATATAAAACATAAACACTTTATTATTAATAATCAATGATATTCTTTATGTGAACATTGTACTATTGGCTGTTATTTATTTATTTTTTTTTTTATTTAAAGAGCTTCCAGTAGTAACTATAAAGGTACGGTTTAGTATTTTTATCTATGGTACGGTTTCCTAGGCGCCGTCTGACTGTTAATATGTAATTCCTATTTACTGAACTTTATCGTGGCGACCGGCGACACAACTGGTTCGAGATCAATGCATTGCGACTGTCGATTTATTTCAATCACAAAACAATTCTTGGGCAGTGAATTTCGATTGTCACGTGCATCAATATGGCTAAATTGAATTTTTCGGGGGAAGAAGAAGAACAACTGATCGAAATGGTTCGCAAAAATGTTGAATTGTTTGATCTGTCTCGCAACAAATATAAAGATGCAGAACATAAAGATTATATTTGGTTGGATATTGCTAACACCGTAATAATTGTATTCATGATCATACTAAGTATAAAACTCGGAAACACTAGCCCTCACTGCACGAAAATCACAATGATACTGAACACTAGAGGTGGGTCGGTCGCGACTGACCGAATCAAAATGAACGAATCATTCAAGTGACCGCGCGACCGAATGATTTACCAAAAAGTATTCGGTCTTTCGGTCTTTCGGTCAAATCGATCTTTAGGTCGTTTAACAGTTTTAAATGAAACTTTTCTTTCAGATGGAATCGGATCGGATCGTTTCGAATGGAATTTATTTTCTAACACACTGTTAAGTACGTTGGTCACACTTACGAGTTACGACATTTTCACATCATAGGTAGTATATTATATACAATAATTGAATAATCTAATGCCGTGATAATTATCATGGTTTATGATAACAACCACGGCGTTTTACTACAAACAGTACAAACTACAATCTACAACATTATATTATAATCAATCTCTGTCACTGATTGACTGATTCATATTTCATAAGAAAATTGATTCACTTAATGATAAGAACGATATTTGATACAAGACCGAAATTACTGATATGACCGAATCATTTGACCGAATTACTTGACTGATTCGATTCAAATGATTCGAATCATTCAAACGACCGAAAATTCCCACCTCTACTGAACACAGATACAGAATTTGACGGTTTTTTTTTACGTCACCGGAGACGGGTGGCGGCGACCAGTCGCGCCTAGGAAACCAGCATGTACCAACAACAGGTCGTAGCGACCGGTCGCGCCTAGGAAACCGTACCTTTACAGTTCAACAATTAATATATAAGTATACAAAAAAAATTGATACACGTGAAGGTCAAACGGACATAATATATAACATAATTAATAATAAAGGTATTTCATAACATATTATCATGACTTAAATTACACCCAATTATATAAGTAAGAAATTATATTTATAAATGTAATAACAGATAGATAGTAATGAAAGAAATTGAAAGAAATAGAAAAATATTAGATAATATACACCAATTAAGTTTTGTGGATGAGATAAGAAAGGAAAACATAAATAGAACGGTATGAAAAATATAGTTTTTGGCAACAAGTGCATTTAAGACAGAGGAGAGGAGTGTGATGAGTGGGCTGATAAGAGTATTTAAATTAGATATGAATTGGGAGAAAATACCGGGGATATTTTCTGTGGGAGTATTATGAGTTTTAGTTGCTTCTGTATACGTTTTAGGCACAGAGTTGTTAAGATGGTCGGTAGTCTTGGTCTTTGAAGGTAATTTTTTTGAAAGATTTTTGGATGTTGGACAGCCCCTGAAATTTGCTGTGTGGTCCATTGAACAGAGAGCGCATTTGGCAAGAATGGAGCGTTCTTTAGTGCACTCCTCGGAAAATTGACCCACTCCACATTTGACGCAGCGAGGAGAAGGGTTGCAGTAATTACGAGTGTAACCGTACGATTGACATCTAAAGCATTGTGGTGGACCCGTTAACTTTGTGTGCCGTTTTTCAATTATTACCTTGGTGTTTAGTAACGACGTGATTTTATGAATATCTACATTATTTTCATTCGGAGTGACCTCTACGAAAAATAATGAAAGGGGGCTTTGAATTTGTCTATGACGTTTTGCACCCGCACGACTGAATGCCCAAGTTCGGACAGAGCGGAAACGATATCGGTACTTGTGGTGGTGAAATGTAGATTTCTGATGGCGATCTTGTATGAGCGGTATGAGCGAGGTTGAAATGTATGAAATTCGGCGTTGGTTTCATTTAAATGTTCAGTAATTTTATTAAAGTTGACTCGCCCCGAAGGCTGAACAATGAGGAATTGCGACGAAGATTTACAGGTGAAGCCTTTTGGGCCGGTGAGATTTAATAATTCACTGTTGAAAGATGCGTAGTTTTTGATGTTTTTGGTATAGAGCGGAGGAGCTGGCAAGTCGTCTACTTGATCGTTATCGATGATAGGTGGATCAATATGATCATCGGAAAACCTATCGGATGGAGAGGTGGTTACTTTTAAGTCGGTGACTTCGTGGTAAGAGCGGCGTATCTATTTGGTGAAATACATTTTTTGGTTTTTTTATCTTCGTTAATCGGTGACATAGATGAATTTGAAAGATTCCGTTTGGAAGTCTGACCTTTGTTGTTCATTATGATGTTAATTTTTGGTACCTATCGTACGTTATATTGGAGCGTAAGCAAAACGACCTGCGTGTGGTCATGTTGAGCGATATCCCTCCCCCATTCAATAAAAATGTTAACAATAAATTAATAATAAAGTATTTAATTAGTGTTTATTGTGTTACGTTGTGGTTAAATGTTTTCAAGTATTATAAATACTCAATAATAGTTAATATAAGCTCAGAGTTTAATTTAACGATTACTTATATGTGTGGTATAATACATTTATGAAATTTATGTAATATAATATATTTATGTATAATTATATAATGTATCTATAACAACCTCAAAATTTAATATGAAATATTATCAAATAATACAAAATAATTCTCGAATGCATAAGAGTACAATATTAGAACAGATTATTGTCCGCAAGAGAATAGAACGTTTATTGATAAAAAATACGAGGGTAATTCAATTAAAAAAAGAACCGGATGGGCCTCGCTCTGCTGTACAGTTAGGGGTGGAGTGCACCTCGCTTATAGGATAGGTCATTATTATAATGGATTTGTTAAATTTGAATGCAATGATAGATATCATTGTATACGAATAACGATTCTGAACGGAGTTCATATGTTTGTCTAGGATATAATACATTGTTATTTATAAACATTGTAAAAAGTATATTTTATTTTGAAACGATAAATATATTTTTCAATTAGGATGGATTGGCAGTTGCATACAGCGATATAGTTTGTCAGTCTAGAACAGTGGTTCTCAACCTTTTTTAGTCTACGGCACACTATAATACACCACAAGTTTTAATGGCATACTCCCGCACTTGACAACCACAACAACATCGACAAATTCGTCGAAGGCAATAGTTATCGCCACGTGCCTATACATGTATCCGGTATCGTCTTATCTACACAATTAGCACACAATTGGTCAATTGATAATTTCAATTTATTTCCGAAAAACTACTTTTAAAAATAAATGTCACGAAATAAAACACTGTTTTCAATATTTAATAACATTTCTCGCGGCACACCGGTTGAGAACCACTGGTCTAGAACATTCTACATTATATTATATTTTACATGTAATTTTATGTCAATATTCACTGTTCAAACGCTTATAAAAAAAAAATGTGCCTATGGATTTTAATAATTTTTGAATGACATTAAGAACTACTTCTGTGGCATCTTCGATTAAATTTTCAAGTATTTTGTAGTAGCCAAATTTTTTTTATCACCGATTATAATAATAAAATGTAAAAAAATCGAATATTTTAAATGCCTATAAGTGGCTTAAAAATCAATATAAAATTTTGAAAAAAATATTGCATAAAAGAAATACCAATCTTAACAGCTGGTAGAAATTTCAAAAATCTGCGACTTATACTTTTTTAATTATAACAAATATTTAAAATCGTCTGAGAATAAATCGCTATTTTATGCAATTTCGTAAATATTTAAATTTCAAACAGTCATACAATTTTTTCCTCTTAGTCCGGTAGAAATTTTTTTAAAGTTTTTGAAGAATAGCTCATACATAACCTAGTGTTAAAATTTTGAACCTTAAGTATGAACAAAAACAATTTTATGAATTTTTATCTACAAAATAACTTGCAAATTATCGTGATTTTTACACATTTTATACAAATTTGAGCATTAAGGGTTTATAAAAAAAAATTGAGTAAACCGATCACCGATATTTTTTAGTTACGATAAGTTTAACTTATTATTAACCTAGTATAAAATTTTCAAGAGTTTTCGCTCAACCAATTAAATTTTATAGATGTTTAAAACCAAAAATTTTACAAAAATCGAAAATTTAAATTGTCTATAAATAAGTCAAAATATGTCAAAATACTTTGAAATCTCAACCATGTATAGAGAACGTCAATATAAAGATTTGGTGAAAATTTCAAGTTGTTGCGGTTTTTCATTTTTGAGTTAGAGCATTTTAAAAAAAACCAATATCTTTGTCAGTTTAGAATACTATACATTATATTATATTTTACATGTAATTTTTTGTCAATATTCGCTGTTCAAACGCTTATAAAAAAAAATTGTGCCTATGGATTTTAATAATTTTTGAATGACTTTAAGAACTACTTCTGTGGAATCTTCTATTAAATTTTCAAGTATTTTGTACGAGCCAAATTTTTTTTATCACCGATTATAAAAAAAAAATGTAAAAAAATCGAATATTTTAAATGCCTATAAGTGGCTTAAAAATCAATATAATATTTTGAAAAAAAATATGACATAAAGGAAATACCAATCTTAACAACTGGTAGAAATTTCAAAAATCTGCGACTTATACTTTTTGAATTATAAAAAATATTTAAAACCGTTTGAGAATAAATCGCTATTTTATGCAATTTCGTAAATATTTAAATTTCAAACAGTCATAAAATTTTTTCCTCTAATTCCGGTAGAAATTTTTTTAAAGATTTTTAAAGAGTAGCTTATAGATAACCTCGTGTTAAAATTTTGAACCTTAAGTATGAACAGAAAAAATGTTATGAATTTTTATCTACAAAATAACTTGCAAATTATCGTGATTTTTACATATTTCGTATAAATTGGAACTTTGAGTACTTATAAAAAAAAATTGTGACTTACGATTTTAGATTTTTTTTTATCAGTTAAGGAACAACTTATAAGAAACCTTGTATTAAATTTTCAAGATTTTCTAGGCAGCCAAAAAAATTTTATCGTTATTTAAAAAAAAAATACTTAAAAAAATTGAAAATTTCAATTGTCTATAAATAGCTTAATAAAAGTCAAAATACTTTGAAAATATAATGGTGTATAGAGAACGCTAATCTAAACATTTGGTGAAAATTTCAAGTATTTACATAGATTAGTTTTTGAGTTATAGCAAAATAAAAAATTTGATTATGTCGAAAACTGGATTTGCGTAAAAACTCCCGTTTTTCCCAAATTTTTTTATGGTTTTTCCCGTCGCATTTAAAAAATATTGAAAATTTTTAACTTTTGACCCCCACAAGTACCAAATAGATTCACTTTCCTTTCAGAAAAGTTGCTACATAAGGCAATCGAAGCATTTTTACTGCCCCAAAACGTGCCGACAGACACAAAAAAAAAAAAAAAAAAAAACACACATCATTGTAAAATCAATACATTCTTCACTCCGTTCAGAATCTAAAATAGTTTGTCGATTTAAATATATTGCATAATGTAGGTAATCGTATATTTACATAGAAACAATAGGGTTTCTGAATTAAAAGATCATAGTTTTGGGTTCACAAATTGTAGGAGATGGAAAATCGATTGTGAAAAACTGTTTGGAATCGGGGCGTTTAACCCATTTAATATTAAAACTATAAAAGAATCTTACCTTAAAACAAATAAACTGCAATAAAAATTAAATATTAAGTTCCAATCAAATTTTTAAACTATTCATAAGACTTACTACTTACAAAGAAAAAAAAATGGTTCAGTTAGTTATCATTTCATACTTTCACATTTCATAATCTATTTGAAATGTAATGATTTAGTTTTTTAAATATAATTCATTTGATTCTTCCTACTGTTTATGTCAAATATATAAATTTGTTGACATTTATAAAGTTCTATTAATATATTCACGTATAAGTTTAAAATTTATTTTAGACTTTAACCAAAATAAAAAATATATAACATTTATTGAATTTACAAAAATGTTTTTTATTTTCTGTCAACACACGTTTAATAAATTTGAATAAAAATACTCAAATAACAATATTATCTCATGAGAATTTGAGAAATAGTATCTCATAAGATTATAAAATTAATATAGATGATACTGAAATGGTGCAATACTTTAAAGCTAAGTAGATGCCCTCTGGATTATCTTCAGTATTGTTATGTGAAGCTAATTATTAGGTGTTTATTTTCTCATGTACAAGAATCAAAATATTTATATGGAGTATGAGAATATAGAGAGTAGCTAGCGTATTGAATAGGGACATTGACGTATTTAGGATTATATTACTACGGGTCAGCCTAATTCAGAAAAGACCATGTCTTCAAACTCTGCCAATAGATATATATTTAATATTTCTTTGAATGAAGGGCTTAAACCAATTTAAGATTACTTTACAATTACTGATTTATAAAGTATCTTCAATTCTTAGTTGAATCCACTAATATCAACACACTTGCTGAATATTGGTAAATATTGATATATCAAATTTAATGGACCCAATAGATCAAATCCAGACACTAATTTATGACCGTACAATTAAAATCCGCCTAACAAAACTATCCATCTTTCTTTTCTAAACCCAACATCTACAATAAAGACCAGCATCTTCAAAATGTAAATAAAACAACACACAGTATAACCAATCTTAACTACATCCTTAAATACAACATTTTCAAACATGATTAATATTTTTCAATGGATAATCAATGAGTTAGCTAGAAGAATTCCAATTCATTATCAGAAACCACAATCTCAAAGTTATATGCATCTAAGAAACCAATTTTAACAACAAAAAGTAACTCTACTTTCTGTAATTTGCATCATCTATAAAAAAATAACCACAACATATGTAACAGAACCAGTGGAGGAGTGACAAATATGATCAATCAATCCAATCCCACTAAATAAATCATTATCCAAACTAATTTAGAATCTATTGATATTACTATAACACTCCTTCTTACCAATATAACCGTATGTAACGTATATAAACCCAATCAAAAATAATTTACTCTACCAGATATAGAACATTTTGTCCAACATTTTCCCAACCTTTACATCATTATTGGTGGCTTCAATAGCCACAGTGAAACCTAGGGACCATACAAGTCTGATCCCAGAGGAAAAATTATTAAAAAGTTGCTCACAAATCACAATATCACAATATTAAACAACGGACAACAAACTAGAATAAACCTGTACAGTAGACATTCTTCAGTCACCGACCTAACTATAACAAATACTTCTTTCTCACACAAACTAGAATGGTAAACTCTATCCAACATTTAGAGCAGTGACCATATTCCTATAAAAATTTAAATTACACTTGCTCTAGACTATACATACCTAATTTACCCTATCCATTTAAAAATAAAAAATAAACTAACTGAAACCTTTTCTCCTTGCTAATGGAACAGAATATATCTGAATTACACTCCCCCTCAAAAGAATATATCAGCATCATCGTAGACAATTTCATCTCTTACATCGTAGATGCCTCCGGAAATGAGAATGCTTAGATGGTTGAATGGAGTGACAAGAGAAGATAGAATAAGGAATGAATACGTGAGAGGTAGTGTTGGTGTAGCGCCAATTGTGGACAAGATGAGAGAAAATAGGCTGAGATGGTTTGGGCATGTGATGAGGCGAGAGGAAACGAATGCAGTAAGAGTGGTTATGAAGATGGACGTTGAAGGGAAAAGAGGAAGAGGAAGACCAAAAAAGAGATGGTTGGAGACTTTGGAGAATGACATGAGGGCTGTCGGTGTGTGCAGAGGAGATGTGATTGACCGAGTAAAGTGGAGGTGTAGGATAAGGGTGGCCGACCCCAAATAGTTGGGAGGAAGGCGAAGTAGAAGAAGAAGAAGAAGACATCGTAGATGCCTCCAAAATCGCTATTGAAATCTCACTGTACAAATCACAAAGACCCAGAGGCTCTTAGTAGAATAAAGAAATTAAGTAATCCATCAATGACAAAAACAAAGCTCTCAAAGTTTTTCAAAATACAAAGACTCTAGAAAATTTTACAACTCTAAAAATAAATAAATCGAATTCCCATTAAAAAACAGTAAATCATTATACTGGAAAAACTATATATCTATCAACAACAATTAAATTAATTTGTCTTACGTCTGGAAAAAAATTAAATCCATTAAAAAAGCAAATATAATTAACACCATAAACTTACTTATAGACTTCATACTTTCCACTTAACCTAAAGACGTTGCTAATACTTTTGGAATCCTCTTCTCCAAAAACTCTAATAATGCAAATTATGACCAGGATTTCTTCACACACACTTATCACTACGCCAACCCTATTAACACGGTTGACTCTCTCAATATCTCTCAAATCAAACTCAACTCACCGCTTAAATACATTGAAGATGCTTTTTTTAACTACAAAAGTAAAAGTCCTGGCCCCGACAAAATATCCTATTCATAGATAAAAGAAACCTTTAAAATAACAGTAAAAATTACCTATTAGCTACATACAACAAAATCTGGGAAAATAACGTTTTTCCAAGTTCACGGAGACACCGACACAACATTTCTATTGCCAAACCCAACAAAAATAAATTTTAAACCAAAAGCTACTGTCCCATTTGCCTCCTAAATATCCTACAAACTTTGCAATTACTTGCAAAATCATCAACTGCCATCTAACATATAGTTCCTTAAAAACTTTAATTTTCTCTTTGCAACACAAAACGGTTTTATTTGATACAGAATTATCATTAATAACTTACTAATCATAAAAAAGAGATTCAAACCTTTGCACTTAACAAAAAAAACTTAGGCATGATCAACTTATTGATACAACAAGAGACCCATTCTCTACAAGCTAAACAAAATCATCATCAAAAGAAACTTGTTCTCAAACTTCCTCAGTCATCGAATCTTTCAAATCAACTTCTAACACTTTCTTCAACACTTTTTGGTAAGAAAACGGAGTTCCACAATGCTCTACCATCACTGTCATCATCTTACTCATCACCATAAATTACATTTCAGAAAAAATAACGACCCAATGCATCCATATGCTTAATACCATTCTTTGTCGGAGCAACAACTCTGACTCTAATCATAGATTTTTGCAAAACTTAACGAACAAGCTTATGTCCTGGTCAAACATTTTTGGCTACCATTTCTCTCCCCCCCCCCTAAAACTTACCTCTTAATCTTTAATCAAAAAAGGAAAACTCAGAATATCTTATCTAACCTAACATCGAAGATCATTTAATTCAGGAAAAATCCAAAGTCAATGTTCTAGGTATAGTATTTGATTTCAAAGCCTCATGGATCCTCTATATCTAAAATCAAAAAAACTCTACCACCCCTAAACTTAATATGATAAAAAAAAAAAACTCGTACATACTTCATGGGGTATCCAATCTAATATATTTTTGGAAATATACAAAGCTTTAATCCTATTTAAATTGGATTACGGTATTCCATTATTCTTATCTGCTAATTCATCCCTTTTAAAAGTATTAGAACCGATCTATTACACAGGAATCCGACTTTCCATAGGTGTCTTCCATTCCAGGCCTATACAAAGTATTCTGACAATAGTAGGCATACCATTTCTAGCAGCATGATGGAATGAACAAATTTACAAATTAGCAGCCAGAATACCAAGACTTCTACAGAATATCATATCTCATCCAAAATATACGTTCCATAATGTACACACAAAATATGATCTTAATAATATAATAACCAATAAAATCTCTTTATTCTCTCACCAGCTCTTCGCGATGAACATCAGCTTTAACTTACATACACTCCCGAAGAATAAAACATGCCTCAATACATTCAACAACCAATTTAAGGTAGTCTATCTCTCACAAAAACGCACACATATATACACTGACGCATTTTTTACAGAAAGTAATGTTGGAATGGCCATCATTTATGAAGAAAACCTAATTCAGTGGAAACTCTACGAGCAATGCTCTATGTATACGTCTGAAGCTATGGCCATTTTCAAAGCAATTGAATAATGCGTATACAATTTTAAAATTTTCGACTACAACAACTGCTGTATAAAATAACTTGTCATAAACTCATAAATTATAACATTTGATAAAATACTGTTTTTTTTTTTTTTTTCATTACTAATATGCAAAAACAAAATACCTTAGGAAATCAACTCATACATACCTCTTAAAAACACCGTATCATTTCACCGATATTGGTTCAGATAAACAGGTACCCGGAAATCAACTCATACGCAATCTTCTATACGATGAAGAATTTATCGTACTCGTAGAAAAATATTACCACCATTAATGAAAAATGTAACCAAAATGCATACAACGTTAAATAATATTATAATATTATATTATATTTTATTATATTTATTATATATATATTATTATTATATTTATATTATAATAAATGTAATATTATTACATTTAACATATTTTCGTCTATAAGCAATATATTTTTATCCAAATTATTTAACGTTGTATGCATTTTGGTTACATTTTTCATTAATGGTGGTAATATTTTTCTACGAGTACGATTAATTCTTCATCGTATAGAAGACTGCGTATGAGTTGATTTCCGGGTACCTATTTATCTGAACCAATATCGGTGAAATTATATTATATATTATAATATAATATTACATATTATGTTTTTCTACAAAAACAAATGTAGAATGTTTATGCAGTTGTGACAAAATATTTTGGTGATTGAACTTTTGAAACTTGTTCTAAATATTTTTATTAGCTTTTTAAGATATGCGGTTTGAATAAATGGACAGTTTATTCTACTAATATTCTCTTTATTGCCAAACAAGTTAACAAGTATAAACAAATTTTTATTTCGAGTTTTGATTAGCAAATGTGCAATGTTCAATCTTGATTTTAATCTTAAAATAGTTGTTGCCGATTTCGAACAAGTTATACATTTTGCAGTTATATAATTCTGGCATTCAATACTTTTAGTGGGAAGTAGATTAATTTATCACAATCTTGGTGGAGGAATATCCAAAAGATTTTGAGTGCAATTGACCAATCGATCCTAAAATGTATAGAGTGCAATTGGTATACGAAAAGGTAATTTTAAGCTCAATTGGTTACATTCCTTTGAATGTTGCTATAGATCATATTTTTATGTACCAAGATTTAACAAAAGCGATATTTTGAAGTTGACCACGTAGCTGTATTGACAACCGGTCATCATTCGTTTTTATTTCAAAATAAATCTAGCTCGACCACATTATGTATTTATGTTATATTCGTAAAATATTTTTCAAAAACATTATATATTAATAATCTCATTTATAATTGAATCACTAAATGCAAGAAGGGCACATGACCATAATTTTCATAAAATCACAATTTTATAGATTTTTGTTTAGATTCGACAAATACATCGTTTTCTGCAAACGGGACACATGTCCTGTTTACTGGTATATTATAAAATCATATTATGTGAATTATTTAAATTATTTTCTTCAATTTTTCCAGAGATATTAAGTTTTTTGTCTCCTGAAAAATTATAAAATGTGGACATGTGCCTTTCTTGCATTTAGTGATTCAATTCATTTTCGATTGCTTTCAATTATAATCTAAGTCAATTAATAATTCATCTTTTCACCTTTTCGATTATACCATTTATTTATAAAGTATGGGAAATAATTGATTAATCGACTAGAATTATCGATTATATAAAATAACCGCGCAACCTTACTGCTAGCATTATTGTATTGATTATTGTTTGATAGTGAAAAAGCACATAGATCGATCAAAAGACCAAATGCAAAAGCATTACAGGTAGAAGGTACACGTTGAAAGTCAAATCGAAAAGGTGTATTATTTTAGTCCCACGTGTCTTCACCCGACTGCCTACCGAGAGAGAATACGTCTAAGTCTACAATTTAAATATTTGCACAAGAATACATGTGCCTACGTTTTAATGAACAATGTATATCTAGACGGAAACTACATACAATACATGTAGTAGAGCAATGGTTCCCGATCTGTGGTACCCGGAAAGCTCGTAGGTAGTACGCGGATAAATTTTTTTTAAAGAAATAGTTTTAATTATTACCACTCATAGTTATTTGGTTCATTTGATATTGGCGATTTTATAAATGTCAACGACATAAGAACAAAATTATTGTAGAAGCAGTTTCAGACTTAAAGTAATTAACATCAAGCTCGGTATTGACGTTTTCATTCATTTAATTCAATATACTGGCGCATTAAATTATTAATTTATATTCCTTATAATTAATAATAACTGTAAATCTTATATATTATGTTATTTCTTGTGCATTCAATGTTTATGTATTTATGTAGAATAAAATAACAAAATTAATTATAAAAAAAACTTCATTGATATAAAATAATGTTATTTTATTTGTTGATAAGTAATAGAAGTAAAAAAAGATCATTAAGACAAGTAGTACGTGAATATTTTCCAAAAATGTAAGTGATACGCGGATATCAAAAGGCTGAGAACCGCTATTGTAGAGAGCACGTTTCTCCAATGCTGCTTTCACCTGCGGTATTGATTAGTGATAAAGAAAATATTTTATGGATCTCGTCGAATATTGGACTTATCGAGAAATCAATATTTCATTAAAAAAATAAAAAAGTCCCTTTTCAATTGTAAGATTGAATAATATGTTTATGAATATACTCCTTTTTTGGAAAAAGCATTTAATTGATAATATATCACTGCAGTGTTAAACTTCAGGCGGATTAAAATTATGAACATCGAAGCGTATCGAACTATATAGCTCCATTTTCGAAACTTTGTCAAAATATTTTTAACATTTCAATAAAGTTTAATTTTTTTTTTTAATGTTAAATCGTTGGATATTGAAAAATTTTTACTTGATTATTATTTCTTCTAAATAAAAATTCAAGTCCGGAACGTTTTATTTTTTTATCTTCAATTAGTTAATGTTCGGTTAGATAAACGATTGATTTTAAACGACCAATTGTGTACTATGCAGTCTAGAGGAGTAATAAAATATTATAATTATTCAGTATTCGTTTTAGTAACTTAAGTCAGAAACAGTATGAAGTGGGTAGCCAATGTTGTTATTATTATTCTGACGTCAATTGACATTTTGTTTTACCAACAGTTATAAAGCTCTAATGTAAATACGTACTTGATTATAAAACATTATGATAAAACGTAAAATATCATAATATGTTGTTTGTCATAATAATGTAATATTCTCGAGATAAATCCTATGAGAATTATTTCATAATTTCAAAACTTATTATGCGCATAATTTTATCGGTACACTATACAATAAATTGAGTAACATAAAAAGTTTTAGAAACATAAATAAAACTTATAACACCCGAATAGTAATCAAAAATAGTGAATTCAATACATATTTTAATCATATGATGCTAATGTGTCACACAATGTGCATAATCATTATACGCTTCAGTTATGGTATTTTTAAAAATCCTTACGAACATTTATAATCGTTTAATTTTTAATATTTGATGATAACTTATATAAAACCAATATTTATAATTTTGTATTTTATTTTCCAAAAAACGGATTTCAATTGATTGAATTAATTTAAAATGTGTTTTCTTTTATTCTATTTCAAAAGGATATTTTATTATTGGTATTTATCGTTAAAAAAACACACCCATGTATTTAAATATTTAAAAGTGATATTTTCCTGTTATTTCAAAAAAATTGTGCAATCATACTCAAATCTATTCTTTAATATCTACTGTCATAATCCCTTTAACCCAATTAATCCCTTACGCAGTCTGAAAAGAAACTGGGCTAGAGATTTCTAACTCAGCTTAGATTATACCTCACTCTTATTTTATTATTTTTTCTGAAGTGGTGTCAATGGCCTCCTTCTTTCGTGTAACTCTTGCCTTTTATATAATATATAAATATATTATATTTATTGTACTAAAAATGTGATATTGTATATTTTTTAGTTTTATTAAACATTCTTGCTTTGTCTTTTAAACCTGTTGAATTTACGTAAATTCCTTTTCTAAATATTGGTATCAACATTAAATCTATGTATAATCATTTATAAACCGGAAACGTAAATACAAACAAAAAATGTTAAATTTAAGTATATTGGATCAAAACTTAATAATTTTTGTACATGAAAGGTATATAATTATACCCAAACATTAAATAAATAACATTGAATTAAAACTAAATATATTGCAATGCTACTGTATTTAACTCAATTTTTATCATTCTAAAATGTATAGGAAGTGCAATAATTAAATGTATTCTAATTAAACGATGAATTTAATCGAATAAATTGATTTTAAAATATACACGTTATAATACTAGGTTACTCATGTGTTCAATTATTTTATTCTGTTAACAAGTTTGCCATTGTAATTTTTTTTGCATTTTATGTTCAATGTGATTTTTATAGCTATACTGTTGCGGTTGTTTAATTTTATAGGTACACATATACAATAACGGTATGTAATATTAATTAATTTAAAAAAAATTAATTGTAAAGCCATATTGTCCACAGGGTAAAAATAAATAAATAAAAATAAATATTAATTAGTCGCAGATATTTTTGATTTTCCTTTAATTATTAATAATTATTGTAGGTTAATACTGCGAAAAACACTGGTCACGTTTGATATTATTATGTCGTTGAGTTCAGAATTATATCGGACATACATATTATATTTTATATTTAACAACAATTGAATCGATCAAAACGTATGACATACGTATGTCTGTTAACGAACGATGCGGATACTTAATGGTTATTGAACTCGTTTCACAAGTGGGTACGTTATATTAATTATAATATGAGTGTATGATTTAGAATTACAAACTAATTAACTAACTAATTAATCGTAACAGTTTTCGTGAATTTGTGTAGATGAGGTATGGCATTTAAATAACTCAAATTATTACTATTTCACGAGAACCGAATTAAAAATGTTTCGAAATTTTTTGACATCCGTTTGGGCAGTAATGTAAAAACATTACAGATTATAGATAATGTAATAAAATAGACCACGTGTATTGATGCATAATTGTAGCATATTTATTTGTGTTACGGAAGTAGATGAATGATAATTGTATTTTACCGAGAAATTCAGCCGTGTAGGTGGTGGCAGCATATTGAAAAAATTCCATCACTCAATACCGAGTCGTACTAATCAAATATTTTTCTTATAATTCGAAAACCAAATGTGACGGCATCGTACAGTGGGTTGTTTGACGTATAAAAGCTCTTTAAACCAAAAAAAATTCTCGTTTTTTTATCTGCTACAGTCTAAACATGTTCAATATCTATAATATTTGCATGCGCAGTTCATTGATATATAATTTAACGGCTGTTTACAACAAACTGCACAATATGTAGAATTTCATAAAGTTAGCTCGGTTTAAAGTAAATCATATCCTATATTTTATCAATATAATAAACAATAACCATTAGTGCTAATACAGTATTTTAAATCTTTAATATTAGAATAATTTGGTAATTTTTTTCTTTTTAAAAACGTTTACGGTTTTTATAACTCGATTGTAACACTACTAATTTTATCGATAAATAATTATTATAATTACCATAAATTAAAATGTATAGTATTTAAAAATGTTCAATCTATTCAATACACATTAAATCAATTTGATTCATATATAAATTACATTTTAGGTAAAATTCACTGTGTTCAAAAACTATACATTCAATTTTTAAGAGAATCTATATTAAAAATTCGATTACATAACATTTATTTATTTATTTATTAAATTCTGAACGGAGTGATGGAATCTATTGGTTTTACAATGATGTGTGTTTTTTTTTATTTTTTTATTTATTTATTTATTTTTTTTATTTTTAATTTTTATTTTTTTTGGTACCTGACGACACCTTTTTTGGCAGTAAAAATGCTTCGATTTGCTTATGTAGCAACTTTTCTGAAAGGAAAGTTAATGTAGATGGTACTTTGGCTAGTATAAAATCCAAATTTTCAATACTTTTTAAAAAAATCGAAAAAAACTATAAAAAAATTACGAAAAAACGGGAAATTTTACGCAAAATCACGTTTTTACAAATTACATTTTTTTAAAATGCTCTAACTCAAAAACCAAAAATCGCAACAACTTGAAATTTTCACCAAATCTTTATATTGACGTTTTCTATACATGGTTAAGTTTTCAAAATATTTTGACATATTTTGACTTATTTATAGACAATTTAAATTTTCGATTTTTCTAAATTTTTCGTTTCAAAATAAAATATACTTATTACAATATTTATAAATAACATTGTATTATATTCTAGACAAACATATAATCTCCGTTCAGAATCGTTTTTCGTATACAATGGTACCTATCATTCAATTCAAATTTAACAAATCTATTATAATGACCTATCCTATGAAGAGTCGCACTTCACCCCCAAGTGTACAGCAGAGCGAGGCCCATCCGGTTCTTTTTTTTTAATGATTCCATTTTTGTATAGTAAAAACTGCATCAATATTTTCAATTGTATATCATTTGATTAGATTAGAAAAATAACCCGGAATGTCTGTTTTATAATTTTTTAAATATTTTATCAGAATGACATAAGTTGAGATTGGTCGTGTATATGTAATGTAATATAAATCAACTGTCAAGGTATCAGTCACTGCTGTATAAGTAGTTATTATGGTAAAAGTTCGTTTTTTGTTCGTTTTGGATTATAAGATGTAACATATTCAACAAATATTCATAAGTCAAAGTATAATCTCTTAATGAGTTTTGGAACATTATAGAATTCAAAAATACGTCATAAATCATTTTAACTTCTTCTTCTTCAGGTGCCTATCCAGGCGCGGCTCCAAGAGGGGCCACTGGGGCCATGCCCCCCCCCAGTTTTTTTTGTAAAAATTTTAATTTTTCACATATTTGTACTTGTGAACTGTTAAATCCTGATTTTAATTACCTACCTAGCTAACAATTTTATTTGGCGGCCTAAAAAAAACCATATGACATTAATATGAGGTGTGTATCATAATATAGGAACGTAGTCGAACTCTGTATTCATTTGGAGAAACAACTATTATCAGTAATCACTTACAGGTTCCAGGTTAGAATATTCTCTAATTCTAGTCCCCTTTGAAATTTAGCAATGGCTAAAAAAAATGCCCCCCCCCCCTTTGTAAGTCTCTGAAGCCGCGCCTATGCCTATCCGATTTTGAATGTTGGTTTTCCAAATTCCTACAATGTTTTCTCTATCGGTTGCGACGCGAAACAACTCTGATGAAACTAATAATAATAATCACTGAGCACATTTTCCTTCGAGGTTAAACCTATTACTCTAAATTAAGTACAATTTTTTTATAAACATCATAAGTTGAATATTTGAATAAGTTGAAATTTACCACCCGATTTTAAAGCAAATTGAACTAAATGAAACAAAAAATTACCTACTATAAATTAGTTTTGTTGAAAATGATTTATAATAAGTAAATATACGTAGGCACAATAATGATTAAATAACATATAACTCGATAACAATTAATTATGTTTTTAATAACAGTTATACTATGCGTTAACTATGTGCATGCGCTATATTCTTGTTGAACTTATTTCTTCACCACTATACAATATAACTATTGTATTTGTTTGTAAAACGCGTGTTCTTACACTTCAAGTTCAACCAGAAATGTATTGATTTTACAATGATGGTTTTCTTACTTCTCTATAATCAAACATTCAGAAGTAGTAAAACAACACTAAACGATTCAGGTATTAGCTCATTAGATAAGATATTTATCCGAATGTCAATTTAAATGGGCTATACTTCCACTTACTCGGGTAGTTTTCAACAAACGACTATTACGACAGTTAAATAAAACTGCGAAGTAATGTTTTTGAGTTAAGTTTTATAATTATTTTGACGCCTATTGATTGAATTTGTATTTTTTAGATTTTATCAATAAAATATTTAATCGATTACTAAAATGTCAAACGATATTATGTATTATACAATATCGTCAATTGTATGGCTAAATATTACCGTAATATTCACGCTGTGCAATGATTTTTAAAAGTTTTTCTATTTTCTATAATAATGCACAATCATATTATCTGTTGAAGACTCGTGGTATACGTGTATTAATTTAAGCATAGAAGTATATTCTTAGAAATTAAAATTTATCTATAGTGTTTAAGTTGTGTTTCTTTTTTTTTTTTTTTACCGAACAATAATTGTTAATATCCTCTAAGTGTTTTTCTTCTAATGTACAATTACGTGTAGGTAACTATGTGATCAATAAAAACTTATATTATAAAGATATATTATTACGTGATACATTATTGAGATATAATTATGTAAAATGAGATTCGTTACGTGTAAACACGATGGATCTTCATTCGAAATCGTTTTTCGATTTAAAAGATTCATCATTTTGGTTTAAAATTTGTATGGCTAATGATTATAAATATAACATAATCATTTTATAATGATCTACACTAAATATCGATTTATGGACGCTCACCACTATTATTATCACTTATATCCAAAGAGTAACTGTAAGTGACGAAGGACAAATACAGTGTAAGTCCTAAGACCGAATACCGTAATGATTTACACAGCCACAGTAACTCATCGGGTGGCTTGTTTTAATTAATTTTTTTAATACAGTTCGGCATATCACTATTTATGCCATGAAAAATTAACACTTACACAAAAACATAAACAATCTGTTTCTTTGGATCTAATATACTTTGGTAGTATGATTCTTCCAACAATAATTGAATTATTTATAATAATAATTCCAATTATAAGTTTTATGGAAAATATGCCTCATTAGTTTTCTTTATAAATAATCAATGATTGTAAGCAGGGCCAAAATACAGTCTAAATATAAAGGGAGCTATTACTTTCGGTGAGGTCCTTTTATCCAAAACAATTTCACGTTTTTATTCAGAATTAATAATTTGTAACACGTTTCAACTAAAATAAGTATTTTTATAATTGATTGATATAACAGTGCTTTATATTTTTTGACTGATTTTAAGACACATTGTGGCCCTTTTAAGCTTGCTACCCAGAGTTATAGCTCTTTAGCCTTGATCCTGTTCTGATTGCAAAATAATGATATTATTATCTGGCGATAGTCACGGTTAAATGTATTAAAGTTTAAACACACATTCCATATGATAAATCTGTTATAACCAGTGTTGTACAGTATCTAGATAATTTAGCTGAATAAACCACTGCATTTTTACCTTATCTATGTAAATTAGACATTAGGTATCATCTAAGATGATCTATACACCTATCTAAATAAATAAATAAATAATTATAAATAACTATAGATGACGATATATAGTATTATATAAGTATGTGGTCAAGATTTAATTGAAAATTGTATTAGATTTTTATACAAAACTCTAAACAAATTTTAACCACATCAACTACGTTGTCAGTCATAAGTCTGAATATAGTGGAAAGGAAATTTGTATTCGTTATAAATATTATTTTTGTAGGAACTTATGTACCGGTATTTATTTTTTTTTTCGAGTTGGAACTTACCAGTTTTATTTTTCGTGTAAGAATTTACGTAGATAAACCCAAGGGTGATTTTTACCTGCTATATATCGAGTGGGAACTTACATAAAATAAATAAATAATAATAATAATAATAATAAAATAAAATAAAATATTTTTAACTTTTTTTTTTTAATTTTATTTTTTATTATGATCGTGTAAAATTCTTCAACCTTTAAAAAATAATTATGAATCCATTCGATTATTTAATAAGGTGCACAATTCTACACGGATATCCTATAAATAATTTGATTTGCTTAGTATTTGATGATACATTCTCGATTAGGCCATTGGTAGAAAATACAGGTTACTACAATGCACAACTTCAACAACAATAAATATAAATGCATACATTTATTACAATTTTATTTTGATACATAAAACAAAAATAACAGTACAAGTTCGTCCAATCAAATAATGGTGGAGAAATAAAAAACATAACATAAGTACAATTGGATTCAACTTGGTATAAAATATAATCACTAATTATTACTATAAACATATAAATAATATTTTGATCTATAGACTAGGAAAAATCAACAATTTTAACACAGACTTCATGGTTACCTATTCCGGTATTACGTACGACGATACAATTCAATAAATAATATATTTAAATGTTTCAATACCGAACGAGAATATTGTAAATATCAGCGTCGGTTCATATAGTGCCTAGTAAACGTTCGTCTTCGGTCGTCAGATGGAAAACTTTAATTTAAATTATTAACGCATGAACCTATCAATTAATATTAAACCGTTTGCTATACTGCAATAATAATATTACGTATGGTAAAAAATGCCAATCATCCAAATCACAAAGTTAAAACATTATAATAAAACAATACATCACATAATTGTTAACCCTGTTAAAACGGAACGTAACATAAAAATATGATATTTACATCTAAAAATATAAATAAATATATTTATTATGTATAATTATAAAATTTAACATTCATAAAATATGCGGTACAAAAAAATAGAAATAAAATATAGAAAAAACAATGGAATGATTGAATTAACTAGGATAATGTAACAAATTCTGTTATACATAAATCGTAACAAAGAAAAAACAATGATTCACTAATTTTGTTTTATTTTCACGAGAAGACCCTATAGAAAATTCTCAACCATTTTTCGCAAATTGCGATGGTCAATAATATTTTCAATCCTCCACTCGCCCCGAGGTGGCCGTATAAAAGCTCAAAACACAATTTTCGTGAAACTGAATTGTGACACTCGTCGTTGAGTAAAGAAATTGTGTTATGCGATACATTTAATGTTTGAGAAACAATAGATTAAGAAAACTAATGCAAAATAAACAAAGAAAAAGTGGAAAAGAATAGCATTCAATAACATTTTACAGTTATGCAAACGATGTATAAACTAATATTTCTTAAAATCTTTATTAATATATTTATGGAAA
The DNA here is from genome assembly GCA_034509805.1 of Sipha maydis. NCBI lineage: Eukaryota > Metazoa > Arthropoda > Insecta > Hemiptera > Aphididae > Sipha > Sipha maydis. Next base: position 33,094 of record JASXSY010000801.1, on the reverse strand, counting down.
TTAGAAATATAATTTATTTATCAATAACATGTAATAAACACTTTTCAAGTAAAGATCATATAAAAATAATATACGCAAAGCAGTATTGACAATTAATTGCAATGTAATATTTTTAAACTATTAAAAAAAAAAAAAAAAAAAATGAACAAAATTTTCAATGTAATCGACACAATAATATAATATTAAGTGTTTTTCATTGTTTGGTAATTTAGCATAAATAAATCAATGTTTTATCTAGTTGAAAGAAAAATGATGTTAAAAATTAACTCGACGTCAAAGAAATCCGTTAATCCCCTAGCCATTACGGCTGATTGGTATGTTTACATTTGTATACTGATATCGCTTTCGATATACCGCTATGCGTAATACCCCTTCCAAAACATAAAAAAAACTGATCGATTTTCAATTTAAAGTTTTCGCATCAGTCAACAACAACATATAACCAAATAATAATGATTAATTTTGCTATCATTATTTATGAATAATGAGCACGTCGTTTATCGACATCGAATCAATGTGTAGCATATATAAGTGTTTCGCTGTTACAGAGTATCACACTGACACGCGGGGTTCGTCTTCGCAAAATGATTGGCTGTTTTTATAAATTACATTTAACAACATCGACTCGAAAGAATAACACGTATGGAATGACAAGTCCCGTGAAATTTCACGGTCGGAATATTATCGTTGTAGCAGCATTAGGGTCACGACGGTTACCGATACGACTTTAATGAAAATAACAATAATACAAATAAATACGTTAACGGTAAAAATTCTACTATAGCTACGATAAAAAATAAAAAAATAAAAAAAATAGATGTTGAATATATAATAAGAACAGAAAATAAAAATGAAAATACGACGTACAAAACTCATGGGTGTCGTTTGAATTATATTCATTGGACACTTCGATTCATTTCATGAGCGTACGGAGAAAAAAAGTTCTCACGTCCATTGAAAATAATACCGCGAACACCAACGCGCCGCAGCAGAAAACAAAACTTTAAACACCTCGCGTTAAACGAAAACCTCTCGAAGTGAACATTCGGAAGAAAAAGGAAAGGAAGAAGAAGAATAAAAATTGTTACAACAATAATCCGTGGTGACATTTGTCTGAGTCCGGGTCGAAGGATTTGGCTGAGAATCGTTTTCTCGTATAACTTGGCGACAGAAAAAGAAAAAAAATCAACAATACGCTATGGATTAACACATAATCGGATTGGAGCGAACACTGCACGATTACGTAACGCGAGCATTGAACGACTCGATTAGGGCGGAGGACGATAACGTTTCGAGAGCAGTGAAAATTATAATTCAATAGATAGTGTATTTTTACTAACTTCTTGCCGTTTACTATAATATATTTTCTATCTACCCTATTTGTATTTATATGTATATATATATATGTATTTGTTGGGCGTCTTTCGGACGAATGGTAATAATAATAATTATACAACAATAATATTATCGAAAATCGAGTGGCACGCCGATGTACGGTGCGACACATTTAATTTTCTCTGGAGATCATCGTTCTAAATATTTATATAAAATTACTATGTGTATAAAATATTATGCCGACCGGATCCACGAAATGTTTAATAATAACGTTTGCGCAGAGCGGAACAACAACAACGACGAAACGTGTTAAAATAATACTACACTGTTGTCGTCGCCGTCGCTGTTATTGATATTGCACGAGAGTACAACATTTTGGTTTGACCGTAAGCTGAACGCACACGTGTCCCATTACTATACGGCGCACGGGAATCCACAACCAGTGAATACGTCATGCAAACGGCCCGAACAGTCGCGGGTCGAACGGACGTTTGCACGTACTATCTTCGTTTTTATACATAGGAACTCTTGATTCACGCGTTCGGCCGACACGTGACGTCGCGTCGGTACAAATTGGTTTTTTTTTTGTTTTTTTTTTTTTTTTTTTTGGTCCGAGACATGTTTTAGGCAGAAAACGTTGAGGGAGGAAAGTCGTTGAGCACCGCCCGCACGCGCAGCAGTGACGAAAGCGACCGACCAGCGGTCGGCGGTTAACGCGAACGCTTTCGGAAAAGCTTGTAAAAAGTTCGAGGCAAAGGACGTCGTTCCGGGGACGTTGCACTGCGCGCGTACCGAGACCGCGATGCGACAGCGGGCCGGCGGCGGGGCACCGACAGGGCACTTGGCCAACGGTGACGAAACGGTGGTCGGGCGAACACGACGGAGTGCGATGAAAATCGATTGCGGGAAAAGCGTTGGCGACACGAGTTTTGCGGGTCGGACGACGAAGATTTAACGGTAAAGAAATGCCGCAGCGATCCTGCGCTGTGCACCGCGGGAACGCGATGCGGGGCGCAGCGAACGCGAGTGGATGGGTGGCGGGCGGGATCTGGTCGGGCGTGAGCGTGTGTGGGTCCGGCAGTGTGCGGCGTACCGGTCGTTCATCAGCTGCAGCAACTGTTGTCCTGCGCTTTGTAGTACTCGACCGCGTCGTGCACGGACGGGAAGAAGTGCAACGACCCGAAGTCGGGCGACTGCAGGCACTCGTAAATGGTGCCTGACAGTGCGGCCACGTGCACGGTTAGTCCGGCCGCGTTCAACTTGTCGACCACCTGCGCGAATACGGACAGCCCGGACGTGTCCACGTAGTGCAAGCCGGACAGGTCAAATACCACGCACCGCGTCTTCACCACCGTCTCCTTACCGTTGTTTATCGATATAGTGATGGGCGCCAGCTCGCCGTCGTACCGGGTCAGCACGTTGTAAACCTTCTCCTTGAACACGTGCCGGTTGGTCACGTTCAAACTGCCGGAGTAGTGGACGATCCGCACACCGGGCACCTCGACCGCGCGCTGGTACCGGTTCGCGTCTACGTACAGGTCCGTGTCCGGTATGTGGCCGAGCACTGACACGCCGGTGCCGATGCCGCGGCTGAACACGAAGAACAGTGACACCACGACGCCGGCCAAAAGGCCCACGTCGATCTCGACCAGTACCACGGTCACGTACGTCGTGATCCAGATGATCGCGTCCGTCTTGGATGTCCGCCACACGCGCACCACGTCGCGTACTTGCAGCAGTATGTCTTTGAGCGCGACGATGGTGATGCTGGCCAACACGCACCGAGGCAGCGGTTGGAACAAGTGGCCGATCCACAGCACGACGGCCACCAGCAGACCAGCCGACACGATGCTGGCCATCTGCGTCTTGCCGCCCACTGAGTACTGCGTGGCGCTGCGCGACAACGAGGCCGAGAATGGCAGGCACGAGAAGAACGATCCGAACACGTTGCCTATGCCCTGAGCTAACAGCTCTTGGTTCGTGTCGATCGAGTACTTGAGCTTCTCCGAGAACAGCAGCGCCATCGACATGGTCACCGAGTACGCGACGATTGCGATTATCACGCTCTCGCTGATCACGTTCATCAGCAGGTTCACCGGCGGCGGCTTAAAGTCCGGCAGGCCCCTGTCGATCTCGCCTATCTGGAAAACGTCAACGAAACACGTAATGGTGTTAATCAACTATTATTATTATTTTTTATATAAATATTAAGTTACGAACAAAAACTTAAATCAGACTGGATCGAATCCTCATAGTATAAAAATAATTTGCAGCGATGATAAATACAGAAAAAGTATTGTGAAGAAGAACAACCAGTGGATTATAATCAGAAAAATTAGTTTTGGCAACAATATTACAAAGAAAATATTTAATAAGAGAGTTGCAGTCGTGTTTTGCCTTTGTAGTGAACGGTCGTTTCGTCTACCTGTTAATTATCAATAGTATAACCGCGCATAGTGCTAACTTATTTTCGCATGCCATTGCCGTCCAGCGGCGATGGCCGCCTTTTAAGTCAGAAACCTGGCAAAATTAAAACAGTTTTACCCTCAACCAGCCGCTCCGGTCATAACAAAAATCCTGCTGCTTCAATTAAGAACAACACGAATAATGATCGTAAGTCAAACAATTTGAATAATCATGGGAATTTAAATACGGTCATTTCTCCCAACCTTCAACATATTATCGACTTTATCGAATTTTACTGGTTCTCCAATCATTATTATTGAACTCATAGATGCAAATAACACGAATGGTTCATGGCACCCATTAAAATGGGCCAAGCTACTTTGTAATAATTTCTTCGGTATTAACAGTATTAAACCTAATGGCTTTAGGAAAATTAATGTCACATTCGATTCTACTTTTCACGCCAACAAAATTATCGGCTTACATACCCTCTATATTAATTTTTTCCCACGGGATTATCAAACTGGACACCAGCCTACCAGAAGAGGACTTTTGGGAAGGTCTCAAATGCGACGTCCCAGTTATCGCATTCAAACGTATCTCTGCTAACAGAGATGGAACTCTTACTCCAACACGTATAGTTGAACTCAGATTTCTGTCACAAAATATCCATCAAAACATCTCAATTTTTAACGTTATCTTCGATGTTTTTCCAAGCATACGTTCGCCACTGCAATGCAATAACTGCTTACGTTTTGGACATACATCAAAATTCTGCCGCAGCAAACCCAGATACAGCCACTGCGGTGATAACAACCACTCACTGAACACCTGCCCCTCCACTCTAACCATAGGTCCAAGATGCCTTTTCTGTTAACTACCCCACCTCGCCATGGATCGAAGCTGCAAAGAGTGGGATTTCCAACGAGATTTAAAAAAGATAATGGCAACCGAAAACCTATATTTCAAGGATGCAATAAACTTCAAGAAGCAAAATCAGGTTACATCTGCATTTAGTTATTCTCATATTGTAAATAAGCAGCCTGTTCCATCACATCCGACTATACCTTCTCCTAACCCCCCTCCAGACTACTTCCAATACTATCTCACCCACAAACAATTTACATCAATTCACTAAAAAACCTAGATATCGCTCTCCAACTCGTACTACAAAACACTTTAATGTTCCTACTCATAACAGTTTTTCATTACCAAATGGCTCCTTCTAAAATTATGCCGCCAATAATACATCTAAACATGAACCTACAACTCAATCTTCCGACTTTACCTGGATTAATACTCTAGCCTCCAAACTTTCATAGTCTATTGAATTCCCCCTACCTTTCCTCCCAATCTGTCAGTTCTCTTCAAAACTTAATCGAGTCTTCTATTCTTTCCCTATTGGCTATTCCCACATTTCCCTCTATATCTTAGTAGTTAAATATAACCGATTTCTTTTCACTGTATTTATTCCTCAATGAATTCCCTAAACGTCTTACAATGGAACGTTCGTAGCCTTCCTGGCCGGTCTCCGTCGGTCCAACATGTGTTAGCGTCTTCCAAATGTTCCATTGCTCTCATTTCCGAAACATGGCTTCATCCCTCTCGAAAGTTTATCATATCTCATTTTAATCTATTCCGATCCGATCGGCTTGACGGGTTTGGTGGAGTCGCCATAGCAGCTCACTCTTCCTTAAAAGTATGCTCCATCGAAATTAATCAAAACCTCAAACTAGCTTTTTCTACCTATAAAATCGACATTGTAGGCATAGAAGCCTTAAATATTCCAAATCTCCCTTCCATCTCTTTTTGGTCTTGCTACATTCCAGGCGATTCCTTAATCTCCCTGAAAATATGGAACTCTCTATTTCAGCTAGGAACCAATAATTTCTTAATCTGTGGTGATTTCAATGCCCACCATCAAGCTTGGGGCTCTTTGGTAACTTGATATATGACACTATAAACTCTTTAGGACTCAGCGTCTTGAACACTGGAACAGTTACCCACTTAGGTAGACCTAACTGTCCAGACTCTGCTATAGATATTTCATTATCTTCCTCTGATCTGAATTGATTAGCCACATAGCACACTATGTCATTTTCCAATCATTATATCCTTAAACTCTCACAACCTCTTCAACCGCAACCTACAAAATCCACAAAATACGTTATCCCTTTCAATCCAATTTAACTTGAACAAAGCCGACTGGAAACTGTTTTCCCAAACAATAAGTAATAACATGTTTTCGTTAGACGAATCCATCTGCCCCATAGAATCTTACAATATGTTTATTCAAATGATTTTTAACTATGCCAATCTTTCTACCTCACCAAAAAATAATAAAAACTTTTTTCTCCTTCACCTCCATGGTGGGACACTTCCTGCACGCAGGCGGTCAACTCGCGTAAAAACCTATTAAAATTTTCGGTCGGTCTAGTTTCCCATCTGATTTTTACAACTAAAAGAACGCTTGCGCATCCACAACCCGCCTACTAAAAAACAAGAAAAAATCTGCTTGGAAACAATTATGCTCAAATCTGAACCCATCTTCTTCCTTAAAATATCTTCGGCAAACCGCTAAAGGTTTTAAGAATTGCATCCACCCACCCGACACCTTAACGATGACTGGTTTGACGATTTCTGTTCCAAAGTTGCCCCTTGCTATATGCCATCTGTTATATAATCTTCTCCCCACCTCATATTAAACGCTCCCTTCTTCTCCCCCCCCTGATCATTGCTTAAACCTACCTCTAAGTGTGAATTAATTTCCGCAATAAATTCTCGAATATCTATCGCCTCCGGCCTAGATAACATTTCCCCACTTATGTTGAAAAACCTACTTGACATCGCTACGGAGCTCCTACTCTCTATTCTCAATAATCTAATTAAAGCTCATAAAATGCCACCATCATGGACAGAATTTAAAATAATTCCAATTCCCAAAGCTCATTCCAACACCTCTTTTCGCCCAATTGCTCTCTCGTCCGCATTATGTAAATTAGTTGAGCATATATTCAAAAATAGATTCGATTGGTGGCTCGAATCCAAATCCATACTACCTAACAACTTGTTCGCATTTAGACGCGGTAGAGGAACCATAGACTACCTTGCCAACTTTGTTGGTCAGATTTATCAATCTTTTAACAACAAAGAATTCTTCGTCACTACCTTCATAGATATTCGAGGTGCTTTTGACTCTGTGTACATTCCCTTACTACTATCTAACCCCCAACATTTATTAATCTAATATCTATCCTTTTTTCCAATAGGCAACTACATTTTTTTTCCTTCTTCGGATCCACTACCATACGCTCCACTTTGACGGGCCTTCCTCAAGGCAGTTGTTTGAGCCCCATCTTGTTTAAGTTGCACATGTGTCGAATTATTGAACATCTCAATACTTTGGGCCATAACTGTCTTGTGTATGCCGACGATATTGTTATTTTCACTCGTGATAGACATCTTGAAACGGCTGTAACATCCATGAATAATGCTTTAGAGTCACTTAATGAAGCCCTGACGTCTTCCTTCTTATCTATCGTACACAAAAATGTAAAGCAACTATTTTTACTAGGCACCGCTTTGATTACTACCCCGACATAATCATCAACGATGTTATAATTCCTGTAGTTACGAATTACACATACTTAGGTATAAACCTTGATTCTAAACTTAGATAGTTGTCTCATATTAATGATCTTACCAAATTAAACGCCCGGTGGTCTAATTTTCTTAAATCAGTGTCAAACATATGGTGGGGCTCTCACCCTTCCTCACTATTAACTATCTATAAATCAGTCATTAGATCCAAACTAGATTACGTGTGCTTCTTTTCAGGGGCATCTGCTTATTCTCACCGCTGTAAACTTAATCAACTACAAACCTCTTGTATCAGATCTATCCTTGGTGCATTAAAATCAACTCCATCGTCCACCATTGAAATCGAAGCGGTCTGCCAACCACTCAGTCTTAGATGCAAATGCTTGCTGGAAAATTTCTCCTCAAAGATTTGTCCAAAATTCATTCTGATTTTTTTAACATCTTTAAAGATGTATATTTTGCTTGGCTTTATGTTAGCAAATCAGATCCAGTTCTCGCCTCTGTAGCACATTCCCTTATAGCTTCTCGTGACTATATTCTTAAAGTTGATAAATTACCGCTATATGAAGCCACCTTTTCATCGCTACTATTCTACCCTAAAATCAACTGCGATAAAACTCCTCTTCCCCCCACCCTCTAATTTTCACACTTCTGTGTTTCACGCACTCTCCAATTATACCCAAATTCCGTGAACGGTTTTTCTAAACTTTGGTCGGTTTTGTCGTTCATCCAAATATTATTTTTAAACGATGGGATTTATTTAGTAATTTCTTATAATCAGCTGAAGTCATTATAGTGTAAGATTTTTGGTGAAAAAAAATTAAACTTTCAAAATACTTTTAACGCAGGAATTTATTTTTAATTTTAATAACAAAATGATTTAATTTCTAATGAGGAAACGCAATAAATTTCAACTAATATCGAGTCACCACGATCAGTCATAATATATTAATATATTTTATGATAATTGACGTTTCATACGAGGAAATAGTTGGATTTAATAAAAGGTAAAACTTAAAAAAATTTTGATTTTTTTTTTTTTTGTTGAAATTATTTAGAGGATAACTTCATCAAAAGTTTAGAGTTAAAAAATTACCCTGTAGATATTCTAGAGGACAGCAGTAAATCCGATGTTAATCCCATGGCGCGCCGTTAAAATAAAAATAATATAGTTTGCGGAATATAACATGTATATAAATATGTATAAATGCAAATAACAAGATTTTAATAATCAGTATTAACGCGTATCTATAATTGGTTATTAATTATTTATTTAATATTTAATTTTGAATTCAATAATGACCTTGTCAAAATACTATAATAACAGAATGCGGTTGCTTAATGTCTTGATAATGTTGTACTGTTTACTGTTATACTCGTATTATCAATTACTGTTATGAATATTTTCATATTCTCGCAGCAAATAAATTGGTTTAATTCAATCAGAGGCAATTGTTCTCTAGCTGCATTCAAATGCAAGATCACTGGGATTTTCGGTGATTAACGTAATAACATCAAATACTAATAAAATATTAAAAATAATAATATGGAAATACAAATATAAAATATTGACAATTTGTGGTGGCAATTACTTATCGAAATTATTTTATTGTGTTAGATGAACCGCAATAAGAAGTAAAAATGTTTTTTTTCCAAACAAATATTTTATTATATTTGCGTGTAAAATTCAGTACAGCTAAATAATACATGATTAATAACTTATTCCAACACTAATTGTCTAATGTAACGCTTTAACTTTTTTTTCTGATTATTGTAAACAATTAAGAATATAAACTCGTTTAAACAATTATAACTTTTATAACTTGATTAAATTATACCTCTTATTAAGAATGTAAAACAAAAACATAATTACTTCCACAATATGATTGTGATTAATTTGAAATTAGGTATTGCATACATTACGTAGAATATACTCATATTGTTTGAATGAATACAATGTTACACAACAATAAACAATGCCGGATCTAGGAAATTTGACGCTCGAGGCTAATAAAAACTCAATGCCCTTACGTAGGATGACGTACGGGGTATATTTCTGACTTTTTTATTTTTCATAAACTTATGAGCACCTAGTGCAAGCATACTCACTTGCCCCTCTGCACCGATACGGATTAATACGAGTATTGGTAAATGCCGTAATGGTTGAATATCTACATGATGAAGATATATTCAGTTTACCCTGTGCCACTTTAATCAAATAAAAATTAATATCAACAGCCTATTTAACAAAATAAACGATATAATAACAAAATATTTCGTAACATTCCATGCTAAGAATAATATTGGCTCTCAACACGACTATAAACCGTACAAAAAGTACGTTATATGTTTGCTCATGATGATCAATTAATAGAGTACATTCTAACATAAGTACGAGTAGTCACCTGCATATTATGAGGGAAAAGCCACCGTGGGTTTTCAAGAGAAATTAATCAATCGTACATATTTTACGAACAAATCGAGTCGTAACGAATGTTTTTCATCCAACTCTCCAAAGATAAAATATGTATAAATATGATTTTTTTTAGAAAAAATAACCATAGTTTTTATGGTTAAATGGCTGTATGGGGAAAAATAAAGAAAAAGAATAACTATTACCAATAATTTTTAATAATGTTCTACAAAAATCAAAAATGTATTAAAATTTACAAAATCAAGTCTTTATTTCTTTTACGTTCTGCAAACCTGCCTATAATTTTGAAATTAAATATTTATGTGATGCACATGATTATTATCACGTAAAACGCAATCATAGAATCGAACAGCACCGGATACGTCGAAAACTCGAAATACCGCACACCAATCTAAGTTGTTAAATCCAGGGGGCGATCGCCCCCCTTCGTCACCCCATTAAAATAAGACCTTGCCACCAAGATATATTTCATTTAAGACAATGTTTCCGGCTTATCCGGTTGAACTTTGACGACATGATATTAGTGACAGGACCAAAAACAATTTTCCATTTGGACGGGTTTTTGACTTATTCGGGATCTGTCACGGGTTCAATGGTTCTGTACACTTCGATAGTTTAAAAAGTTCTCACACGACGGTTCAACGTTAACCCCGATCCTGACACCATTTCACCATTGTGTATGTGACCGTATGAAATTTTTCCATTGTAATCCATATACAAATCTAACGAGTTTGAATTAGTGATAGGAAAATTACTTTTTTATGTCCCATCGCCAATTTGAATAATGTATTTGTATTGTTATCGTTTGTTTTGCAAGGTGATTACCGTCATCAGTAGCGTGGCAAGCGTTTTTTGAACCCTAAGCAAAGTATTTAAAGAATGACCTGTCTACTACCTCCTCTCACTATCACATGATATAAACACAACATATGTACATAACGTATGAACTACACATTCGTTTAATTTATTTAAATATTTTATTCATGTATAAAATAATTTAAAATTATCAATAATTAACTCCAATGTGCATATTATATTATTTTTCAATGCATGCAATTAACTAATTTATTTATTTTTTTAATAAAATACGTTCATAAATACATGAGCTAAGAGATACCCACCCCCTTGAATAGTTTTTTATGTATAAGCAATTGCATTCGTCAAACGTCGTTCGAAATTTTACTCGGTATAGCACATAATACATATGGGTATGATGTAATACTTAACATGTAGAGCAGAGAGCCAAATCATATTGACTGTAACAAAATGGAAATATAATACAATTTGACCAAGAGAAAAGCATAAATAACGATAGAAGGACTGAGCTCAGGAAAACTTCAAAATGTTAGGAGTGCTGAATGGAGAATAAATAGCAGCACATAGGGATTCTTGGAAGGAGATAGTGTAAGCGACAATGGGTCTAAATGGTCTATAACAGGGGTCGGCAATTGTCGGACCTTGGTCTGGACCCGGATCGCGAAAGTCAAAACTTTAGACCCCGTCACTTGTACTTGATTATGTTGTTATTTATTTACTGGAAATGCATATACTACATTTTATTATACTAGAGTGAGATTTTTTTCACTGGACCTCATCGATTTATTATTTTAATCTGTAGGACTCCTATAGAAATTACTTGCCGACCCCTTGTTCTATAATAAGCCAGCACTTACCAGTTTGATGTTGTAGTCTTTGGAGAACGTGGTGAACTGGAACATGGTGGTGCCGATGACGATGGTGATCAATTCAATAGGTATGGGTATGATAGACCGTTTGTTGATTATCGCCTTTAGATACAGGTTGTAGGAGAGCAGTAGCGAAATGGTGATGCACGACACCAGCACGGTGGCCAGATTCACGTTGCAGATGTGGTTGCCGATCTCGGAGAATGTGAGCACCACCTGGAACATGCCGCTGTGTCGGCCGATCTGGATGCCCAGCAGCTCTTTCATCTGCGACGTGACCACGTGTATGCCAGCGCCGGCCGTGAAGCCACTGACTAGTGTCTCGGACAGTATAGTACACACCACGCCCAGCCGGAACACGTACATGAGTATCTGTATGAGACCGACCATGAGCGTGACGGCCGTGGCCACCTCGATCGGCGAGTAGACCGCGGTAGTGGTGGTAGTGGTGGTGGTAATGGTGGACGACTCGCCATGATCTCCGTGCCCGCCGTGCTGCAGGTTGAAGTTACCATTGGCGTACGTGTTAACCACCTTGCCGGACATGAGACAGACTACCGAGAACGAGCCCATCGATACGTGCTTGGACGTACCCAGCAAGCTGTACACGATCACCGGCAGTATGGCCATGTACAGGCCGACAGTCGGTTCCACGTTGCCCAGCATCGCGTATGCCATGCCCTGCGGTATGTTCAGTACGGCCACCGTGAAACCGGCCACAAAGTCCTTGAAGAAGTCCTCGGACCATTTGTAGTTGGTGAACAGCCAGTCGATGGCCGGCACTACGGACTTGGCGTCCGACCACTTGAGCTTGGCCACTTTCTTCCGCTTCGTCTTCACCACCGCGTCCGTGTCCCCGTTGGCGTACGCCTCGTTCAGATCGTCCAACTGGTATACAGGCCGCTTCACGTTGATCACCACCGACCCACTCATCTTCCCCATCACTCTATTATACCTATATGTTCGCGAACAAACCAAACAAACACATTTTATACTATGAGTCTCGTGCTCGTTAGCACTACATATATTTATCTATATCTTGGTCAATAGCTAATTGACGAATCTATAGAAAATATTTAATATTTTAAACTGTACATTTTCGTTCACACGATTACAGAATATTATTGACTCTCCTGAACTGCTTGAACGGTTTAATTTTAAAACAACCCAAACGCATTCATGAAACAAAACAATATATTCTATCCTTTATCTATTAACATCCTTTAACATATGTTATCCTTTAACATACATTATATAACTCGAAAAATATTCTAACACCCACAACTAAATCAATTGGATGTTTTTTTTTATTTAACTCTACTTTATTCAATTCTGTCAACAATTTTAACTGATTAATATTATTCACTTCTTTTTAGTTTATTTTAGTGGTTTAGTTTTACATAATGTTTTATACTTCCAACTTAGTTTACTTAATATTTTTAAATTTTATTCTCTACACAAACTGCATTCCAATTGTCAATTCATTCTTATGTGATGACAATTTATTTCTGAAAATACAATTATAAAAAAAAAACGGTCGGTTTCACCTGCGTGTTTTTAGAAATCCGCACTTTTTAACGTAAATGTCTTTTGCCTCCGACCCCTTCCCTATGACTATCAATAGACTAGTCTAACATGAGTCTATTCTTGTATGCTGTTAAGTTTCATTTACGATATTTGAAAAAATGTAATACTTATTATTTCCTCAACAAAATCGCTTATTTTAAGTTAAATTAATTAAATAGGTTTATTAGAAATAAACTACAACCCCTTCCGCTATCAAGTTCTACATTATTTCACTTAAGTTATAAGGATTGTTAAATTAAATTAAATTCAATTAAATTCAATGTTATTCGTACAAAAAACTTTCGACTAAATCCTAAAGAGGATAGAGTTTCTATAAACGTATGCATTCTGTTGCATTATAAAGATTTTCGGAGTCGCGTTTACGCAACTGCTTCGGTTATTTATGCGTCCAGTATTGTCATAAAACAGTTATCATCAATGTATGATGATGTGAAATGTTCTTAATAGAAACACTACGTAAGAAATATCATGTAGATAAAATTCATACAAGTAATTACGTGACCACAGTTTATATTTTTAAATTTGTTTACACTCGTTACTATTCCCAATGCACCGAGCATATTGTATAAGCAATCTTTATGGTATGAATTTTAAAATCTACCGGATCCTCCAACTGACGTTCTTTCTACATTATAAGGAATTGTTTCTGAAGTTAATCATAATAAATTATATTGTTATACAAACTATAGTATACCTATTATACTTATATAAAATTATAAAATCACAATATACATAATATGTTTATACATATTATGTCTGTGTATAATCTCACATATGTACACACGATCGTAATTCTTCTGTACTCGTAAAAATCAATTATTATTTGTATTTCTCTTTCGAATAGGTAAAGCTGAAGGTAAAGTTGTACGACGAGATGGTCGTAGACATCAGATTTATCGAAGAAAAAAAAATGATTTCGTCAAAACAAAACGTGTTCAAAATTAACCACACATATCGTGGACGTAAGCCGTCACGTAGGACTAATGATAAGTTTTGAATATTACACTATAATTACGTGGTATCACCTGCAATCTTCGATGTTAAGAATACGCTATAACTTTTTTCTGAAGTCTACCACTCATCTTCGTTTATTTAAAATTTAGTGAGCACAATATTATCGGGATATTAAACCTGTGTTCATACAACAATTGGGAGTGATGCACTTTATACTCTAGCCACGTTGCTATTTATTATACTAAAGATTTTACCATAGAAATACGCATTCTAATTAGATATTTTGTTTTCACCCAACAAAGTGTTAAGAATAACTTCGATACTACTGGTTGTATACAACATAGTTCCGAAGAAAATTATAATTTTTTAAAGTATTTATGTTCTGTACTTAATAAGGAATAAAGGCGGAATGCATTGTGTATCCTAATTTAAATACCATACAATTGTGTGGGCCCCGAATTTGTGAGACCCTTGGGCTGCAACCCAATCAGCCCAATCTGGTCCTGAATTGCCACTTTGATTTACATGCAATGAGGAATTAATTAAAATCAAGAAACTCAGCATGGCATAATTATTAAATTTTATTATTTCACACGATCGAAAAGCGTTTCTAAACGGAACTCGGTTCATAAAAAAAATGCAGTCAATATTTTATAAAAACATTAATAGTATTTATACATATATATATAAAATCAGATTATACAAATAAACCCCATCCACCATCAGCACCACTAGTGTTATTACAAGAACGTGACCGCTGTAAGATTAATTGTGCGAAGTTATCATGTTTCACAATATAATCAACTAAATGCGTACACATAATAATTCCTCCATTTAGCTAGGTACCGATTTATCATCCATATTCAGAAGTCTATTAGTAACATAACGCTCGGCGCTTTTTCGCGATGGAAGTATTTCATTGGAATGAGCTACGCATACACATACATATATATCATACATGGATAATGCAGTAAGCGAAGAAAAATTAAATGCAAATATATCACGAATATATAATAATAAATTGTTAGAAATTGGACGATAAAAAGTCGTTTCGGTTACCCATTGGTGTGTAGAAATATTCTAATATATATTATGATTAATATTATTATTATTATAAAACATTGTTGGAATCGTACAGCTGTAAATCGTATGGTACCCCTAGCGAATATTTTTCATGAGTTTATCAATCCGATTAATATCATTATTATTGTTGTAAATGTAAATTGGTCGATGTTTGTATTAAAAATTATTTGATTTGATTTTAATTTACTCACACCGCCGGCGCAGAATTCTAATCATTAATTAAGTCTAATCGCGTAATATTATAATCATTTTTATTCCTCTAAATTACCAACGGTTTTATAATAAAAATCCATCACGATGTGATACCGTGATACAATGTTAATTATTTTAGATATCCACTAAATTATTTTATAATATAATCTATTGTAGATAGGAGCGTGTCTAGGGAGGTGAGGTGTTTTACTCCCACCAAATTTTAACGAATTTAGAAAAAATGTATTGCTAAATATTTTTATATAATTTGAGTTTAATATTATAAACATTTGTCGGGATTACTTATATACTTATTTATAATCCACTGTCGATCTATCTATTACTATAAAATGAATTATTATCAAAATTATTATCTTGTGAAATACATTTGAAATACGTTGTAGGAAAAATATTGAAATCCCTTAAAATAATTTTTTAAATACGCCCATGATTATAGGTATTTTTAATAAAAACATTATTATACAAAAATTATTAATTAGAAATTGTATATACATAAAATCCGAAAACAAACTACAATAAATTATGGAAGTCGGAATCCTCCATGTATGCAATATAAAGTGTACATTACTTTGGCTATAAAGTCTCGCAGGTGTTCACCCTACGTGTGAGTCTGCATATAGAACGCTTCGAACGTTGTTTTGCACTGTATAAATGTGTCCCGGGCACATGTTATAGTGTGTATGTGTGTATGTGTGTGTGTGTGTGTGTGTGTGTGTGTGTGTGTGTGTGTGTGTGTGTGTGTGTGTGTGTGTGTGTGTGTGTGTGTGTGTGTGTGTGTGTGTGTGTGTGTAGTACACACTGTATACGTAAATTATAATAAAATTACACAGTTAATATCGAGCCACACGCACGCACATGTAAACAGCTATGATAATTATTAAATATTAACGTCGAAATTTACAATCTATAAATTATTATAACAATAAAATTATTTTTTACCTCAAATATAATCATCGTACCACATACACTCAAAGCGAACACGTTATTTGACAAACGACTTTTATAATTATTATTATAACGATTAGTAATATTATATATATTATACTCATAAATCTATTATGATTATTATCATATTAATTACTGTTTACATTGTTACCGGAGAATCGTTCGCTATTTGCGCGGAATCAATTCACAAATGGTACCTAGTAGCATTGATTATAGAATAGATCTATTCTATAATCAATGCTAGTAGGTTAGGTACTACTTACATATCTTATACAGACAGTGCATTGTCTCTTAAAAATGTCATCGGATAGTAAAAATAAATAACCAATCCCTTCACTATCCGAATTGTATCCAAAAACATGGGTGTCGAATCGAAATGTATAGACACATAAATTATACACACGACTATCTATACAAGCACTTGACTATGGCGGAAAATGAAAATAATAATTAGAGTTTGTCGATACGAGTAAAAAACGACAAACGGTAATGTTAATAACACGACGTCTATGACGCATTGGACACAAAGAAATTTAGGACTTCAGGAGAAGAAAAAAACATCATCTATTCACAGATCATCATATGTGCCCATAGACATGCGCACAAGAGGTGCCGGTTGTGTTGGGGCATCCTCGAAATGCTATAAATAAGGCCCTAAAATTTAAGTCTAAGAGTAAGGTGTCCATATTTTAACTAATATTGCTCAACTTAAATGTAATTAATTCTAAAATATTTGTTGAAAAATAAATAATTTTTCGTAATAGAAAAAATTAAACAACATTTTCTACATTTTTATGTAAAAACTTACTATGATAATATAACAGCTACAGTTTTTCACAAAAGTATAAATCATAAATAATTAAAGCTATCTGAGAAAAATATACAAGTTTCAAGGAAAACATTCATTGAAACTAATATACCACAATATTAAATAAAAAAATTAAGTTACATTTATTCAAATATTTATAATTTATAATTTATAAAATATATATATTTGTAATGTTAATTAGGACCCAAAAATGTAGTAAACATCTCCTGAAATACAGATTTTTGCATGCCTATGTATGTATAAGAATGATGTTCGCTGCGGCAAACTCGACGAGTGGCCATCAATAAGTTCCATAGAACGCCATCCGTTTGAACTAATGAATTTTAATATATTTTCCGACGATGGAAAAAATCAAATTTTGAAACATCGACGTTCAGAAAAATAAATGGTTATTTGAAGTTCTTTGAAAATAATTAAGAACAATGTTAAGTGTTATTTTAAATTATTCAATAAAACACAGAGATTTAATTAAAATAAGAATATTACTTAATTATTATATTGCAATCATAGTTCCTGTGAATCGTATAAAAAAAAACCGCAATTCGATTACCTTTATTGTCTAAGATATTGTAATGGGTATATATTTTCGTGGGTTACCCGGTTTATACCAACATATTGAACAATCATTGTTATGATACCTAACGAATATTATACAGCGACGTGATTCCGAAAACACGTTTGTACAGAATGAATAATTGTGTTCACATCGTAAAGACATTATTCTTGTCGACCATGGCTCGAAAACACGGATTCTCTCATGTATTATACGCAAATGACGAATCTTCTTTGTATTCAACCGAATGGAAAAATATATTCGCACATAATATTAATATATTGCAGAAAGTTCTTTTTCTCTCTAGTTTAAATATTTAGTATAATTTGCAGAAAGTCTCCTGAATTCGAAAGACCCTGTATGTGGTTGCGTGTACGATTTAATAAACTATTAATGCTCGTACTAAGACACGTGCGATTCCATTCTTTTTTACGCGATGGCCGGTTGGATATTAATTACATATGCAAAGTATTAAGATTAATTGAAAAACAAAATCACAATAATAATACTCCCATGAAATTTGATTATTATTATGATTATTATTTTATTATTATTTTTTTTTTCATTTTGATCAACGAATAATCATGAAAAAGTGATTTACCTAAATTACGTAAACATGATTTTTTTATTTTATTATAACAACTAAAACAAATATAACTTGTTTTATCCGTGAAATTAATCCATTGTTAAAATAGAGAACCGTTGAATTGAGTACCTTTAACGTGGCACCACTAACGGGCTTCTAAAAAAATATGCAGTGCCACTGACGCTTCTGAGAAGCGCTGCCGAGTGGCTACGTGTAAAGACGCCCTTATTTATCTTTAAAGATATATTTTAGCTATACGTTTGATTATAACAATTTAATATTATTCGATCCGTTTAATGACTGATGAATGACGAAAAATTTCGTAAAAATCAAAATTGACTATAAATTATATTTTTATCCGATTTAAAATTGACCTTATATAACAAAGCACGCTAGAGATAACTTTTGCAATGAACATTATAATAATAATATATAATAAAATAATAAAATAAATAAACAAATAGTTTAAATATAAAAATAATTTTTTTAATTTTCAATCAAGAAAATCAAAAAAAAAGAATATTTTTCTATACAGTTTTTAAATATTGATATATTGTACATAAACATAACTCCTTATTAGTTAAATATTAGCTTACGAATGTTATTATCATAAATATTCAACATAGCTATTTAGCATTTTGGACAATAGATTTTTAAAACCGATAACAATTGCGGATTTTCAACAAAACTTAATTGAAGGTGAAACATTTTACATACCAACTCAAGATGATAATGATGTTCTATTATAGTTTCTGTACAACTAGTTTCATTTCTATATTGTTTAATATATCTGATACATAAAAACCGTGTACATTTCTTATCACCAGTGTAGAACGTAAGGACGAAAGCCTATATTATTTTCTTTATGATTTTATCAACAAAACCGTCATTTTGAGTAAATAATTAAATTGTTAATTTTATAAATACAAGTCAATGCTGGAAAATCCTTAAGACGTTTATAATATCATTTTCAGTACTGCTACATTTCATTTGTCGTTCAGGCTGCAAAAGGATCAAGAGAGATTAAAGTTTTCGCGGCTGTAATACATTATAGACACGCACGTCAGCAGACAATGACAACAAGAAAACATTGTTCTTATCCACTCAAACCCCTTTTTATGTCCAGCATATAAATATAACTACAGCTCATAAACGCAGTAAATACAATTTATTTTCAATTTTGAAAACTCGACGGTTTCCAAATCAATCCATCACAATGAACTGTAGAAATAATACCGGAGACTTTATTCTCGAGAATTTATCTCGCGAATACGCCTCATTCACTCCAATCTACACCAATCGTGAACAATATATCGTGGTGTATTAAACACCTACAGTAGACACATTCGATTGAAAATTAAGTGCTACGGAGTCCATGACGTCTTTCGTTTAGAATTTCAGATGTATTTAGATTTTATAATAAATAGTTGTAAATATCTAAATATAAAATTGGAAGGACCAATATGAATAAAGCTAATAATTGAATGCAATATAAAATTACAATAATAATAATAATAATATTAATAGTATTAACAATAATGAGATATTGTTTTATGTAACAGTATTATAACAGACGTTGTTATTATTACACCTTTTTCTTGTTAAATGAAAAAAACATAATTATAAAAATCAAAAGTATATAATTTATTTTATGATCAACAACTATTACTGAACCTTCACCGATTTATTATATTTTTCTTTCGACGCTTCGGCAAACTTAAGGTCATATTACAATGACAATTCAATGTAAATCATAAAAAAATTTAAAAAGAAAACCTCCGCCAGATTTATTAATTATTTTGATATTGATCGCAGGAAACTTTCACTTTACTCAAAAAAAATTAAAAAAAATTTTGCCATGCAAAAATTTGACTTATTTCCTCGATTAATATAAAGTACAACACTATGGTTTTTATGGTTTTAGTATTCAGAATTATTCATCAATAGAAAATGGTCTTCGATTTTTAGAACACGTTCAATAAAAAACGCAATGTAATGTTCCTGTACCCAGGCTCTATTTTAGTAACTGTAAAATTTTCTATACTTAATTTTAATGACTTAATTTGATTAAAATCGGCGATTTATAATTCCTAATATTTTAATGATGAAATATTAAATGTAGAAGTTGTGATTTTTATTTTAATTCGAAAGCGGATAGTGTTTTAAAAAACTAAAATAAATTAAAAAACAACAGTATTATTAAATCACAATTCAAATAAAATATAAATTTATTTTACTAGCAATTCGATCATGTGTGTTACTCGGTGAGAATACCATTAATATGCATGTCTATGTAAATTTATTTCTCATACACATAATTATAAAATTTTTATAGAACTATAGTTTATTTTTCCTTGACACTAAAATAAATATAACTTTTAATCTTCAAGAGCGTTCCGAATAAGTCAATATAAAATACAAAATGTATTCTTAAAGCAAATAAACCTTTATATATTGAAAAATTTAGTATTAACCAAATTGAAAAATATAATACTATGATATATATAAATATAGATATTGAAAAATTTAGTATTCACCAAATTTAAAAATATAATACTATAACTACATAAATATAATATTTTCATGTTCTATGTTATCAAGAGTAAGACTAAGCTACGATCACAAGCTAAAATTAAACAGGTCATGACATTTGTAAAATAACCCTTAAAATATGTAAACATTATTTACGTAACGTTGATAAGTCTAATTCAGTTAAAGAGTAATATTTCAAACCAAAACCAAAACTGCAAAACTGATTACAAACATTTAAATTCATTAGTTGATTGATAGATTAAATAAATCCATGTATACGTGATGAGTTTGATCGTTAAACTAACTTGAGTTGAAGTTATAAAAATGTCGACAACAAAAGATTATAAAATAATATTAGACAGGTATATTATAACATAGCTTGAAACGGAAAAGCAATTTTTTTAAGTTGGTTTTTCTATACATTTTTTTTTTTTTTAAATACCCCCAATAAAAATATTTGCCCCACAAAACGGTACCTGCTGACGTGAATAATCAAACTACATATTATACACAAGATAATCATTCCTGACTTCATATCAGAACATATCATATAATAACCTCATTATAACAATGTTATGTACTTAAGTAACATCCATTACTTCGTAAATTAACACTAAACAGTATAATATAATAAAATTTAAAAAATACAAAATACATTTAATTATGATATAAAGAGCACTTGTAAATATTTTGGAACAAGTGTTTTGAAATGTGCTTAGGCTAAGTTAAAACCCGCATGTGTTTACTAAGACAAATTGTTTATGATAAATAATCTTACGATAATTAATACAGGGCAAAAATATGCGTTATTGATCATTATAATCGAACGAATCTATTACACAGCACGTTAATCATTTTAGCATTAGAACTTAGAAAAAATGAGAAAAGTACGTATTCCAGCACGTCATACGAGTGAATTGAAACCCAACACGAATTATGGTCAATTACGAGTATACACTATGTTTTATAAAATCAATAAATGAAAATATGTGGGGAATCGATGATAATAAAAAAAATAACACTAAAGTGTACAATAACAGAATTATACAAAGTAAATAAAAAATGTTATCTTTTTTATGTGAAAAAAAAACCTTCTAGAACAATAAATAAAATATTTATTATTACATGTTACCGATGTTAAAACAATATAATCAGCAATCATAAATATTCTTATAAATCAATTCATAAATGATTTCTTAAATTATTAATCAAAAGCAACTTTAAATCTAAGAAAATATCTCTGATACATACGAAGAACCTAATTCAATAATAATATAGTATACTTCTTTAGTTTCTAAAATATCAGAAATTATGAACCTTATTGTACCTACATTCTAAGATTATTAACCTGTGTCCAAACCAAACAAACATCTGAGGAGACATTATTTGTCGAACGTTTGCCCAATATTCGTTAAGTGTTTGCCAATTGTTTGTTGAACAGTTTATCAAAATAACAAAAATTTTATTTGTTCACCTATACATTTGCTCAATTCATTAATCTACATTAATGATTATGACGTTTCTAGAAATAGTCGTGTATTTAAGAGCTGTATTCAGAACTATTCATAATCACTAAAAATAAAAAGAAGAATAGAAGTAAGGTATAATAGTGAGTAAGACAACTACTACAACGCCGAAAAGCTTATAGAGGAGAGCGGTTCATTTTGGATTTACTTGCAAATGATTTATTAATTTGACTATTAATTACAGTATATTTGTATTTATTTCTTATATTATTTATAAATATTAATCTAAGGTAATACCAGTGGTGGTTATAACCAAATGTCAAGAAGAGGAGCGATTTAAAATGTCAACCCTATTCCCTATGTTTATACCTCAATTTAAAAATGATACAAAGTAAATAAACAATTATTTGTATGATATAGTTGACTTCTCAAAAAATGTATGCCATTATGTTCGAATACTGAGCGAACAATTTTGTTTGGGAACACATCTTTACCGAATAAACGTTCGACAAACATGTTTGTTAAATATCTTGGTTGTTTCACAAATGTTCGATTGAACGTTTGTAAAATGTTTATTTAATGTGAATTCCGCTTTAGCAAGAAATACATGGGATTTACAATATTATTTTTACTATCGAATAACACTATACTCGTATTTTTTTAGATTTTTTAGATATCGTGAAAGTGTTTTTCATCAGTTGATCGATCGTTGAATAAAAAATAAAATGCTTGAAAAGGGCTATTTTTGAATTTGCGAACCATCACACGGATATGTGAAATTTACATGTAAAGCAATAACAAATAGCATCATCTTTTAAGTGAATCAACATACGTAAATTTTAGATAAACAGAGTAAGGCAAAAATACACATATTATATTTATTATATTACCTTAATATTTAAATTAGTAATATTTAAAACAATTTATTATTTTTACAAAATAAATAAAAATAACTTTAAATTAAAAGTAAGTACAAGTAAGTAAATTCAGTATTTAACTACATACATAAATCATATTTTTGTTTATAACTCTCCACAAATTTATAGAGTATCAATAACCTGAAATTTGATTATATGAGTATAATGTCGTTTGTTTGGAAATTGTTTTTAGATATAATTAAAAATATCGTCCTATCATAATTGCTTTCAAATTGTAATAGAGCCACACCAGTGACCCACACAACTCGGCATCTAACCAATCTCTCGATCAGTGAGAAGTTTTTATTACTCTTTTTTCACTTATTTACAGTGTATACATGTATTATATAATGTAAGAACTTGTTTGGTCGTTTGCATAACCTAAGAATATTTAATTGTATTTTTAAAAATAACACAATCAAATAAATTATAATATAATCTAAATATCATGATATTTTTTAATGTTAAATTCATAATATACTATTAATACAATATTATAGAATTATTCAAATTACAATTAATAATTGTTGTAAAACATAAAATTAAGTGCGATTAGATGAAATGGAGAGAAGTGTTGGACATTTAATATGATAAAAGAATTCCAATGGAGCTGAAAAGTAAATTTTACAGGAGTGTAGTCAGACTTACTATGCTATTATATATGGTTAAGAGTGTTGTGTGGTTAATAGAAGAATAAAACAGAGTATGAGTGTTACGGAAATGAAAATACTTATTTTATGATGGATGAGTGGAGTGACAAGAATAAATATAATAAAAAACTAATACATTAGAGGTAGTGTTGGTGTAGCGTCGATAGTGGACAAATTTAGAGAAAATAGACCGAGATGATTTGGGCATGAAATGAAGCACGAGGAAACAAAAGCAGTAAGCTTGGTTATAAAAATGAACATCGAATAAAAAAGTGGAAAAAGAAGACCAAAAAAGAGATGGTTGGATTAATTGAGGGCTGTTGATGTATGCGCAGGGAATGTAAAATCGAGACGAGTGAAGGTGTAGCAAAAGGGTGGCCGACCCTAAATAGTTAGGAGAAAGGTGAAGGAGAAAGAGATTCAAGTCACAACAACTAATTACAATCGGTGTCCTCGAATAATTTATAATTTCATTTCAATTCCGATTTCTCAAAATATGCATATTTGAAGATTATTATTTACATATTTTCAATTGTGTATGTTTTTTTTTAACCGGAGAAACATTTTTTTTATTCATAATCTATTAAAAATACTATCTTTCAATAATGAAACTTGATGTTGACACATTACATGTATCCGAATCGCTGTTATTTAATTGCCATAATCAAATAACCAGATTTTCTGTTACCATTGAGTATAAACAATATTTACAATAATTTATGTGTATATTATATAACCATTATTGAAGGTAATAACATTTTATTCAAAAATACTTTTAACGCTCTATAAAATTAGTTTAGTTTGTTGAGAATATTTATTATCAAGCATAAGGACATTGAGAAACCCTCATTATGATACAAACATTTTAAATTTATACTATAAATTGATCCAAAAATATGTTGTTTTGTTTGTTCTCGATCTTCGGTTTTCGTGTAGTATTGACGATTTATATAAAACTCTTGAACTAGCAGTTATGTTTTTTCTTACTAGAAAACTTTTTGTTCGCATTCTAGAGAAGGAATAACCAATAATACTATATAATAATATATAATAATAATAATTTTACAAACTGTAGATAGCTTATAATTAGTACATATATATTTATATTTGAATACAGATTAAGGTAGGTAATACATACTTAAATTAATGTGACACTTAAATGCTTGAATAATTAATTAGTTTTAAGTTATCAAAGTAACTTGTCACGTAATGATTTTCAACCAACCTTAACATTCAATCTAATTTTTTCTTTACTCTTACTGATATTTTCTACTTTGAAAAATATTTTTTTTATGCATTGAGTCTATTATTATGATAGAAATCCAATATTTTGTAGTTATTGCGTATAGTAATGCAACGTTAATATACTACAGCTAAAATACAACAATTAGCCACAGTAACATAAGTATAATAACCGATAATGTTCTTCGATCTACATTAAACCATCAGTTAACTTCATTGAATTAATGTTTAATCTTGTATATTCAATTATAATAAATTAAGAAATAATCAATTAAAATGTAAGGTCTCCAAATTGTGTAGACACGCAGTAACAATACAGTTCTCACTTTAAATACCATGGAAATACTGAACATCCATTATATTTGTATACATAGATACAAAAGCATCTTTAAACATAAGTACCTCAATTTCATAAAACACTAATGTATTTGAAATTATGTTTTTAAATGTTTCTTAAATATTTAGAATCCGATATGGATCTTATAGTAGTATTTTAAATGCAAATATTTTTATTTAAATGCTTAAGTAAAATAAAGTAGAAACTGTAGCAATCATTTTTATTTATTTTTTTTAATTATTAACTAATAGTCAAATAAAATATTTTAATAATTTCTGTATACACTAAAAATTAAAGGTAATGTAATCATCAATGGATTCATTGCTTTTGTACTCAAATATACGGACAAATATTTGTACTTAATCTTAAACACGTTTTTTTGCTTTGTAAAATTTTGAAATTGTTGATCAATTTTTCAATACCTCTCTAATGTACGCGAAATTTTATCTTCACTCAAACACAAATTATTAAGTAATTTTTACAATATAAATTTTAGCATTTAATAGTAATATATACAATAAAGGAAAACTAATTTTGATAGGGTTATGTGTACTTTTCCTAATTCTATCACAATGTGATATACCCATATATTAATAATATATGTCAAACAAATATTATATTATTATAGTTCAATGTACCAAAAATAACGATACGTAAATAACGGTAAACAGTTTACAACTAAATATTCGATTTAGTTTGATTTTACAAGTTTACTTGTTTCAAGAAAAATTCACAAACTGACTTGCATAGACGCATAAAATATTTTTTTCAGTAAAATAATATAACTAATAATTTTGAGCAATAAGAATGCAACATCAAAAAGTTTAGTGAAATCATATGAAATCATGTAGAATCATGACTATAGACATGGTCAATGACGTAGGCATAAATGTATAGAAAAAAAAATCGCTTATTGTGAAATTATATCACTCAACCAAATATTACAATGTGTATTTTATGATGTTTTTAAAATTTAATCACGATAGTTAAAAATAGTAATTCATTTAATAATACTAATAGCAAATAATCAAACAGTTATAAAATTGTTTAAACACGTTTTAAAGAAATTTAAAAAAATTATAGATTTTTTCAGTATAAATTAAACTATTTAGGTTGATTATTTATTATATACCTCTTTAACCGATACGCTACACGAGTGTATTAATCACCCAAACAGCATAATAACCAGCTGTTCAAAAAAAAACTATAAATGTATGAATACACACAGTTACATAGTTGAACAATTTAAATTTGTTGAAAAACTCTCGTCGGTACTCTAAAGTAAAAATTATTTATTCAACTCTTATAACCGTACAAGGCATACGATAACTGACATGTCGCATAAAAATTGTATTGTGGTATATGTAAGTGTATTACAACTATAAATGGTATGCGTATCATATGTGTAATAAAAATTTGAGATCGTAATCGATTATTCATATTGCCATAAATTCAAATGAGTCAACTTTATCATTATTTAAAGTCAATATTTGTAATAAATACATAAGATTTTTTTAATTTGCATGAAAAGTATAATAATAAACAGTGTTTAAATGTTTTTATACTAATAATAGCATTCTGTAAAAGTTTGAAAATAATAAATAAATAATTCAATCTACAGAAATGTACGACTCTTAAAGAATTTATTTTTCAAAGATAAGCCGCAGTATAAATTGAAGAAATATTTTAAGCTATACAAAGTATACATGTGACTTATTTTTTAAAAAAAAAAACATATTTAAATGTACACAAATAATTCATTATTTCTTGAAAAGTTATTTTGTATCTATCTAAAAATATAATTTTATACAAATAATATCAATAAATCCACGTAGATTTATTTGTGATTAACACAAGATTAAACTCAAACAAATTATGGAAAATGCACATTTAGTATATAATGTATATTATATATATTATATAATACCTACATACCAGTTCTAAAAAAAAACATATAGAACATAATATATTGTTCACTTACCTAGATAACGAAGAAAATAATAACAGTAACTACTAGTAAAAGCTGATTATAAATAATAACGAAAGATTAGTATACATATGAACTGGTTTTATCCAAAATTACAAATTATAATTTGAATATCCTTATGATTCGTCCTACGACAAACAACTAAAGTAAATTTTTTTACGGCTCACTTAACACGATTAGTAATTTATCACTCATGCGTTCATGATTGATAAAAAAACAACTAATTATTCAGTTTTAATAAACGTTTTTAAGTAATTACTAAGCATTTTATAAACACTAAATAGTATAATAATTTATACAACACATGCAATTTAAATTATCGAATTAATTCATTCCGATGATAACGAATAGCTTATAAATATTTTATTTCAATTAAAATATTAAACTGTTAAGAACAGGCGTTACTTGTTCTACGTATTATTATAACAACAGCTGTGTTAAACGCGCGCTATCTCGGTGTTTGTACAAAAATTGTTTTAAAATATCATAATGGAGCAATGTCACGAAATAAAAGAAAAATGTTTTAATAATATTTAAATTATTAGATGCAATATAGGTTTACATAAAGTTATTAGAATAAATAAAAACTATAAGTGAATTGTAAAACGTCTTTTACCGGAAAGATGGTAAAATTAATCCATTTCAAATAATTTTATTAAATATTTTGTAAAACCCTTTATTTCTTAAAAAAACTTAAAACTTATTTCGAAAACTTTCAACAAACTGAAATTTACTCTATTGAATAATTTGGAAAAATGTAATCTCCATTCCACATATAAAAAAATAATATAACATTTCATCGGTTGCATAAAAAACATAGGAAAAATTCTACAGAACTGTTGATTATTAGTAACAATTCTCGTGCATGTGTTTAATAAAATAATAAAACAATATTTTTATTTTTATACTGATGGTTATATTCGCTTAACATACTTCAATCATGCAAATTTACAAACATGTTAACAAAAACAACGAATGACACAGACACTATTATTCGTATACATATATACATATATATATATAACTTTCTCTGAGCTGTATACGTGTATTATATGTTTATCAGTCATAATAGCATACATATTATAGTGATATATCGTACATAAAATCGCGGTACACAGGAATAAAATATGCACAAAACATAGCCAATAACATGGCAATGATACATGATCTAACAATAAAAATTGACTATAACGAAAACGAAATTGTAATTAAAAATAAATGAAGGCCAAGTGCAATCGCCTATTTATAACTTACCAGAATCAAGCTAACGCCGTGTGAAGATTTCGTTTTTCTTCTATTTTGCGACGTCGTTTGCCGTTGACGTTGAAACGTTTAAGTGGTTTTAGCACGAGTAAAACGAGAAAAAATTAAACAAAACAAATACGATATCGCACTTTGAATAATAATAACATAAATTAAAAAATATTGAATCGTCTCATTACCACGCGCGCACACACACGTATTTACGTAGGTGTATTATACGGACACCGTGAACACGACGTAGTGCCAACGATATAGAATCCGGCCACTGGCGACGATGCAGAAGACTTAATCGTTCTGACGAACTTGGCTGCGGTTTTGCCGTACTTAATTTAACTGAGTTTGGCCGTGTCGAGGACACGTTATAGACTCATCCAAACGGGGGCGACAACGACGACGGCGACGATCACGACGACAACGACGACAATGACAACGACAACGCGTACGATAGTTTTGCTAATTTTAAATATTATAATAATAATAATAATAATAAGATAATAATTTACTCGCGCTATTTAGATATTATCGTAATAATATAATTGTTATTACAACGCGCGATTGCGACAACCGCCAATTAACGCGTACCGCGCGCGGCTACAAAGTATTATAATATTAACGTTATCAGGATTACCAGGCGCGTCGATTGTCCTTTTCTCGTTTGCATTTTCTCTTCTCTCAATGGCGAAAACGGATCAATGTAAAAATTCATAAACGACCTCGAGTTATGGTGGGCACCACTTATCTTCACACAGTACGATTGTAATAATATCCACATGCACACATCGTCGTCCAATACAACAAAATCCGTGCCCCGTTTACCGATCGATCAAAATATCATTAATACACTGGCGCTTCAAAACGCAAAAAAACACTATCGGAATATAATTTAATCGTTACGATTGTACTTCATAATTTATTTACTCGTTACATAGATAATGAAGTGATATCATCAAATGTACATCCACTAAATTATGTGACTGATAGGAAAACTTCAAGAAAAAATGAAGAGCTGCCCCTAAATCTCGAGACCTTGAGAAATATTCCTTTTATCAGACAAGTAACCAAATTCTGGTACATTTTTATTTGAAATACTCGATTGTTGAGTTTCTCAAGGGTTTTGCTGTAAAAAAAAAAAAAAAGGAATGCTAACCGTTTAATTACAACGTGTCGCTTGTGGATGATTTTTCCTTTGACAAGTCAGCATTCACTTGGATTGTTCTTTCTGATGGGGAAAAATTATAATATTGCAAACTTTCAATTTGCAAAGCACGAATAGATTAATTTATTTTTCTCCGACGATCATCAACTTAAGCCGGCGAGTAGGCCAAAAACAGTATCGGGTTGCGATATTACCTATGCATAGTTTTACATTTTGTATGTAAATTGTTTGAAAAAAAAAAAAAAAACGTTTCTTAGTTTAAAATATCACCCTAAAATAGGTGTATATCTATTATGTTCTTGCAAAAACTACAGATATGAGGTACCTTCGACTTCGGAAAATTCATCAATTTGTAATACTTCGTCCATACTTCTCAAACTACATAGTTCTTGATAAAAACATGACATTTTAAATAAAATTAAGACATCTAATCAGCTCATTTCATCAATTAGTCTTTCGTTTATAATGATTTGTATGGCTATTATAACGAAAACAAATTTTAAATAAAATAATCAGATTACTGGATATATAGAATTAACGTACGACCGGGATTACTGAGAGTCCATATTATTCTTTTTGTTTCACATTACAAAAAAAAAAAAAAATCACAACCATAGCACAACACAAGTGTAGGCGCTTGTATACAAAGAGAATAAAACTCTATACATTTATATAGTTTTAAAAAAAATTTTCATATTACGATAGTTCCGTTAATCCTAGTACAGACACTAGATCACGATTAACCTGTGCACAGATGCACCGCGTGGTCGTGTGTTGAAATTTCGCAACCTGACGGCGAAAACTGGTAATTCTAGTATTGGTTACCGCGAGGATTTCGAGCTCGCTCGCGGTAAATCGGTCAACATTGCTGTAGCTGACGATGCACGACCGATGGACAACCCACAACCATACATTGTAATATAATAATATATACGCATAAAACTATGTATAATACATATAATCATCAATATAGTATCTAGATCGATTTTTTTCGAAAAATTGAAAAACACCCTGGTGTTTATTGTAATTTAAAAATTTAATATAACATATATACCGCGTTTCACCGTATTGAGGAAGAGGGATTTCGTATTATTAATTATTAATTGGCTACTCCAAAACGTAATAATGTTAAGCCTTCAAAATCGTTTCCAACATAATCGAACAATAAGTATAATTCAAGTATTTTAACGTCTTATATCATCGTATAATATATAAAAAAAAACATAAGTTCCTACACAGCTATTACAATTCTACTGAATTCATCAATACAATACATCAAACGCAAGGAGATAATGACCTTATTTGTCGACGCTACCTCAGAAAAATAAATATATATATTTAAATATTTAATATATAATACATACCAAAAGAAATTTAAGAAATCCTCGATTTAATTAAACGGTATTCTGAATACGAATTCCATTACGCATGATATTATTATTCTTCATGGTGTTTTGAAAATACAATGACAAAAAAAAAATTAAATTAACAAAATCCCGAAGAACGGTTCCTTTGACACCCCTTGGAGCCGCGTTATGAGTTATCGTTGAAGATTTTCGTGATAGCGTGATATTATTATTATCGCTGTTGATTCGGACCTTTTACGAAACCATCTACACTCCGTGTCAAACAAAATGTTTGCGTTTAAATGTAATTACTATATATTTTTTGGATTAAAATGGATGTATGTTCATAAGATACGAGTATCATTTGACGAGGGGTCGCGTCTTACATCTGATTCACGGACACAAATAACAAAAAAAATATAATTAACTAAAAATTAAATTATTAATAACCATATTTCTCAATACACCATTTAGAAATGTTTTTTAATTGTATTTATATGTGTGTGGCTATTTCGTTCTAATGACTTCAAACAATTCGGGTTTTACAATGACCCGATTGTTGTGATGTATACCTACTCTAATCTTTGGATCTATATTGTTTTCGTTCGATTATAAAATAACAACAATGATAATAATTATAATACTAGATACTCTACAGTTCCTTATTTGTTCATATTATATTATGCCTGTGTACTAATTAATAATAATATATTAGTTATTTTGTATTTATATTCAAACTAGTAACATTTATACATTTTCTATGACCACAATAAAAAAAAATGTATAATTTTCTCTTCGTGCAAACAAAAATTGATCACTCCAATCATTTTAAATTAGAAAAAAAACACCATTAATATTTTTTTTTGATTTATAACACAATATTATTATTGATTTCAGTATTGACTTTAATTGTATGTAATTTGTTTAGAAAAATGTTGATTAAAAAATCTATATATATTTTAAATCAATAGTCACTTTTGTTTTTTTACTATTTATTCTAGATAAATTATCCATAATATACATTTTAAAAAACTTATTAATTATATTTGAAATATTTTTCTTTGAGAAAAAATATTATTTATGTTTGAAATAGAAACACATTTTTTCAGCTAAAAAAAAAGGTTTAGAACCATATTAGAAATATAAGACCATTTTTCAAAGATTAAATGGTTAATATCTTGATTACAAAATTACAAATACCTTTAAACAAAGTTATATATAAGTACCAAAATCGAAATAATATTAAAATTGATTTAGGTAAAGTGAGGTCCTTAAATTTAACATCATTGTGGTTTGAAAACATATTTTAGCAGAATATTTATAGATGATTATACTGATATAAAGGTAAGTAAAAAACTAGTGTTGGTTTTAAAATTTTAAACTGCAATATAACTTATATTTTGAGTAATAAATAAATAATAAATAAATTTAATAATAATTTATTTAATAATTATAAACGATTTATTATGTATAAATTGTAAAATAATTAGTTTCAACATAACTTAATATCATATTATCTTTTTATCTATAAGCCCCATTTGTAAAGTATAGTCATTTCAAAGGTAGTAATAATAATTTTTCATCTATAATAATTTCAATACTTAGCAACACCGGAGAAGAAAACATTTTACTACATAAACATGAAATAATAATTAATATAAAGAGCTATCAATATATTCATGCTTTAATAATATTAGGCAAATTAATTGATAAATTACTAATTTATATATTTAAAAAAAGTTCAATAAGTAATATATAATGTACTAAAATATATAAATCGCTTATGGAATTCAATAGATTTAAATAAGTATGGAACAATTTATAATTGCGTACTAAGATAAATAAATAATAATAAATAGATTAGTTTTATCATTTAAAATTGAAGATTTATTGAATGATTATAATATTATAGGTATAATTATATAATATAATGTATATGTAGTTGAGTAACAATTTAAGTCCTTTTTAATTTCAAAAAAATTATGTAA
>JASXSY010000800.1:0-66049 GCA_034509805.1 Sipha maydis | reverse complement strand
AAATCCTATTAAACACAAATTTTTTCTGAATTCTAATTTTCACCTACCCTAACATAGCCAATTTCGTAAAAAATAACAAACATGTGAGAATAACAATGTCTTAAATAAAATAATCATTACGAATATATAGTAAAAAAATAGAATTTTCCTTAAAAAAAGTAAATTGTAATTCGCATGCTCACACCATATGTGTTAAAAGTTTGAAAATTATGAATAATTGTGTATTTATGTACTCCCCAGGCCATCTATTATTATTTTAAAACTGAATTTCTTTTTTTGAAAAAAAGTATTTTATTTCAAAGGATATTTACATTATTGATTATGGGAATGAATTTTATAAAGTGAATTTAATTTTTATGTTTTAATTAAAATGGAAAGGTTTATAAATAAAAATCAGAAAAAAAAATGGAAAGGGGTCCTTGGTATCCCGCAGGAATTGAGATTTAGGTGGACACAAAAAAAAAAATTCAGTTTTATAAGTATATATTATATAATTTATAAAATTATATATTATATAATGTATTTTACGTTTAAAACTGAATTTCCTTTTTTTCAACTAAAACTATTTTATTGAAAAGGACATTTAAATTATTGATTAAGTTAATGAATTTAAAAAAGAGAATATTAAATTGAAGTTAATTTAATTTTTATGTTTTAAATAAAATTGAAATATTTATGTTTAGAATTCAGAAAAAAAATGGAATAGGGTCAAAAGTCACAAAAAAAAAATACAGTTTTAAAAATATACACTTTATAATATATGCATATTTGAATATATTATAATATATTATTAGTAAAAAACTGAATTTTTTTTTCTATTATAAATTATTTTATTAAACATACATGATTTTTCGTCCTGCTACTTATAATTTGGTTATGGCCGGTCTTGACACTGACTACTTCACGCTCAGCAAAGTCCATCTACATTCCTGATGACCTATAATAACAAGTTTACCAATCAAAAATATTCAAATGCTCTGGACAGTAATTCTGGTGAATTATTATAGTTTAATTATTACTTATAAACATAATAAGTAAATAATTATTTATTTCATTATAACAATGGGTTAAAAATGGAAATCCTATTAAACACAAATTTTTTCTGAATTCTAATTTTCACCTACCCTAACATAGCCAATTTCGTAAAAAATAACAAACATGTGAGAATAACAATGTCTTAAATAAAATAATCATTACGAATATATAGTAAAAAAATAGAATTTTCCTTAAAAAAAGTAAATTGTAATTCGCATGCTCACACCATATGTGTTAAAAGTTTGAAAATTATGAATAATTGTGTATTTATGTACTCCCCAGGCCATCTATTATTATTTTAAAACTGAATTTCTTTTTTTGAAAAAAAGTATTTTATTTCAAAGGATATTTACATTATTGATTATGGGAATGAATTTTATAAAGTGAATTTAATTTTTATGTTTTAAATAAAATTGAAAGGTTTATAAATAAAAATCAGAAAAAAAAATGGAAAGGGGTCCTTGGTATCCCGCAGGAATTGAGATTTAGGTGGACACAAAAAAAAAAATTCAGTTTTATAAGTATATATTATATAATTTATAAAATTATATATTATATAATGTATTTTACGTTTAAAACTGAATTTCCTTTTTTTCAACTAAAACTATTTTATTGAAAAGGACATTTAAATTATTGATTAAGTTAATGAATTTAAAAAAGAGAATATTAAATTGAAGTTAATTTAATTTTTATGTTTTAAATAAAATTGAAATATTTATGTTTAGAATTCAGAAAAAAAATGGAATAGGGTCAAAAGTCACAAAAAAAAAATACAGTTTTAAAAATATACACTTTATAATATATGCATATTTGAATATATTATAATATATTATTAGTATAAAACTGAATTTTTTTTTCTATTATAAATTATTTTATTAAACATACATGATTTTTCGTCCTGCTACTTATAATTTGGTTATGGCCGGTCTTGACACTGACTACTTCACGCTCAGCAAAGTCCATCTACATTCCTGATGACCTATAATAACAAGTTTACCAATCAAAAATATTCAAATGCTCTGGACAGTAATTCTGGTGAATTATTATAGTTTAATTATTACTTATAAACATAATAAGTAAATAATTATTTATTTCATTATAACAATGGGTTAAAAATGGAAATCCTATTAAACACAAATTTTTTCTGAATTCTAATTTTCACCTACCCTAACATAGCCAATTTCGTAAAAAATAACAAACATGTGAGAATAACAATGTCTTAAATAAAATAATCATTACGAATATATAGTAAAAAAATAGAATTTTCCTTAAAAAAAGTAAATTGTAATTCGCATGCTCACACCATATGTGTTAAAAGTTTGAAAATTATGAATAATTGTGTATTTATGTACTCCCCAGGCCATCTATTATTATTTTAAAACTGAATTTCTTTTTTTGAAAAAAAGTATTTTATTTCAAAGGATATTTACATTATTGATTATGGGAATGAATTTTATAAAGTGAATTTAATTTTTATGTTTTAATTAAAATGGAAAGGTTTATAAATAAAAATCAGAAAAAAAAATGGAAAGGGGTCCTTGGTATCCCGCAGGAATTGAGATTTAGGTGGACACAAAAAAAAAAATTCAGTTTTATAAGTATATATTATATAATTTATAATTTTATATATTATATAATGTATTTTACGTTTAAAACTGAATTTCCTTTTTTTCAACTAAAACTATTTTATTGAAAAGGACATTTAAATTATTGATTAAGTTAATGAATTTAAAAAAGAGAATATTAAATTGAAGTTAATTTAATTTTTATGTTTTAAATAAAATTGAAATATTTATGTTTAGAATTCAGAAAAAAAATGGAATAGGGTCAAAAGTCACAAAAAAAAAATACAGTTTTAAAAATATACACTTTATAATATATGCATATTTGAATATATTATAATATATTATTAGTAAAAAACTGAATTTTTTTTTCTATTATAAATTATTTTATTAAACATACATGATTTTTCGTCCTGCTACTTATAATTTGGTTATGGCCGGTCTTGACACTGACTACTTCACGCTCAGCAAAGTCCATCTACATTCCTGATGACCTATAATAACAAGTTTACCAATCAAAAATATTCAAATGCTCTGGACAGTAATTCTGGTGAATTATTATAGTTTAATTATTACTTATAAACATAATAAGTAAATAATTATTTATTTCATTATAACAATGGGTTAAAAATGGAAATCCTATTAAACACAAATTTTTTCTGAATTCTAATTTTCACCTACCCTAACATAGCCAATTTCGTAAAAAATAACAAACATGTGAGAATAACAATGTCTTAAATAAAATAATCATTACGAATATATAGTAAAAAAATAGAATTTTCCTTAAAAAAAGTAAATTGTAATTCGCATGCTCACACCATATGTGTTAAAAGTTTGAAAATTATGAATAATTGTGTATTTATGTACTCCCCAGGCCATCTATTATTATTTTAAAACTGAATTTCTTTTTTTGAATAAAAGTTATTTATTTCAAAGGATATTTACATTATTGATTATGGGAATGAATTTATAAAGTGAATTTAATTTTTATGTTTTAAATAAAATTGAAAGGTTTATAAATAAAAATCAGAAAAAAAAATGGAAAGGGGTCCTTGGTATCCCGCAGGAATTGAGATTTAGGTGGACACAAAAAAAAAAATTCAGTTTTATAAGTATATATTATATAATTTATTAAATTATATATTATATAATGTATTTTACGTTTAAAACTGAATTTCCTTTTTTTCAACTAAAACTATTTTATTGAAAAGGACATTTAAATTATTGATTAAGTTAATGAATTTAAAAAAGAGAATATTAAATTGAAGTTAATTTAATTTTTATGTTTTAAATAAAATTGAAATATTTATGTTTAGAATTCAGAAAAAAAATGGAATAGGGTCAAAAGTCACAAAAAAAAAATACAGTTTTAAAAATATACACTTTATAATATATGCATATTTGAATATATTATAATATATTATTAGTATAAAACTGAATTTTTTTTTCTATTATAAATTATTTTATTAAACATACATGATTTTTCGTCCTGCTACTTATAATTTGGTTATGGCCGGTCTTGACACTGACTACTTCACGCTCAGCAAAGTCCATCTACATTCCTGATGACCTATAATAACAAGTTTACCAATCAAAAATATTCAAATGCTCTGGACAGTAATTCTGGTGAATTATTATAGTTTAATTATTACTTATAAACATAATAAGTAAATAATTATTTATTTCATTATAACAATGGGTTAAAAATGGAAATCCTATTAAACACAAATTTTTTCTGAATTCTAATTTTCACCTACCCTAACATAGCCAATTTCGTAAAAAATAACAAACATGTGAGAATAACAATGTCTTAAATAAAATAATCATTACGAATATATAGTAAAAAAATAGAATTTTCCTTAAAAAAAGTAAATTGTAATTCGCATGCTCACACCATATGTGTTAAAAGTTTGAAAATTATGAATAATTGTGTATTTATGTACTCCCCAGGCCATCTATTATTATTTTAAAACTGAATTTCTTTTTTTGAAAAAAAGTATTTTATTTCAAAGGATATTTACATTATTGATTATGGGAATGAATTTTATAAAGTGAATTTAATTTTTATGTTTTAATTAAAATGGAAAGGTTTATAAATAAAAATCAGAAAAAAAAATGGAAAGGGGTCCTTGGTATCCCGCAGGAATTGAGATTTAGGTGGACACAAAAAAAAAAATTCAGTTTTATAAGTATATATTATATAATTTATAAAATTATATATTATATAATGTATTTTACGTTTAAAACTGAATTTCCTTTTTTTCAACTAAAACTATTTTATTGAAAAGGACATTTAAATTATTGATTAAGTTAATGAATTTAAAAAAGAGAATATTAAATTGAAGTTAATTTAATTTTTATGTTTTAAATAAAATTGAAATATTTATGTTTAGAATTCAGAAAAAAAATGGAATAGGGTCAAAAGTCACAAAAAAAAAATACAGTTTTAAAAATATACACTTTATAATATATGCATATTTGAATATATTATAATATATTATTAGTAAAAAACTGAATTTTTTTTTCTATTATAAATTATTTTATTAAACATACATGATTTTTCGTCCTGCTACTTATAATTTGGTTATGGCCGGTCTTGACACTGACTACTTCACGCTCAGCAAAGTCCATCTACATTCCTGATGACCTATAATAACAAGTTTACCAATCAAAAATATTCAAATGCTCTGGACAGTAATTCTGGTGAATTATTATAGTTTAATTATTACTTATAAACATAATAAGTAAATAATTATTTATTTCATTATAACAATGGGTTAAAAATGGAAATCCTATTAAACACAAATTTTTTCTGAATTCTAATTTTCACCTACCCTAACATAGCCAATTTCGTAAAAAATAACAAACATGTGAGAATAACAATGTCTTAAATAAAATAATCATTACGAATATATAGTAAAAAAATAGAATTTTCCTTAAAAAAAGTAAATTGTAATTCGCATGCTCACACCATATGTGTTAAAAGTTTGAAAATTATGAATAATTGTGTATTTATGTACTCCCCAGGCCATCTATTATTATTTTAAAACTGAATTTCTTTTTTTGAATAAAAGTTATTTATTTCAAAGGATATTTACATTATTGATTATGGGAATGAATTTATAAAGTGAATTTAATTTTTATGTTTGAAATAAAATTGAAAGGTTTATAAATAAAAATCAGAAAAAAAAATGGAAAGGGGTCCTTGGTATCCCGCAGGAATTGAGATTTAGGTGGACACAAAAAAAAAAATTCAGTTTTATAAGTATATATTATATAATTTATTAAATTATATATTATATAATGTATTTTACGTTTAAAACTGAATTTCCTTTTTTTCAACTAAAACTATTTTATTGAAAAGGACATTTAAATTATTGATTAAGTTAATGAATTTAAAAAAGAGAATATTAAATTGAAGTTAATTTAATTTTTATGTTTTAAATAAAATTGAAATATTTATGTTTAGAATTCAGAAAAAAAATGGAATAGGGTCAAAAGTCACAAAAAAAAAATACAGTTTTAAAAATATACACTTTATAATATATGCATATTTGAATATATTATAATATATTATTAGTATAAAACTGAATTTTTTTTTCTATTATAAATTATTTTATTAAACATACATGATTTTTCGTCCTGCTACTTATAATTTGGTTATGGCCGGTCTTAACACTGACTACTTCACGCTCAGCAAAGTCCATCTACATTCCTGATGACCTATAATAACAAGTTTACCAATCAAAAATATTCAAATGCTCTGGACAGTAATTCTGGTGAATTATTATAGTTTAATTATTACTTATAAACATAATAAGTAAATAATTATTTATTTCATTATAACAATGGGTTAAAAATGGAAATCCTATTAAACACGAAATTTTTTTTACCTTAATTTTCACCTACCCTAACATAGCCAATTTCGTAAAAAATAACAAACATGTGAGAATAACAAAGTCTTAAATAAAATAATCATTACGAATATATAGTAAAAAAATAGAATTTTCCTTAAAAAAAGTAAATTGTAATTCGCATGCTCACACCATATGTGTTATAAGTTTGAAAATTATGAATAATTGTGTATTTATGTACTCCCCAGGCCCTCTATTATTATTTTAAAACTGAATTTCTTTTTTTGAATAAAAGTTATTTATTTCAAAGGATATTTACATTATTGATTATGGGAATGAATTTATAAAGTGAATTTAATTTTTATGTTTTAAATAAAATTGAAAGGTTTATAAATAAAAATCAGAAAAAAAAATGGAAAGGGGTCCTTGGTATCCCGCAGGATTTGAGATTAAGGTGGACACAAAAAAAAAAATTCAGTTTTATAAGTATATATTATATAATTTATAAATTTATATATTATATAATGTATTTTACGTTTAAAACTGAATTTCCTTTTTTTCAACTAAAACTATTTTATTGAAAAGGATATTTAAATTATTGATTA
Organism: Sipha maydis; assembly: GCA_034509805.1. NCBI lineage: Eukaryota > Metazoa > Arthropoda > Insecta > Hemiptera > Aphididae > Sipha > Sipha maydis. The sequence goes on along the minus strand of JASXSY010000800.1, from coordinate 58,993 downwards.
AGTTAATGAATTTAAAAAAGAGAATATAAAATTGAAGTTAATTTAATTTTTATGTTTTAAATAAAATTTAAATATTTATGTTTAGAATTCAGAAAAAAAATGGAATAGGGTCAAAAGTCACAAAAAAAAAATACAGTTTTAAAAATATACACTTTATAATATATGCATATTTGAATATATTATAATATATTATTAGTATAAAACTGAATTTTTTTTTCTATTATAAATTATTTTATTAAACATACATGATTTTTCGTCCTGCTACTTATAATTTGGTTATGGCCGGTCTTGACACTGACTACTTCACGCTCAGCAAAGTCCATCTACATTCCTGATGACCTATAATAACAAGTTTACCAATCAAAAATATTCAAATGCTCTGGACAGTAATTCTGGTGAATTATTATAGTTTAATTATTACTTATAAACATAATAAGTAAATAATTATTTATTTCATTATAACAATGGGTTAAAAATGGAAATCCTATTAAACACAAATTTTTTCTGAATTCTAATTTTCACCTACCCTAACATAGCCAATTTCGTAAAAAATAACAAACATGTGAGAATAACAATGTCTTAAATAAAATAATCATTACGAATATATAGTAAAAAAATAGAATTTTCCTTAAAAAAAGTAAATTGTAATTCGCATGCTCACACCATATGTGTTAAAAGTTTGAAAATTATGAATAATTGTGTATTTATGTACTCCCCAGGCCATCTATTATTATTTTAAAACTGAATTTCTTTTTTTGAATAAAAGTTATTTATTTCAAAGGATATTTACATTATTGATTATGGGAATGAATTTATAAAGTGAATTTAATTTTTATGTTTTAAATATAATTGAAAGGTTTATAAATAAAAATCAGAAAAAAAAATGGAAAGGGGTCCTTGGTATCCCGCAGGAATTGAGATTTAGGTGGACACAAAAAAAAAAATTCAGTTTTATAAGTATATATTATATAATTTATTAAATTATATATTATATAATGTATTTTACGTTTAAAACTGAATTTCCTTTTTTTCAACTAAAACTATTTTATTGAAAAGGACATTTAAATTATTGATTAAGTTAATGAATTTAAAAAAGAGAATATTAAATTGAAGTTAATTTAATTTTTATGTTTTAAATAAAATTGAAATATTTATGTTTAGAATTCAGAAAAAAAATGGAATAGGGTCAAAAGTCACAAAAAAAAAATACAGTTTTAAAAATATACACTTTATAATATATGCATATTTGAATATATTATAATATATTATTAGTATAAAACTGAATTTTTTTTTCTATTATAAATTATTTTATTAAACATACATGATTTTTCGTCCTGCTACTTATAATTTGGTTATGGCCGGTCTTGACACTGACTACTTCACGCTCAGCAAAGTCCATATACATTCCTGATGACCTATAATAACAAGTTTACCAATCAAAAATATTCAAATGCTCTGGACAGTAATTCTGGTGAATTATTATAGTTTAATTATTACTTATAAACATAATAAGTAAATAATTATTTATTTCATTATAACAATGGGTTAAAAATGGAAATCCTATTAAACACAAATTTTTTCTGAATTCTAATTTTCACCTACCCTAACATAGCCAATTTCGTAAAAAATAACAAACATGTGAGAATAACAATGTCTTAAATAAAATAATCATTACGAATATATAGTAAAAAAATAGAATTTTCCTTAAAAAAAGTAAATTGTAATTCGCATGCTCACACCATATGTGTTAAAAGTTTGAAAATTATGAATAATTGTGTATTTATGTACTCCCCAGGCCATCTATTATTATTTTAAAACTGAATTTCTTTTTTTGAATAAAAGTTATTTATTTCAAAGGATATTTACATTATTGATTATGGGAATGAATTTTATAAAGTGAATTTAATTTTTATGTTTTAAATAATATTGAAAGATTTATAAATAAAAATCAGAAAAAAAAATGGAAAGGGGTCCATGGTATCCCGCAGGAATTGAGATTTAGGTGGACACAAAAAAAAAAAATTCAGTTTTATAAGTATATATTATATAATTTATAATTTTATATATTATATAATATATTTTACGTTTAAAACTGAATTTCCTTTTTTTCAACTAAAACTATTTTATTGAAAAGGACATTTAAATTATTGATTAAGTTAATGAATTTAAAAAAGAGAATATTAAATTGAAGTTAATTTAATTTTTATGTTTTAAATAAAATTGAAATATTTATGTTTAGAATTCAGAAAAAAAATGGAATAGGGTCAAAAGTCACAAAAAAAAAATACAGTTTTAAAAATATACACTTTATAATACATGCATATTTGAATATATTATAATATATTATAAGTATAAAACTGAATTTTTTTTTTCTTATTTAAATTTTTTTATTAAACATACATGATTTTTCGTCCTGCTACTTATAATTTGGTTATGGCCGGTCTAGACACTGAATACTTCACGCTCAGCAAAATCCATCTATATTCCTGATGACCTTTAATAACAAGTTTAGCAATGAAAAATATTCAAATGCTCTAGACATTAATTCTGGTGAATTATTGTAGTTAAATTATTACTTATAAACATAATAAGTAACTAAATATTTATTTCATTATAACAATGGGTTACAAATGGAAATCCTATTAAACACGAATTTTTTCGGAATTCAAATTTGCACCTACCCTAACATAGCCAATTTAGTAAAAAATAACAAACATGTGAGAATAACAATGTCTTAAATATAATAATCATTACGAATATATAGTAAAAAAATAGTATTTTCTTTAAAAAAAGTAAATTGTAATTCGCATGCTCACACCATATGTGTTAAAAGTCTGAACATTATGAATAATTGTGTATTTATGTACTCCCCAGGCCCTCTATTATTATTTTAAAACTGAATTTCTTTTTTTGAATAAAAGTATTTTATTTCAAAGGATATTTACATTATTGATTATGGGAATGAATTTTATAAAGTGAATTTAAATTTTATGTTTTAAATAAAATTGAAAGGTTTATAAATAAAAATCAGAAAAAAAAATGGAAAGGGGACCTTGGTATACCGCAGGAATTGAGATTTAGGTGGACACAAAAAATAAATTCAGTTTTATATGTATAAATTATATAATTTACAAATTTATATATTATATAATGTATTTTACGTTTAAAACTAAATTTCCTTTTTTTCAACTAAAACTATTTTATTGAAAGGGACAATTAAATTGTTGATTAAGTTAATGAATTTAAAAAAGAGAATAATAAATTGAAGTTAATTTAATTTTTATGTTTTAATAAATAAATTAATAAATTATTAGTATAAAACTGAATTTTTTTTTTCTTTTTTAAATTATTTTATTAAACATACATGATATTTTGTCCTTATACTTGTAATTTGGTTATGGCCTTTCTTGACACTGACTACTTTACGCTCAGCAAAATCCACAGCAAAAACCGAAAAAAAAAATCAAAAAAAAACACACTTTTAATAATAGACAATAAATACGTGTATATCTAACACCAAAACATCGATTATCCAGCAAACAAATACCGAGCAACAATCATGAAAATGATAAATAGACTTTAGCCGAACGTAAACACAAAATACTATTTGAAACCAAAACATAAATATAAAACAACATTATATAATTGACAGTCTTAGAATTGAATGAAATGAAGAGGAACACGACAGGACCCCCAAGTGACAAGGAAAAGAGCAAGTATTTTTACAACCATCGAGTAACAAATGCTTGGTCGAATAACAAATTGATAGTCTTAAAATTGAACGAGATGAAGAGATACCCGATAGGTCCCACTAGTATAAATTAATAATTTATATATCTGACAGACTTATAAAAAAAAAGGATGAAGAAGAACCCGACGGGTCCTCCTGGTGACAAATATGGATTTTAATTGGTAATCAGGCTACTCTATGATTGATTAGGATGAAGAGACACCCGACAGGTCCACCTAGTAACAAATGATTGGTGAAATTAAAAAATTGACAATCTTTAAATTAAAAGAATGAAGAGGAACCCGACAGGTTCCCCTGGTTGACACGTGTCTGATCGAATATGTAATTAAACCACCCTATGTCTGATTGGGATAAAGAGGAACCCGACAGGTCCCCCTGGTAACAAGTTATGTGTCTAATTGACTATCGGGCCACCTTGTAACGGATAGGAAAGATGAGGAACCCTAACTAAATTCCCCTGTATACAAAGACCAGTCGATTTAATTATTTTCCTATCATAAAAAACATGGGGTGAAGAGATACGCAACAGATTCTCCTAGTGACAAGTGTAGGAAGAATTTTTATTAAGCTACCCTATTACAGATAAGGATGAAGAGGAACCCGACAAGTCCAACTGGTGACGAGTTAAGGGTCGAATTTGTAATTAGGCTACCCTATGACTGATTGGGAAAAAGAGGAACCCGACAGGTCCCCCAGGTGTCTAGTTATGGGTCTAATTGATTATCGGGCCACCTTTTAGATTCCCCTTTATTCAAAGTCGATTTTATTATTTTTCTATAAAAAAAAACATGGGATCGAAAGGAACACCATATGACTGATTGGGATGAAGTGGAACCCGACAGTTCCCCCTGGAGACAAGTTATGGGTCTAATTGACTAAAGGGCCACCTTGTTACGGATAGAAATGATTACGAACATCAAAACGTTTCCCCTGTAGACAAGGATCAAACGATTTTATTATTTTCCTATCATAAAAACATGGAATCAAGAGGAACCCGACAGGTCTCCCTGGCGACAAATGTGGAATTGAATTCGTAATGAGGCTACCTTAGGACTGATTGGAATGAAGAGGAACCCGACAGGTTCCCCTGGTGAAAAGTTATCGGTCTAATTGACTATAGGGCCATCATGTTACACAGAGGAATGATGAGGAACCCCAAAAAGATTCCCCTATAGACAAGGATAAGACGATTTTATTATTTTCCTATCTTAAAAACATGGGATCAAGAGGAACCCGCCAGGTCCCCATGGTGATAAGTGAAGGGTCGAATTTTGTAATTAGCCTACCCTTTAACTGATTGGGATGAAGAGAAACACGACAGGTTCCCCTGGTGACAAGTTATGGGACTAATTGACTATAAGGCCACCTTGTTACAGATAGGATTGATTACGAACATAAAAACGTTTCCCCTGTAGACAAGGATCAAACGATTTTATTATTTTCCAATCATAAAAACATGGGATCAAGAGGAACCCGACAGGTCCCCCTGGTCACAAGATATGGGTCTCATTGACTATCGGGCCACCTTGTAACGGATAGGAATGATAAGGAACCCCAACTAGATTCCCCTGTTTACAAAGACCAATCGATTTTATTATTATCCTATCATAAAAAACATGGGATCTAGAGGAACCCGACAGGTCCCCCTGGTTGACACGTGTCTGGTCGAATTTGTAATAAGGCAACCCTATGACTGATTGGGATGAAGAGGAACCCGACAGGTTCCCCTGGTGACAAATGTGGGATTGAATTTCTAATGAGGCTACCCTATGACTGATTGGGATGAAGAGGAACCCGATAGGTCCCCTTAGTGAAATGATATGGGTCTAATTTACTATTGGGCTACCTTGTTACGGATAGGAATGATAAGGAACCACAAAACGTTCCCCCTGTAGACAAGGATCAAACGATTTTATTATTTTCCCATCATAAAAACATGGATCTAGAGGAACCCGACAGGTCCCCCTGCTGACAAGTTGTAGGTCTAATTGACTATCGGGCCACCTTGTAACGGATAGGAATGATGAGGAACCCCAACTAGATTCCCCTGTATACAAAGAACAGACGATTTTATTATTTTCCCATCATAAACACATGGATCAAGAGGAACCCGACAGGTCCCCCTGGTGAAAAGTTGTGGGTCTAATTGACTATCGGGCCACCTTGTAACGGAATGGAATGATGAGAAACTACAACTAGATTCCATGTATACAAAGACCAGACGATTTTATTATTTTCCTAAAATAAAAATCATGGGATCAAGAGGAACCCGACAGGTCCCCCTGGTGACAAGTGATGGGTCGAATTTTGTATTTAGGCTACCCTTTTACTGATTAGGAAGTAGAGTAACACGACAGGTTCCCCTGGTGACAAGTTATGGGTCTAATTGACTATAGGGCCATTTTGTTACGGATAGGAAGGATTACGAACATCAAAACGTTTCCCCTGTAGACAAGGATCAAACGATTTTATTATTTTCCTAACATAAAAACATGGGATCAAGAGGAACCTGACAGGTCCCCCTGGTGACAAATGTGGAATTAAATTTATTATGAGGCTACCCTATGACTGATTGGGATGAAGAGGAACCTGACAGGTCCCCCTGGTGACAAGTGATGTGTCGAATTTTGTAATTAGGCTACCCATTTTCTGATTGGGATGAAGAGTAACCCGACAGGTTCCCCTGGTGACAAATGTGGGATTGAATTTCAAATGATGCTACCCTATGACTGATTGGGATGAAGATGAACCCGACAGGTTCCCCTGGTGAAAAGTTATGGGTCTAATTGACTATAGGGTTACCTTGTTACGAATAGGAATGATAAGGAACCACAAAACGTTTCCCCTGTAGACAAGGATCAGACGATTTTATTATTTTCCCATCATAAAAACATGGATCTTGAGGAACCCGACAGGTTCCCCTGGTGAAAAATTATGCGTCTAATTTACTATTGGGCCACCTTGTTACGGAGAGGAATGATGAGGAACCCCAAAAAGAATCCCCTGTAGACAAGGATCAGACGATTTTATTATTTTCCTATCTTAAAAACATGGGATCAAGAGGAACCCGACAGGTCCCCCTGGTCACAAGATATGGGTCTCATTGACTATCGGGCCACCTTGTAACGGATAGGAATGATAAGGAACCCCAACTTGATTCCCCTGTTTACAAAGACCAGTCGATTTTATTATTATCCTATCATAAAAAACATGGGATCAAGAGGAACCCGACAGGTCCCCCTGGTGAAATGTTATGGGTCTTATTTACTATTGGGCCACCTTGTTACGGAGAGGAATGATGAGGAACCCCATAAAGATTCCCCTTTACACAAGGATCAGGCGATTTTATTATTTTCCTATCATTAAATATGGGATCAAGAGGAACCCGACAGGTCCCCCTAGTGACAAGTGATGGGTCGAATTTAGTATTTAGGCTACCATTTTACTGATTAAGATGAAGAGGAACACGACAGGTTCCCCTGGTGAAAAGTTATGGGTCTAATTTACTATAGGGCCACCTTGTTACGGATAGGAATGATTATGAACATCAAAGCGTTTCCCCTGTAGACAGGGATCAAACGATTTTATTATTTTCCTATCATAAAAACATGGGATCAAGAGGAACCCGACAGGTCCCCCTGGTCACAAGATATGGGTCTCATTGACTATCGGGCCACCTTGTAACGGATAGGAATGATAAGGAACCCCAACTAGATTCCCCTGTTTACAAAGACCAATCGATTTTATTATTATCCTATCATAAAAAACATGGGATCTAGAGGAACCCGACAGGTCCCCCTGGTTGACACGTGTCTGGTCGAATTTGTAATAAGGCAACCCTATGACTGATTGGGATGAAGAGGAACCCGACAGGTTCCCCTGGTGACAAATGTGGGATTGAATTTCTAATGAGGCTACCCTATGACTGATTGGGATGAAGAGGAACCCGATAGGTCCCCTTGGTGAAATGATATGGGTCTAATTTACTATTGGGCTACCTTGTTACGGATAGGAATGATAAGGAACCCCAACTAGATTCCATGTATACAAAGACCAGACGATTTTATTATTTTCCAAAATAAAAATCATGGGATCAAGAGGAACCCGACAGGTCCCCCTGGTGACAAGTGATGGGTCGAATTTTGTATTTAGGCTACCCTTTTACTGATTAGGATGTAGAGTAACACGACAGGTTCCCCTGGTGACAAGTTATGGGTCTAATTGACTATAGGGCCATTTTGTTACGGATAGGAAGGATTACGAACATCAAAACGTTTCCCCTGTAGACAAGGATCAAACGATTTTATTATTTTCCTAACATTAAAACATGGGATCAAGAGGAACACAACATGTCCCCCTGGTGACGAGTGATGGGTCGAATTTTGTATTTAGGCTACCATTTTACTGATTAAGATGAAGAGGAACACGACAGGTTCCCCTGGTGAAAAGTTATGGGTCTAATTGACTATAGGGTTACCTTGTTACGGATAGGAATGATAAGGAACCACAAAACGTTTCCCCTGTAGACAAGGATCAGACGATTTTATTATTTTCCCATCATAAAAACATGGATCTAGAGGAACCCGACAGGTCCCCCTGGTGACAAGATATGGGTCTAATTGACTATCGGGCCATATTGTTACGGATAGGAATGATTACGAATATCAAAACGTTTCCCCTGTAGACAAGGATCAAACGATTTTATTATTATCCTAACATAAAAACATGGGATCAAGAGGAACCCGACAGGTCCCCCTGGTGACAAATGTGGAATTAAATTTATTATGAGGCTACCCTATGACAGATTGGGATGAAGAAGAACCCGACAGGTCCCCCTGTTGACAAGTGTAGGACGAATTTTTATTAGGCTACCATGTTACTGATTGGGATGAAGAGGAACCCGACAGGTCCCCCTGGTGACAAGTGATGGGTCGAATTTTGTAATTAGGCTACCCTTTAACTGATTTTGATGAAGAGGAACCCAACAGGTCCCCCTGGTGAAAAGTTGTGGGTCTAATTGACTATCGGGCCACCTTGTAACGGAATGGAATGATGAGGAACCCCAACTAGATTCCCCTGTATACATAGACCAGTCGCTTTTATTAATTTCCTATCATAAAAAACATGGGATCAAGAGGAACCCGACAGGTCCCCCTGGTGAAATGTTATGGGTCTTATTTACTATTGGGCCATCTTGTTACGGAGAGGAATGATGAGGAACCCCATAAAGATTCCCCTTTAGACAAGGATCAGGCGATTTTATTATTTTCCTATCATTAAACATGGGATCCAGAGGAACCCGACAGGTCCCCCTGATGATAAGTGTAAGACGAATTTTTATTAGGCTACCCTATTACTGATTGGGATGAAGAAGAACCCGACAGGTCCCCCTGGTGACAAGATATGGGTCTAATTGACTATAGGGTTACCTTGTTACGGATAGGAATGATGAGGAACCCCAAAAAGAATCCCCTGTAGACAAGGATCAGACGATTTTATTATTTTCCTATCTTAAAAACATGGGATCAAGAGGAACCCGACAGGTCCCCCTGGTGAAAAGTTGTAGGTCTAATTGACTATCGGGCCACCTTGTTACGGAGAGGAATGATGAGGAACCCCATAATGATTCCCCTTTAGACAAGGATCAGACGATTTTATTATTTTCCTATCATTAAATATGGGATCAAGAGGAACACGACAGGTCCCCCTAGTGACAAGTGATGGGTCGAATTTTGTATTTAGGCTACCATTTTACTGATTAAGATGAAGAGGAACCCAACAGGTCCCCCTGGTGACAAGTGATGGGTCGAATTTTGTATTTAGGCTACCCTTTTACTGATTAGGATGTAGAGGAACACGACAGGTTCCCCTGGTGACAAGTTATGGGTCTCATTGTCTATAGGGCCACCTTGTGACGGATAGGAATGATTAGGAACCCCAAAACTTATCCCTTTTAGACAAGGATCATATGATTTTTTTATTTTCCTATTATAAAAACATGGGATCAAGAGGAACCCGACAGGTCCCCCTGGTGACAAGTGAAGGGTCGAATTTTGTAATTAGGCTACCCTTCAACTGATTGGGTTTGAAGAGGAACCCGACAGGTTCCCCTGGTGACAAGTGATGGGTCGAATTTTGTATTTAGGCTAGCCTTTTACTGATTGGGATGAAGAGGAACCTGACAGGTTCCCCTGGTGACAAATGAGGAATTGAATTCGTAATGAGGCTACCCCAGGACTGATTGGCATGAAGAGGAACCCGACAGGTTCCCCTGGTGAAACGTTATGGGTCTAATTTACTATTGGGCCACCTTGTAACGGAATGGAATGATGAGGATCTACAACTAGATTCCCTGTATACAAAGACCAGACGATTTTATTATTTTCCTATCATAAAACACATGGGATCTAGAGGAACCCGACAGGTCCCCCTGGTTGACACGTGTCTGGTCGAATTTGTAATTAGGCGGCCCTATGACTGATTGGTGTGAAGAGGAACCCGACAGGTTCCCCTGGTGACAAATGTGGGATTGAATTACTAATGAGGCTACCCTATGATTGATTGGGATGAAGAGGAACACGAAAGGTCTCCCTGGTGACAAGTGATGGGTCGAATTTTGTAATTAGGCTATCCTTTAACTGTTTGGGATGAAGAGGAACCCGACAGGTCCCCCTTGTGACAAGTTATGAGTCTAATTGACTATAGGGCCACCTTGTGACGGATAGGAATGATTAGGAACCCCAAAACGTATCCCTTTTAGACAAGGATCATATGATTTTTTTATTTTCCTATTATAAAAACATGGGATCAAGAGGAACCCGACAGGTCCCCCTGGTGACAAGTGAAGGGTCGAATTTTGTAATTAGGCTACCCTTTTACTGATTGGGATGAAGAGGAACCTGACAGGTCCCCCTGGTGAAATGTTATGGGTCTAATTTACAATTGTGCTACCTTGTTACGGATAGGAATGATAAGGAACCACAAAACGTTTCCCCTGTAGACAAGGATCAGACGATTTTATTATTTTCCCATCATAAAAATATGGATCAAGAGGAACCCGACAGGTCCCCCTGGTGTCATGTTATGGATCTAATTGACTATCGGGCCATCTTGTAACGGATAGGAATGATGAGGAACCCCAACTAGATTCCCCTGTATACATAGACCAGTCGATTTTATTATTTTCCTATCATAAAAAACATGGGATCTAGAGGAACCCGACAGGTCCCCCTGGTTGACATGTGTCTCGTCGAAATTGTATTTAGGCGACCCTATGACTGATTGGAATGAAGAGGAACCCGACAGGTTCCCCTGGTGACAAATGTTGGATGGAATTTATAATTAGGCTACCCTTTGACTGATTGGGATGAAGAAAAACCCGACAGGTCCCCCTGGTTACAAGTGTAGGACGAATTTTTATTAGGCTACCAATTTACTGATTGGGATGAAGAGGAACCCGACAGGTCCCCCTGGTCACAAGATATGGGTCTAATTGACTATCGGGCCACCTTGTAACGGATAGGAATGATGAGGAACCCCAACTAGATTCCCCTGTATACAAAGAACAGACGATTTTATTATTTTCCCATCATAAACACATGGATCTAGAGGAACCCGACAGGTTCCCCTGGTGAAAAATTATGCGTGTAATTTACTATTGGGCCACCTTGTTACGGAGAGGAATGATGAGGAACCCCAAAAAGAATCCCCTGTAGACAAGGATCAGACGATTTTATTATTTTCCTATCTTAAAAACATGGGATCAAGAGGAACCCGACAGGTCCCCCTGGTCACAAGATATGGGTCTCATTGACTATCGGGCCACCTTGTAACGGATAGGAATGATAAGGAACCCCAACTAGATTCCCCTGTTTACAAAGACCAGTCGATTTTATTATTATCCTATCATAAAAAACATGGGATCAAGAGGAACCCGACAGGTCCCCCTGGTGAAATGTTATGGGTCTTATTTACTATTGGGCCACCTTGTTACGGAGAGGAATGATGAGGAACCCCATAAAGATTCCCCTTTAGACAAGGATCAGGCGATTTTATTATTTTCCTATCATTAAATATGGGATCAAGAGGAACCTGACAGGTCCCCCTAGTGACAAGTGATGGGTCGAATTTTGTATTTAGGCTACCATTTTACTGATTAAGATGAAGAGGAACACGACAGGTTCCCCTGGTGAAAAGTTATGGGTCTAATTTACTATAGGGCCACCTTGTTACGGATAGGAATAATTATGAACATCAAAACGTTTCCCCTGTAGACAGGGATCAAACGATTTTATTATTTTCCCATCATAAAAACATGGATCTAGAGGAACCCGACAGGTCCCCCTGGTGAAAAGTTGTGGGTCTAATTGACTATCGGGCCACCTTGTAACGGAATGGAATGATGAGGAACTACAACTAGATTCCATGTATACAAAGACCAGACGATTTTATTATTTTCCTAAAATAAAAAACATGGGATCAAGAGGAACCCGACAGGTACCCCTGGTGAAATGTTATGGGTCTAATTTACTATTGGGCCACCTTGTTACGGAGAGGAATGATGAGGAACCCCATAATGATTCCCCTTTAGACAAGGATCAGACGATTTTATTATTTTCCTATCATTAAATATGGGATCAAGAGGAACCCGACAGGTCCCCCTGGTTGACACGTGTCTGGTCGAATTTGTAATAAGGCAACCCTATGACTGATTGGGATGAAGAGGAACCCGACAGGTTCCCCTGGTGACAAATGTGGGATTGAATTTCTAATGACGCTACCATTTGACTGATTGGGATGAAGAGGAACACGACAGGTTCCCCTGGTGACAAGATATGGGTCTAATTGACTATAGGGTTACCTTGTTACGGATAGGAATGATAAGGAACCACAAAACGTTCCCCCTGTAGACAAGGATCAAACGATTTTATTATTTTCCCATCTTAAAAACATGGGATCAAGAGGAACCCGACAGGTCCCCCTGGTGAAAATTTGTGGGTCTAATTGACTATCGGGCCACCTTGTAACGGAATGAAATGATGGGGAACCCCAACTAGATTCCCCTGTATACATAGACCAGTCGCTTTTATTAATTTCCTATCATAAAAAACATGGGATCAAGAGGAACCCGACAAGTCCCCCTGGTGAAATGTTATGGGTCTTATTTACTATTGGGCTACCTTGTTACGGAGAGGAATGATGAGGAACCCCATAAAGATTCCCCTTTAGACAAGGATCAGGCGATTTTATTATTTTCCTATCATTAAATATGCGATCAAGAGGAACCCGACAGGTCCCCCTTGTGACAAGTGATGGGTCAAATTTTGTATTTAGGCTACCATTTTACTGATTAAGATGAAGAGGAACACGACAGGTTCCCCTGGTGAAAAGTTGTGGGTCTAATTGACTATCGGCCCACCTTGTTACGGATAGGAATGATAAGGAACCACAAAACGTTTCGCCTGTAGACAAGGATCAGACGATTATATTATTTTCCCATCATAAAAACATGGATATAGAGGAACCCGACAGGTCCCCCTGGTGACAAGTTGTAGGTCTAATTGACTATCGGGCAACCTTGTAACTAAATGGAATGATGAGGAACCCCAACTAGATTCCCCTGTATACTATAAACAGACGATTTTATTATTTTCCTATCAAAAAATAATGGGAACAAGTGGAACCCGACAGTTCCCCCTGGTGACAAGTGATGGGTCGAATTTTGTATTTAGGCTACCCTTTTACTGATTAGGATGAAGAGGAACACGATAGGTTCCCCTGGAGACAAGTTATGGGTCTAATTGTCTATAGGGCCATCTTGTTACGGATAGGAAGGATTACGAACATCAAAACGTTTCCCCTGTAGACAAGGATCAAACGATTTTATTATTTTCCTAACATAAAAACATGGGATCAAGAGGAACCCGACAGGTCCCCCTGGTGACAAATGTGGAATTAAATTTATTATGAGGCTACCCTATGACTGATTGGGATGAAGAGGAACCTGACAGGTCCCCCTGGTGACAAGTGATGTGTCGAATTTTGTAATTAGGCTACCCTTTTTCTGATTGGGATGAAGAGTAACACGACAGGTTCCCCTGGTGACAAATGTGGGATTGAATTTCTAATGAGGCTACCCTATGACTGATTGGGATGAAGAGGAACCCGACAGGTTCCCCTGGTGACAAGATATGGGTCTAATTGACTATAGGGTTACCTTGTTACGGATAGGAATGATAAGGAACCACAAAACGTTCCCCCTGTAGACAAGGATCAAACGATATTATTATTTTCCCATCATAAAAACATGGATCTAGAGGAACCCGACAGGTCCCCCTGCTGACAAGTTGTAGGTCTAATTGACTATCGGGCCACCTTGTAACGGATAGGAATGATGAGGAACCCCAACTAGATTCCCCTGTATACAAAGAACAGACGATTTTATTATTTTCCCATCATAAACACATGGATCAAGAGGAACCCGACAGGTCCCCCTGGTGAAAAGTTGTGGGTCTAATTGACTATCGGGCCACCTTGTAACGGAATGGAATGATGAGGAACTACAACTAGATTCCATGTATACAAGGACCAGACGATTTTATTATTTTCCTAAAATAAAATTCATGGGATCAAGAGGAACCCGACAGGTCCCCATGGTGACAAGTGATGGGTCGAATTTTGTATTTAGGCTACCCTTTTACTGATTAGGATGTAGAGTAACACGACAGGTTCCCCTGGTGAAATGTTATGGGTCTAATTTACTATTGGGCCACCTTGTTACGGAGAGGAATGTTGAGGAACCCCATAATGATTCCCCTTTAGACAAGGATCAGACGATTTTATTATTTTCCTATCATTAAATATGGGATCAAGAGGAACCCGACAGGTCCCCCTGGTGACAAATGTGGAATTAAATTTATTATGAGGCTACCCTATGAATGATTGGGATGAAGAGGAACCTGACAGGTCCCCCTGGTGACAAGTGATGTGTCGAATTTTGTAATTAGGCTACCCTTTTTCTGATTGGGATGAAGAGTAACACGACAGGTTCCCCTGGTGACAAATGTGGGATTGAATTTCTAATGATGCTACCCTATGACTGATTGGGATGAAGATGAACCCGACAGGTTCCCCTGGTGAAAAGTTATGGGTCTAATTGACTATAGGGTTACCTTGTTACGGATAGGAATGATAAGGAACCACAAAACGTTTCCCCTGTAGACAAGGATCAGACGATTTTATTATTTTCCCATCATAAAAACATGGATCTAGAGGAACCCGACAGGTTCCCCTGGTGAAAAATTATGCGTCTAATTTACTATTGGGCCACCTTGTTACGGAGAGGAATGATGAGGAACCCCAACTAGATTCCCCTGTTTACAAAGACCAGTCGATTTTATTATTATCCTATCATAAAAAACATGGGATCTAGAGGAACCCAACAGGTCCCCCTGGTTGACACGTGTCTGGTCGAATTTGTAATAAGGCAACCCTATGACTGATTGGGATGAAGAGGAACCCGACAGGTTCCCCTGGTGACAAATGTGGGATTGAATTTCTAATGAGGCTACCCTATGACTGATTGGGATGAAGAGGAACCCGACAGGTTCCCCTGGTGACAAGATATGGGTCTAATTGACTATAGGGTTACCTTGTTACGGATAGGAATGATAAGGAACCACAAAACGTTCCCCCTGTAGACAAGGATCAAACGATTTTATTATTTTCCCATCATAAAAAGATGGATCTAGAGGAACCCGACAGGTCCCCCTGCTGACAAGTTGTAGGTCTAATTGACTATCGGGCCACCTTGTAACGGATAGGAATGATGAGGAACCCCAACTAGATTCCCCTGTATACAAAGAACAGACGATTTTATTATTTTCCCATCATAAACACATGGATCAAGAGGAACCCGACAGGTCCCCCTGGTGAAAAGTTGTGGGTCTAATTGACTATCGGGCCACCTTGTAACGGAATGGAATGATGAGGAACTACAACTAGATTCCATGTATACAAAGACCAGACGATTTTATTATTTTCCTAAAATAAAAATCATGGGATCAAGAGGAACCCGACAGGTCCCCATGGTGACAAGTGATGGGTCGAATTTTGTATTTATGCTACACTTTTACTGATTAGGATGTAGAGTAACACGACAGGTTCCCCTGGTGACAAGTTATGGGTCTAATTGACTATAGGGCCATTTTGTTACGGATAGGAAGGATTACGAACATCAAAACGTTTCCCCTGTAGACAAGGATCAAACGATTTTATTATTTTCCTAACATAAAAACATGGGATCAAGAGGAACCCGACAGGTCCCCCTGGTGACAAATGTGGAATTAAATTTATTATGAGGCTACCCTATGAATGATTGGGATGAAGAGGAACCTGACAGGTCCCCCTGGTGACAAGTGATGTGTCGAATTTTGTAATTAGGCTACCCTTTTTCTGATTGGGATGAAGAGTAACATGACAGGTTCCCCTGGTGACAAATGTGGGATTGAATTTCTAATGATGCTACCCTATGACTGATTGGGATGAAGATGAACCCGACAGGTTCCCCTGGTGAAAAGTTATGGGTCTAATTGACTATAGGGTTACCTTGTTACGGATAGGAATGATAAGGAACCACAAAACGTTTCCCCTGTAGACAAGGATCAGACGATTTTATTATTTTCCCATCATAAAAACATGGATCTAGAGGAACCCGACAGGTTCCCCTGGTGAAAAATTATGCGTCTAATTTACTATTGGGCCACCTTGTTACGGAGAGGAATGATGAGGAACCCCAAAAAGAATCCCCTGTAGACAAGGATCAGACGATTTTATTATTTTCCTACCTTAAAAACATGGGATCAAGAGGAACCCGACAGGTCCCCCTGGTCACAAGATATGGGTCTCATTGACTATCGGGCCACCTTGTAACGGATAGGAATGATAAGGAACCCCAACTAGATTCCCCTGTTTACAAAGACCAGTCGATTTTATTATTATCCTATCATAAAAAACATGGGATCAAGAGGAACCCGACAGGTCCCCCTGGTGAAATGTTATGGGTCTTATTTACTAATGGGCCACCTTGTTACGGAGAGGAATGATGAGGAACCCCATAAAGATTCCCCTTTAGACAAGGATCAGGCGCTTTTATTATTTTCCTATCATTAAATATGGGATCAAGAGGAACCCGACAGGTCCCCCTAGTGACAAGTGATGGGTCGAATTTTGTATTTAGGCTACCATTTTACTGATTAAGATGAAGAGGAACACGACAGGTTCCCCTGGTGAAAAGTTATGGGTCTAATTTACTATAGGGCCACCTTGTTACGGATAGGAATGATTATGAACATCAAAACGTTTCCCTTGTAGACAGGGATCAAACGATTTTATTATTTTCCTATCATAAAAACATGGGATCAAGAGGAACCCGACAGGTCCCCCTGGTCACAAGATATGGGTCTCATTGACTATCGGGCCACCTTGTAACGGATAGGAATGATAAGGAACCCCAACTAGATTCCCCTGTTTACAAAGACCAGTCGATTTTATTATTATCCTATCATAAAAAACATGGGATCTAGAGGAACCCGACAGGTCCCCCTGGTTGACACGTGTCTAGTCGAATTTGTAATAAGGCAACCCTTTGACTGATTGGGATGAAGAGGAACCCGATAGGTTCCCCTGGTGACAAATGTGGGATTGAATTTCTAATGAGGCTACCCTATGACTGATTGGGATGAAGAGGAACCCGACAGGTTCCCCTGGTGACAAGATATGGGTCTAATTGACTATAGGGTTACCTTGTTACGGATAGGAATGATAAGGAACCACAAAACGTTCCCCCTGTAGACAAGGATCAAACGATTTTATTATTTTCCCATCTTAAAAACATGGGATCAAGAGGAACCCGACAGGTCCCCCTGGTGAAAATTTGTGGGTCTAATTGACTATCGGGCCACCTTGTAACGGAATGAAATGATGGGGAACCCCAACTAGATTCCCCTGTATACATAGACCAGTCGCTTTTATTAATTTCCTATCATAAAAAACATGGGATCAAGAGGAACCCGACAGGTCCCCCTGGTGAAATGTTAAGGGTCTTATTTACGAATGGGCCACCTTGTTACGGAGAGGAATGATGAGGAACCCCATAAAGATTCCCCTTTAGACAAGGATCAGGCGATTTTATTATTTTCCTATCATTAAATATGGGATCAAGAGGAACCCGACAGGTCCCCCTTGTGACAAGTGATGGGTCAAATTTTGTATTTAGGCTACCATTTTACTGATTAAGATGAAGAGGAACACGACAGGTTCCCCTGGTGAAAAGTTGTGGGTCTAATTGACTATCGGCCCACCTTGTTACGGATAGGAATGATAAGGAACCACAAAACGTTTCGCCTGTAGACAAGGATCAGACGATTATATTATTTTCCCATCATAAAAACATGGATATAGAGGAACCCGACAGGTCCCCCTGGTGACAAGTTGTAGGTCTAATTGACTATCGGGCCACCTTGTAACGGATAGGAATGATGAGGAACCCCAACTAGATTCCCCTGTATACAAAGAACAGACGATTTTATTATTTTCCCATCATAAACACATGGATCAAGAGGAACCCGACAGGTCCCCCTGGTGAAAAGTTGTGGGTCTAATTTTGTATTTAGGCTACCCTTTTACTGATTAGGATGTAGAGTAACACGACAGGTACCACTGGTGACAAGTTATGGGTCTAATTGACTATAGGGCCATTTTGTTACGGATAGGAAGGATTACGAACATCAAAACGTTTCCCCTGTAGACAAGGATCAAACGATTTTATTATTTTCCTAACATAAAAACATGGGATCAAGAGGAACCCGACAGGTCCCCCTGGTGACAAATGTGGAATTAAATTTATTATGAGGCTACCCTATGAATGATTGGGATGAAGAGGAACCTGACAGGTCCCCCTGGTGACAAGTGATGTGTCGAATTTTGTAATTAGGCTACCCTTTTTCTGATTGGGATGAAGAGTTACCCGACAGGTTCCCCTGGTGAAAAGTTATGGATCTAATTGACTATAGGGTTACCTTGTTACGAATAGGAATGATAAGGAACCACAAAACGTTTCCCCTGTAGACAAGGATCAGACGATTTTATTATTTTCCCATCATAAAA
The DNA here is from genome assembly GCA_034509805.1 of Sipha maydis. Taxonomy (NCBI): domain Eukaryota; kingdom Metazoa; phylum Arthropoda; class Insecta; order Hemiptera; family Aphididae; genus Sipha; species Sipha maydis. Next base: position 40,077 of record JASXSY010000800.1, on the reverse strand, counting down.
ACATGGATCTAGAGGAACCCGACAGGTTCCCCTGGTGAAAAATTATGCGTCTAATTTACTATTGGGCCACCTTGTTACGGAGAGGAATGATGAGGAACCCCAAAAAGAATCCCCTGTAGACAAGGATCAGACGATTTTATTATTTTCCTATCTTAAAAACATGGGATCAAAAGGAACCCGACAGGTCCCCCTGGTCACAAGATATGGGTCTCATTGACTATCGGGCCACCTTGTAACGGATAGGAATGATAAGGAACCCCAACTAGATTCCCCTGTTTACAAAGACCATTTGATTTTATTATTAACCTATCATAAAAAACATGGGATCAAGAGGAACCCGACAGGTCCCCCTGGTGAAATGTTATGGGTCTTATTTACTATTGGGCCACCTTGTTACGGAGAGGAATGATGAGGAACCCCATAAAGATTCCCCTTTAGACAAGGATCAGGCGATTTTATTATTTTCCTAACATAAAAACATGGGATCAAGAGGAACCCGACAGGTCCCCCTGGTGACGAGTGATGGGTCGAATTTTGTATTTAGGCTACCATTTTACTGATTAAGATGAAGAGGAACACGACAGGTTCCCCTGGTGAAAAGTTATGGGTCTAATTGACTATAGGGTTACCTTGTTACGGATAGGAATGATAAGGAACCACAAAAGGTTTCCCCTGTTTACAAAGACCAGTCGATTATATTATTTTCCTATCATAAAAAACATGGGATCTAGAGGAACCCGACAGGTCCCCCTGGTTGACACGTGTCTGGTCGAATTTGTAATTAGGCTACCCTTTAACTGATTGGGATTTAGAGAATCCCGACAGTTTCCCCTGGTGAAAAATGTGGGATTGATTTTCTAATGAGGCTACCCTTTAACTGATTGGGATGAAGAGGAACCCGACAGGTTCCCCTGGTGAAAAGTTATGGGTCTAATTGACTATAGGATTACCTTGTTACGGATAGGAATGATAAGGAACCACAAAACGTTTCGCCTGTAGACAAGGATCAGACGATTATATTATTTTCCTAACATAAAAACATGGGATCAAGAGGAACCCGACAGGTCCCCCTGGTGATAAATTGTGGGTCTAATTGACTATCGGGCCACCTTGTAACGGAATGGAATGAAGAGGAACCCCAACTAGATTCCCCTGTATACCATAACCAGTCGCTTTTATTAATTTCCTATCATAAAAAACGTGGGATCTAGAGGAACCCGACAGGTCCCCCTGGTTGACACGTGCCTGGTCGAATTTGTAATAAGGAAACCCTATGACTGAATGGGATGAAGAGGAACCCGACAGGTTCCCCTGGTGACAAATGTGGGATTGAATTTCTAATGAGGCTACCCTATGACTGATTTGGATGAAGAGGAACCCGACAGGTTCCACTGGTGACAAGATATTGGTCTAATTGACTATCGGGCCACCTTGTAACTGAATGGAGTGATGAGGAACTACAACTAGATTCCATGTATACAAAGACCAGACGATTTTATTATTTTCCTATCTTAAAAACATGGGATCAAGAGGAACCCGACAGGTCCCCCTGGTGAAAAGTTGTGGGTCTAATTGACTATCGGGCCACCTTGTAACGGAATGGAATGATGAGGAACCCCAACTAGATTCCCCTGTATACCATAACCAGTCGCTTTTATTAATTTCCTATCATAAAAAACGTGGGATCAAGAGGAACCCGACAGGTCCCCCTGGTGACAAATGTGGAATTAAATTTATTATGAGGCTACCCTATGAATGATTGGGATGAAGAGGAACCTGACAGGTCCCCCTGGTGACAAGTGATGTGTCGAATTTTGTAATTAGGCTACCCTTTTTCTGATTGGGATGAAGAGTAACCCGACAGGTTCCCCTGGTGAAAAGTTATGGGTCTAATTGACTATAGGGTTACCTTGTTACGAATAGGAATGATAAGGAACCACAAAACGTTTCCCCTGTAGACAAGGATCAGACGATTTTATTATTTTCCCATCATAAAAACATGGATCTAGAGGAACCCGACAGGTTCCCCTGGTGAAAAATTATGCGTCTAATTTACTATTGGGCCACCTTGTTACGGAGAGGAATGATGAGGAACCCCAAAAAGAATCCCCTGTAGACAAGGATCAGACGATTTTATTATTTTCCTATCTTAAAAACATGGGATCAAAAGGAACCCGACAGGTCCCTCTGGTCACAAGATATGGGTCTCATTGACTGTCGGGCCACCTGGTAACGGATAGGAATGATAAGGAACCCCAACTAGATTCCCCTGTTTACGAAGACCAGTCGATTTTATTATTATCCTATCATAAAAAACATGGGTTCAAGAGGAACCCGACAGGTCCCCCTGGTGAAATGTTATGGGTCTTATTTACTATTGGGCCACCTTGTTACGGAGAGGAATGATGAGGAACCCCATAAAGATTCCCCTTTAGACAAGGATCAGGCGATTTTATTATTTTCCTAAAATAAAAATCATGGGATCAAGAGGAACCCGACAGGTCCCCATGGTGACAAGTGATGGGTCGAATTTTGTATTTAGGCTACCCTTTTACTGATTAGGATGTATAGTAACACGACAGGTTCCCCTGGTGACAAGTTATGGGTCTAATTGACTATAGGGCCATTTTGTTACGGATAGGAAGGATTACGAACATCAAAACGTTTCCCCTGTAGACAAGGATCAAACGATTTTATTATTTTCCAAACATAAAAACATGGGATCAAGAGGAACCCGACAGGTCCCCCTGGTGACAAATGTGGAATTAAATTTATTATGAGGCTACCCTATGAATGATTGGGATGAAGAGGAACCTGACAGGTCCCCCTGGTGACAAGTGATGTGTCGAATTTTGTAATTAGGCTACCCTTTTTCTGATTGGGATGAAGAGTAACCCGACAGGTTCCCCTGGTGAAAAGTTATGGGTCTAATTGACTATAGGGTTACCTTGTTACGAATAGGAATGATAAGGAACCACAAAACGTTTCCCCTGTAGACAAGGATCAGACGATTTTATTATTTTCCCATCATAAAAACATGGATCTAGAGGAACCCGACAGGTTCCCCTGGTGAAAAATTATGCGTCTAATTTACTATTGGGCCACCTTGTTACGGAGAGGAATGATGAGGAACCCCAAAAAGAATCCCCTGCAGACAAGGATCAGACGATTTTATTATTTTCCTATCTTAAAAACATGGGATCAAAAGGAACCCGACAGGTCCCCCTGGTCACAAGATATGGGTCTCATTGACTATCGGGCCACCTTGTAACGGATAGGAATGATAAGGAACCCCAACTAGATTCCCCTGTTTACAAAGACCAGTTGATTTTATTATTATCCTATCATAAAAAACATGGGATCAAGAGGAACCCGACAGGTCCCCCTGGTGAAATGTTATGGGTCTTATTTACTATTGGGCCACCTTGTTACGGAGAGGAATGATGAGGAACCCCATAAAGATTCCCCTTTAGACAAGGATCAGGCGATTTTATTATTTTCCTAACATAAAAACATGGGATCAAGAGGAACCCGACAGGTCCCCCTGGTGACGAGTGATGGGTCGAATTTTGTATTTAGGCTACCATTTTACTGATTAAGATGAAGAGGAACACGACAGGTTCCCCTGGTGAAAAGTTATGGGTCTAATTGACTATAGGATTACCTTGTTACGGATAGGAATGATAAGGAACCACAAAACGTTTCGCCTGTAGACAAGGATCAGACGATTATATTATTTTCCTAACATAAAAACATGGGATCAAGAGGAACCCGAAAGGTCCCCCTGGTGATAAATTGTGGGTCTAATTGACTATCGGGCCACCTTGTAACGGAATGGAATGAAGAGGAACCCCAACTAGATTCCCCTGTATACCATAAACAGTCGCTTTTATTAATTTCCTATCATAAAAAACGTGGGATCTAGAGGAACCCGACAGGTCCCCCTGGTTGACATGTGCCTGGTCGAATTTGTAATAAGGAAACCCTATGACTGAATGGGATGAAGAGGAACCCGACAGGTTCCCCTGGTGACAAATGTGGGATTGAATTTCTAATGAGGCTACCCTATGACTGATTGGGATGAAGAGGAACCCGACAGGTTCCACTGGTGACAAGATATTGGTCTAATTGACTATCGGGCCACCTTGTAACTGAATGGAGTGATGAGGAACTACAACTAGATTCCTTGTTTACAAAGACCAGACGATTTTATTATTTTCCTATCTTAAAAACATGGGATCAAGAGGAACCCGACAGGTCCCCCTGGTGAAAAGTTGTGGGTCTAATTGACTATCGGGCCACCTTGTAACGGAATGGAATGATGAGGAACCCCAACTAGATTCCCCTGTATACCATAACCAGTCGCTTTTATTAATTTCCTATCATAAAAAACGTGGGATCAAGAGGAACCCGACAGGTCCCCCTGGTGACAAGTGATGGGTCGAATTTTGTATTTAGGCTACCCTTTTACTGATTAGGATGTAGAGGAACACGACAGGTTCCCCTGGTGACAAGTTATGGGTCTAATTGACTATAGGGCCATTTTGTTACGGATAGGAAGGATTACGAACATCAAAACGTTTCCCCTGTAGACAAGGATCAAACGATTTTATTATTTTCCTATCTTTAAAACATGGGATCAAGAGGAACCCGACAGGTCCCCCTGGTGACAAGTGATGGGTCGAATTTTGTATTTAGGCTACCATTTTACTGATTAAGATGAAGAGGAACACGACAGGTTCCCTGGTGATAAGTTATGGGTCTAATTGACTATCGGGCCACCTTGTAACGGATAGGAATGATGAGGAACCCCAAATAGATTCCCCTGTTTACAAAGACCAGCCGATTATATTATTTTCCTATCATAAAAAACATGGGATCTAGAGGAACCCGACAGGTCCCCCTGGATGACACGTGTCTGGTCGAATATGTAATTAGGCTACCCTTTAACTGATTGGGATGAAGGGAAACCCGACAGGTTCCCCTGGTGACAAATGTGGGATTGAATTTCTAATGAGGCTACCCTATAACTGATTGGGATGAAGTGGAACCCGACAGGTTCTCCTGGTGACAAGATATAGGTCTAATTGACTATCGGGCTACCTTGTTACTAAATGGAATGATGAGGAACCCCAACTAGATTCCCCTGTATACAAAAAACAGACGTTTTTATTATTTTCATATCATAAAAATAATGGGAACAAGAGGAACCCGACAGGTCCCCCTGGTGACAAATGATGGGTCGAATTTTGTATTTAGGCTACCCTTTTACTGATTAGGATGAAGAGGAACACGACAGGTTCCCCTGGTGACAAGTTATGGGTCTAATTGACTATTGGGCCACCTTGTTAGAGAGAGGAATGATGAGGAACCCCAAAAAGATTCCCCTGTAGTCAAGGATCAGACGATATTATTATTTTCCTATCTTTAAAACATGGGATCAAGAGGAACCCGACAGGTCCCCCTGGTGACAAGATATGGGTCTAATTGACTATAGGGCCACCTTGTTACGGATAGGAAGGATTACGAACATCAAAACGTTTCCCCTGTAGACAAGGATAAAACGATTTTATTATTTTCCTATCATAAAAACATGGGATCAAGAGGAACCCGACAGGTCCCCCTGGTGACAAATAGGGAATTGAATTTCTTATGAGGCTACCCTATGACTGATTGGGATGAAGAAGAACACGACAGGTCCCCCTGGTGACAAGTGTAGGACGAATTTTTATTAGGCTACCATGTTACTGATTGGGATGAAGAGGAACCCGACAGGTTCTCCTGGTGACAAGATATAGGTCTAATTGACTATCGGGCTACCTTGTTACTAAATGGAATGATGAGGAACCCCAACTAGATTCCCCTGTATACAAAAAACAGACGTTTTTATTATTTTCATATCATAAAAATAATGGGAACAAGAGGAACCCGACAGGTCCCCCTGGTGACAAGTGATGGGTCGAATTTTGTATTTAGGCTACCCTTTTACTGATTAGGATGAAGAGGAACACGACAGGTTCCCCTGGTGACAAGTTATGGGTCTAATTGACTATTGGGCCACCTTGTTAGAGAGAGGAATGATGAGGAACCCCAAAAAGATTCCCCTGTAGTCAAGGATCAGACGATATTATTATTTTCCTATCTTTAAAACATGGGATCAAGAGGAACCCGACAGGTCCCCCTGGTCACAAGATATGGGTCTATTTGACTATCGGGCCACCTTGTAACGGATAGGAATGATGAGGAACCCCAACTAGATTCCCATGTATACGAAGACCAGTCAAATTATTATTTTCCTATCATAAAAAATATGAGATCTAGAGGAACCCGACAGGTCCCCCTGGTTGACACGTGTCTGGTCGAATTTGTAATAAGGCAAGCCTAGGACTGATTGGGATGAAGAGGAACCCGACAGGTTCCCCTGGTAACAAATGTGGGATTGAATTTCTAATGAGGCTACCCTATGACTGATTAGGATGTAGAGGAACACGACAGGTTCCCCTGGTGACAAGTTATGGGTCTAATTGACTATAGGGCCACCTTGTTACGGATAGGAAGGATTACGAACATCAAAACGTTTCCCCTGTAGACAAGGATCAAACGATTTTATTATTTTCTTATCTTAAAAACATGGGATCAAGAGGAACCCGACTAGTTCCCCTGATGATAAGTGTAAGACGAATTTTTATTAGGCTACCCTATTACTGATTGGGATGAAGAGGAACCCGACAGGTCCCCCTGGTGACAAGATATGGGTCAAATTTTGTAATTAGGCTACCCTTTAACTGATTGGGATGAAGAGGAACCCGACAGGTTCCCTGGTGAAAAGTTATGCGTCTACATTACTATTGGGCCACCTTACTACGGAGAGGAATGATGAAGAACCCCAAAATGATTCCCCTATAGACAAGGATCAGACGATTTTATTATTTTCCTATCTTAAAAACATGGGATCAAGAGGAACCCGACATGTTCCCCTGGTGACAAGTTTGGGTCTAATTGACTATCGGGCCACCTTGTAACGGAATGGAATGATGAGGATCTACAACTAGATTCCCTGTATACAAAGACCAGACGATTTTATTATTTTCCTATCATAAAACACATGGATCTAGAGGAACCCGACAGGTCCCCCTGGTTGACACGTGTCTGGTCGAATTTGTAATGAGGCGGCCCTATGACTGATTGGTGTGAAGAGGAACCCGACAGGTTCCCCTGGTGACAAATGTGGGATTGAATTACTAATGAGGCTACCCTATGATTGATTGGGATGAAGAGGAACCTGAAAGGTCTCCCTGGTGACAAGTGATGGGTCGAATTTTGTAATTAGGCTATCCTTTAACTGATTGGGATGAAGAGGAACCCGACAGGTCCCCCTTGTGACAAGTTATGAGTCTAATTGACTATAGGGCCACCTTGTGACGGATAGGAATGATTAGGAACCCCAAAACGTATCCCTTTTAGACAAGGATCATATGATTTTTTTATTTTCCTATTATAAAAACATGGAATCAAGAGGAACCCGACAGGTCCCCCTGGTGACAAGTGAAGGGTCGAATTTTGTAATTAGGCTACCCTTTAACTGATTGGGATGAAGAGGAAACCGACAGGTTCCCATGGTGACAAATTTGGGATTGAATTTCTAATGAGGCTACCCTTTTACTGATTGGGATGAAGAGGAACCTGACAGGTCCCCCTGGTGAAATGTTATGGGTCTAATTTACTATTGTGCTACCTTGTTACGGATAGGAATGATAAGGAACCACAAAACGTTTCCCCTGTAGACAAGGATCAGACGATTTTATTATTTTCCCATCATAAAAATATGGATCAAGAGGAACCCGACAGGTCCCCTTGGTGTCATGTTATGGGTCTAATTGACTATCGGGCCATCTTGTAACGGATAGGAATGATGAGGAACCCCAACTAGATTCCCCTGTATACATAGACCAGTCGATTTTATTATTTTCCTATCATAAAAAACATGGGATCTAGAGGAACCCGACAGGTCCCCCTGGTTGACACGTGTCTCGTCGAAATTGTATTTAGGCGACCCTATGACTGATTGGAATGAAGAGGAACCCGACAGGTTCCCCTGGTGACAAATGTTGGATGGAATTTGTAATTAGGCTACCCTTTGACTGATTGGGATGAAGAAAAACCCGACAGGTCCCCCTGGTTACAAGTGTAGGACGAATTTTTATTAGGCTACCAATTTACTGATTGGGATGAAGAGGAACCCGACAGGTCCCCCTGGTCACAAGATATGGGTCTAATTGACTATCGGGCCACCTTGTAACGGATAGGAATGATGAGGAACCCCAACTAGATTCCCCTGTATACAAAGAACAGACGATTTTATTATTTTCCCATCATAAACACATGGATCTAGAGGAACCCGACAGGTTCCCCTGGTGAAAAATTATGCGTGTAATTTACTATTGGGCCACCTTGTTACGGAGAGGAATGATGAGGAACCCCAAAAAGAATCCCCTGTAGACAAGGATCAGACGATTTTATTATTTTCCCATCATAAACACATGGATCAAGAGGAACCCGACAGGTCCCCCTGGTGACATGTGATGGGTCGAATTTTGTATTTAGGCTACCCTTTTACTGATTAGGATGAAGAGGAACCCGATAAGTCTCCCTGGTGACAAGTGTCGGGTCGAATTTGTAATGAGGCCACCCTATGACAGATTGGGATGTAGAGGAACCCGTCAAGTCCCTCTGGTGACAAATTATGGGTTAAATTGCCTATCGGACCACCTTGTAACGGATAGGAATGATGAGGAACCCCTACTAGATTCCCCTGTATACATAAAATTCATGGAATGAAGACGAACCTGACAGGTCCCCCTGATGTCGAATGTGGAATTGAATTTGTAATGAGGCTACCCTATTACTGATCGGGATGAAGAGGAACTCGACAGGTCCCTCTGGTGACAAATGTGGAATTGAATTTGTAATGAGACTACCCAATTACTGATTTGGAAGAAGAAGAACTTGACAGGTTTCCCTCATGACAAGTTATGGGTTAAATCGACTATCGGTCTACCTTTTAACGGATAGGATTGATGTGGAACACCAACTAGATCCCTTGTAGAATAGGAAGAGATGATTTTATTATTTACCTATCATAAAATTACATGGGATGAAGAGGAAACCGACAGGTCCCCTGGTTAATGATTTTGTGTCGAAATAAGTATCTGAGAGCTTTAAGTCTATTAGGGATGAAGAATATCCCGAACACTCTCCCTTATGTTACGTTTTGTGCCGAATGAACCATTTAGCCTTTCTATGATTAATAGAGATGATGAGGTACCTAGCATCATCAGAAATTTAAATAATCTCAGGGCCCACCAAATCGTATTAATAAAATTGAATATCAGAGGACAATATTATGCTTTTTTTTTGACACCTTAGATAAATCACAATAATCTGTTTGTCGAGATACAGGCAATATAAGCTACAACATCCAAAGTCACGAACTAAAATACATTACAGTATTATACATAAAAACTTATTAAATTAATAACTGACAAATATCTGAACTCATACCGTTGACTTCCAGAAAATAATTCTATACAGTATATTATTTGTTGTGAAAATAAAACAATAATTATTTATTATAAATTAAAATTCTTTAAATTTAAATTTTTATATATTTTTATAAAATTTTGAAAAATTAAAATTGCTTTATTTTATTTATTTTGAAAAATAATATTGTTTAATTTTACTATCTTAATAATAATTAGACGTTAAATTTATGTTATTGTATGTTTATATTGATTGTAATGGAAATTAAAAAACTACAAAAATTTGTAATTTTAAAAATATTAAATAATAAGTGCAAATATGGGAGATGAAAAAAAGTATGGTTAGTTATTTTTTTTTTTTTGTTATATAATTTCATTTAAATTTTTAAGATGTTTTATGTAATTTTATTATCATTTTTTTTATAATATTATTCTTTTGAACTATAAAAAACAAAATATTTAACATTAACATACTTATATCAATAGCCAGAAGCAACTTGTCTATGATTTTCTTACTGGCCGAAAAATAATATTGCATTCTCCATTAAATAGAACCTTAAGAATCTCGTTCCTTCCATCGTATTTCTCGTAAACCTAAAATTCCTTATATATATTTTTAAATTTCATAGCTTATACTTAAACTATCCCTGTTTGGTACAAAATCTTAATTTTCCAATGCGTAGAGCTGATTCAGAATTTACCATTCTGAATTCCATTACTCTGTCCCAAGTCCAATTGATGAATTCTTAAACAATAGTTTTTTACGATGATGGGTTGTAAGCCCACCAATCAACTCCTAACCTGGAGGACTATCCAAAATGATCTGATACGTGTGAACAACGCCAAAAAAAGCATTTAGTAAATTTAATTGTAAAAATCTCGTTATCGACGGAATACCCTAATGCTGTATACAAAATCTTATTATTAGAAATAAACTACATTATCATATAAAAGCCAATTATTTTTGAAAATTATTCAAACATTCTTATAAGAAGCATAAGATAAATACTATTTAACATTGCTAACAACAAAACCTAAAAAATTGAAATCAAAAAATCCACACTTAAAACAAATAGATCCAACACCAAAACACGAACAATCAAACAAATACCGAACAATGACCATAAAAATAAAGCCAAAAAACAATAATTAGACTTACATCAAACTATAAAAAGAAAATACCTGCCAAAACATAAAAATCACAGTGGAACCTCGATAACTCGAACCTCTATAAGTCAAATTTTCGATATCTCGAAGAAATGCCTTGGCCCCGACCTTACAATATATGATATGTGTGATAAATTTTCTCGATAATTCGAATTTCGCTAACTCGAATTTCTCTACAAGACAAAATATTTTTAGTCGAATTTTGGCTTATAACTCGAATTTATATAATAATATATGTATGTACATATAACACGTATATACCTTGATAACTCGAAGGTCAAATAACTAAATGTATTATTATAAATAACAATAATCGTAATCGAAAACCTATTAATATTATCAATCTAATATTTACCTAATGCTTAAAAGGTACAGTTATAAATTCAACGATATAATAAAACTAACTACTCTTACTAACTAAAACTACTCTTGCCCAGGCACAAGTTAGTTTACAGGTTGTCCGTAAGTACATTCAAGAACAACTAGAAATTGGTGATGAGATTTTTTCCGCGCTAAACGTATTGAATACTTAACAGATAGGTCAAACAATAAAAAACAATCAAACATATCTGATTTTTTTAAAAAATAGTTCTACTTTTACAAATAATTTATACATACATACATATTTATAACTTAATACTTTTATATAGGATATATTTTTTTTAATTTTAATACAATACACATACCTACATATATAATACATTTATTAGTAAATATGTACATGAATAAATACAATTATAAAATTAAGTATGTATGTATTTGTGTTTTCAAATGAAAAAAAAATATTTTCGATAACTCAAAATTCTTTGCCGATTCGAGTTATCGAGGTTTTCCATAAGTCGAATTTTCGATAACTTGAATTTTTTTTCGCCCCATACCGATTCAAGTTATCGAGGTTCTACTGTATATTCAACACAACCCACAATATAACCAAAGGAAATAATCCAAGAAATACCACTATAAAAAGTAGACAACAAACATATCCAATACCAAAACACGGGCAATCAAACAAACAAATACCGAGTATAAACCATAAAAATATAGCCAAAAAACAATAAATAGACCTACATCAAACAGTAAAAAAAAAATCCTTTATTTGATGACAAAACATAAATACTATTCAACATTACCTTCAAAAACCCGTAGAAAATAAATCTACATTTATGACTTTAGTTAAACTTTACATTGAATTTTAGGTCCCTATTATAACTTAAATGTTTTATAAAATAAACGAGGAAACTATTTTTAAGAATTTGCCAATTTTTTCTTACGCATACTGGCCATTTGAAGTTACCTAATGGTAAAATCTATATTCTGAAAATAAAAATTCTAAGAACAAATAATTTAGCTTACAATAAAAACTGACAAAAATATGGTGATTTGTGCATACGTCAACAATAATAATATTGTAAATAATAATGTTGTAATAATAATATTAACAATAATAATACAAAACTATCACAATATTTATTACAAAATATAAGTACACCGATGTACAACAGCATTTTATTATTACAGAAGGAAAAATGGAAAGGGAAATAATATTCTGCGGTATAAATGATAAAAAATTTTTGTACAAATAAAACATAAAATAATGATTAATTATAAACTAATAATGTAATCTAATATTTTTACAACCTACAGGCCTGCTAGGTAATTAATTTATACAAAACATATTTCATACCTTTCCGTAATTTCAATGCGTACCGTGGGAACAATGTAGTCATTGGCGATGGTTGTCAGGCGTGGACTGGCTGGGGTGCTGGGATGCTACAGCATCCCTTGTCCTAAAATATATTTGCCCCTATCACTTATCAGTATAAATGTGCCTTAATTACTCCATCTAAAATGAATGTGAATTTTGAAGACGAATACCTACCTATTACAGTTCTCTGATAAAGTTGTAGATGGATCTATTATTTATATAATAACTATAACAACCATAAAGAATACATTAAAATACATAATAAAAAATAAATACATTAGAATATATTTAAAGTAGGTAACTAGTAAGGAAATAAGTTAATCAGTTTGAGTTGTTTTTTTATATACCTATATTAAGTTTACTTTATTAAATTATTATCAACACATTCTTCATAAGCGGCACTTGGCTCGATAAATTATATATTTATTATAGTTATTGTACTGGAAGTGAGAGTGAACATACAAATGTATTACTGAGATTAATATGAGTATTGCTTTTAGATAGCTGGTTCCTATATATATTTGTATTTTTATTTAGTCATATATCTACTACCTTCATACATCGCAATGGCTAAAATCAAATTTATAGTATTTTTAAGGTAATCAAATATAATACTTGAATTTTTAATAACAGACTATCAATTTATTTTTATTTATTTTTACCATACAACGGTCGAACATTTTAATCTAATATTATACAATTTTGTTTGAATGTTTTTAGTAATTTGTTAAGTTCCTATTTACGTTTTTAACGTACTTTCAATATTTTATCAAAACAAAAGAATATATTTTATAAATAACCTATATGTTTTTAATTTGCCCTAAACATTTTTGTTATTTGCCCTTAAAATTATTTAGCATCCCGTGCCCTTTTTTACCAGTCCGCGCCTGGTTGTTGTCACTGGTTAATCACTTCAATCTAAATCCGCTTCTCGGTTATACATTATACTGCTAAACGGGTTCCTACCCTATAATGAAAACCAATTATCTGTTCCTTTATTCAAATATTACTAATATATTATGACGAAAAATTGTAAAAAATGTGATTTGGAAAAATGAAAATATTTAACAAACGTAAACAGAATAAGACAAGTGACATTGGCCATAGATTATCTGCCTCATAATTGTTTCCGTCGCAATGTGCCGCCAAAAAATTTAATTTAAATTTAAATGTTATTTTTGTTTACAAATTCTATTAATTATAAATAATATCACTCGATAAATCGCGAGTACTTAGGTCAGTTAAAGTTGTATTAGTTTTTATACACCCTCATTTATGTTTCTGTTTTAAAATAAATCTTACAAAAATTGATATTTGACAGTTAATTTTAGAATATAACTATGTAAAAATTGTAATTAGTAGCAATATAATGTTATTTGAAACGTAGATTTCATTTTAAAAATATACTATATTTTATAATGGAGAAATAATATATTTAATTATTTTTCAATGACGATAAAGAAAGTATGCCAAAAAAGGCATTTAAATTCATGGTGCACGGAAACATAAGGAAATATAATAATTATACATAAATTATTTATGTCGTAATTTTAAACATTATTTATGTATGAAAGAAAAATTAAATTGTTAATAAAAAATAAATGCTTTAATGACTAAAGAAAAAATTAAAAGGGGTGTTCACGGGTCTATAGATTACTCATGAAGGTGAGACAAGAAAATATATTTTATAATAAAATGAAACAAATGCTTATGCAATTACAATAGAAATTTAATTAATACATTTAGAGTATTAATAATTTAAATGAATATTTAATGGATAAAAAATTGATTCAAGCAATGGAAAAATATTATTTACACAACCGAGAATACTTGATGATTATTGTAAATTTTAAAATGGTAATGGATTGAATATAAAAGAATTAACTTGACATCAAAAAATACAACTTTAATTGACACCATTTTATTTACAATTGTTATTGAAAAGAAAAACGACGTACCTGTATTCGACCGAGTAAGTAGGTAGGTACGCGTGTGTTCTCGTTTCACTCTGAATCAGCTCCTAGATGTTGGCTGTTTACTGTTATAAAGAAAAAATTCAATGTTTTAACATTCATCTATATTTACACTCTAAGAATTAAAGAAAAAAAAACTAAAATTATATTTTTCTTTTTTTATTAATATTAATATACACTCTGGGCAGAAGTTATAAAAAATGTAATTTGCAAGAATGAAAATATTTAACAAACGTGAATAGAATAAGACGATTAAAATTGGACATAGATTATCAACGACACAATTGTTTCCATCGCGGTGTGCCGCCAAAAATATTATTTAAACGTAAAAGTTTTTTTATTTGCAAAAATTATTATGATCAAAACAAACATACGTTGTACATTTAATGCTTTCTATTCAGCCTTACTTGAATGTCCATTTGTATTTAATTATTTTACTTTTTCTTTAATGTGTGCGAGAATAGAAGGATCAATATAGCGATTTATTTGTAATTCATAACATAGATACACTACTTCTCATTCGATTTTTTCTGAAAACCCTGATGCAACTCGTTAATATACCCCAGCAAGTTTTCACGTGTTGTTTTGCGAATGTCTTCATTTAAAGAGATTCTCTTTTCTTAATTATACTCTCTGCGACCCTGCTGCGTATTAGGAAACCCATGCCGCCGGAGCACGGCTCTTTAATATCGTGTTCCTATTGGTCCAATTCAAATTTCGTGCTTTTAATATCGATACAAATATGGACACTATCTATTATCTATAAACTCATTGTTTTATTGTTAATCGATTATCAATCACGTACTTAAATAATAAAAGGTTAGATGTTATACCATAAAAGTTTAATTATCTCAATACTATCGTTAATTTGTTTTAATTTTATATTCTATAGCACATTAGCATAATATGTATAGTATTGTAAGCACTTATATGTTGTGTATCCGTTTACTTACCTGAAATGACACAGTACCCTTTTTGTGTGAGTTGTTCTTTTGAAATTACTTAAAACGAGAAAAAAATTACTGGTAGTTAGTACTTAATTTCAAGTAAGTTTTCAATTTTTGATTTTATGAACTTATTAAACAAAGTACATTGACAAGAAAAAAAATCATGAACATGATTATGATGATGATGATTAAAAAATTGAACCGAAGAATTATGTTTTAAACTTGAATAAACAGTCTAATGATTTGAGTGATATTAATTCAGGCCAAAGCAACCTAAATTTCAAGTAAATAAAAATACATAAATAATAAATATAATAACAACAAAACAAGAAATAACTCGATTTTTGGTAGGTATGTAACAATGTATTGAATTGTTTTTATATATTAAGTTACATTATTTTGTTGTACACAGAATATTTTGAAGAATTTATAATTTTTAATTTTTTTTTTTCTAGATATTTCTACCAATACAATTTTGAATGCTGAATAGAAATTTTAATGCTAAATACTATAGTGAATTTGAATGGTAAAGCTGCATTTTATTTCAATTGTATTCATTTTGCAGAGAATTCAAAAATTGAAAATGTAATCAAAATTGGATGCATTAATTGGAAAAAAGTATGTTTTTCATTTGACAATTTATTTACCTACATAAATTAAAAATTATTATTTTTATAAACTGTAGGGATAACGATAACATGTTGAACAGAAAGAAAATAGGTTAAATATTAAAAACTATGTAACTGTACCTTTGTAAATGCATATATTTTTTTCCTTTTTTATATTGATTAATTTTTTTTAATTTAATGAAAAACTTAAAACATTAAAAAATTCTTCAAATTTAACATCAATTGTTGAGTATAATATCTAAAACAATTCAAAATTTTATTTTTATTATAAGCCGGGCATATTTCTATTTAAATTTTTTCTATTTAAAAAAAAAAAAAAAACTCTGCATTTCTGTTTTGCTCTTGTAGCATAAACATATGATTTTGCAAATGTTATGTCAGGATTTGCGTCTGGTGTTAAATTGAATTTGGTTATAACAAATAGTTGTTGTACCATTACGGTACATATACAAATAATAATAAATACTTAAATTATATTTATTTTATTAACATCACTTTAATATTTTGATTGTATCTATTATTTATTATTTTTCTTAATTATTTACAGGATCAAATACCTTTTTTAATGATCTGGAAGTAGTAAAACATAATATGGACGTTTCACATGATACAAGTGGTCGATAAAAAATATAATCAAGTATAATATTGTCATGTTATATGTTTTATGGTATATCATTTTCTAAACATAATTGTATTATGAATTATACATGACATACTTGATATTTATAGAATTATTATTATGAATTTGTTTAGGTGTAATTGCATCCAATAAGAATCTATTATGCTTAAAAGTTTTTGTGTTTCTGTTACAACTGGCGCAGAAGAAAATTACATCTATAACTAAGGTTTTAACATGAATAAGACAAATTAAAATAAACAATATTGGTGTTATCATGCATATTATGCTATATTGAATGTTAATGTTTTCAAAAAAAGAGTTTAGGGTTTGCAAATTCAATAAAAATTTCATTAAATTAAATTTGGATAAAAGAATATATTATGAACATAGTAAAACAAAGTACATTTAATAAAAAAATTATGACTAGACTCTGCTGTTCATTGCGATGAATCAAAAGCAAAGAAAATGTGTAACCATGAAAAAATTGAACCATTAAAGTATATTTTAGATATGAATAAACAGTTTGTTGGTTTGAGTGATATGCCTTAAGTATTTTAAACTTCAAGTAAATAAAATATACATTAATAATAAATGTAATAACATTAAAAAGAGAAATTACTCGATTCTTGGTATATTACAATTATTTTTTCTAGATATTTCCACCAACAAAATTTGGAACTTGGAATTGAAATGCTATTGCTAAATACTATAATGAAGTTGAATGGCTAAAACATATTGTTTTTCGTAAAGCTGCATTTTATTTTAATTGTATCCATTTTGCAAAGAATTTAAAAACTGAAAGTTTAATCAAATTTGTATACAGTAATTGGAGAAAAGTATGTATTTCATTTGACTATTTATTTACATCAGTTATAATATAATTATTGTTTATAAACCATAAGCATAATGATAATATGTTGAACAGAAAGAAAATAGGTTAAATAATAAATAATATGTTCCTTTTCCTTTTCCTTTTCCTTTATAAATTCATATACAGTAGAATCCGCTTATTATGATGCCGTATATAACGATATTCCGGATAAAACGATTCATAGCCATGTATTCGGTTGGTTTTATATCTCACATAGGTAATGTTTTCGTCATCCAGATACAACGAATTTCGGATATTACGATCTGATTCTTTAGGTCCCTGGAAGATCGTTTTAAGCGGGTTCTACTGTATTTTCTTACTCTTATTTGTTTATTTTATTATTTTTTCAGTTGAACGAAAAATCTTTAAACATTAAAAAATTCTTCAAATTTATTATCAACTATTAAGTATAATAGCTATAACAGTTCAAAATCAACTGGTAATATAGCTATTCAATAATTAACGAGTAAAAAATAAACATTATGTGTAAGTACTAAAAAAGGACTACTTTACTTATAAAGGAATCTATATCGTCAGATCGAATTTTATTTTCCAACCAAATTAAAATGTGAACATGTGGTTGAGGTTTGCCTCGCTTTTGCCATTCTATTGAATACATGAAGCATTTAGCACTACCAAATATTTTTGATTTAGTTATTAAATCCATTAATTTTTTAACTTTTAGATGAAAAACACGGGCAATTAAATCATGTCTGTCTTGTGGCCGCTGGTCATGATATACATTTTCCTGTATTTCAGACCAATTTGGATTGCATGTAAATGTTAAAAATATATCTGGTTTTCCATATAATCTTACATAAGTCATAGCATCCTGGGTCCTTTCATGCATATACCTTGGACCACCTGTAAATGAGGATGGCAAAACAACTAATTGTCCTATATCTTTAGGATCAATATCATTATTTATAGAGTCTTGTAAATGTACATAATTGTCTACGCGTAGTTTACATTGATTATAGTGAATAAAATTTAGACGTTCTGTCTCAATTTTCGCGTACATGTCTACCAAATACATGTTAAATAACTGCCGAAAATAATGTAAATAGTTGCTATTATTTTTCCGAATCATGATTTTATACGAATAAAAGTTAGATGCTGACATTTTTTTTTTATCTGCTTGATTTTTCATGGGATCAAATTTCGGAATAGCGATGTTGTATCCGTCCTCACCACGACAGAACATGAGAGGATATTGTAGGGCATCATATGATCTATGTAATTCATTTATACGTTTCAACGTATTATTTCGACCATTAAGAACTATATCACGCTTTTCGAATTGTTGACCGTCTATTACGATACCGACTTCATTAACTGAAGGTGCATTAAAACGTCCAGGATGATTGCCATAAGTTACTCGTTCTGCATGTATAACTATATTTAAGTTTTCCATATTTTCATATTCATGTGAATCTATAGCAGCCTTAAAATTTATTATAAGATTGTTATGTAAATGAAGCATTTTTTGTAACTCCATTACAATTATGGGGTCAAGGTTAGGAATATTTTTATGCCTTAATTCAGCTTCGTAATTGTCATTGCCTACAAAGTATATTTGTAAAAACTTTGGTTCACTTGAATGCACGGGGAATAAACTGCCTGCAGTATGGTATATTTGCCCTTGTATCTTAAAAGTTGGCATAAATTTATCATGTAAAATTTGTTTTCCTCTAAAAGAGGTCATTTGAAACGCACAATTATATTTTCTTATTGCAGTTAAAAAAGATTTAGATTTTGTAATATTTTCACCAAAAATAAGACTACGTAACGTTTCTGGTGGATCTTCAATAGATTTTAATTTAATTTTACCGTTAAAACAGCACAGTCCTGGAGATTCCGCAGCAGTGGCGTGGTGAACGACATTTACCCAATTGCTTAGCCCCTAGAAATATATCAAAGGGGTAGGTACCTCTTGGCAAAATATAATATATGTGTTTACATATTTTATTTAAATAATTAAATTAATTGCATGCATTGAAAGAATATAATATGGGAATATGGTAAATACTAGATATTAGATAGTTAAAAGGAAAATCTAGTAGTAGTATAATATAGACATATAGTACAATTAAATTTATGGCAACACGATTTTTGTAAAAACCGCGCGACAGTTTGTGTATTGACAAATTAAATAATAGTGTATTAGTGTGTGTATGGCGTATGCGGGTATGCCGCGGACCATAATTGAATATAAAAATAAATAGACGCTGGGTGGCATATCGGAATCGGACATTAAATATTTCAATACATAGATTTTATTTATAGAACCAATAGTAAACACTAAACAGTAAAGTTATAGTTTAAGTCGGTACGAAATAAGATAATAATGTAATACACGAAATAATAACACATTGGAAATACCAAATAGCAATTCGTGATTGCTTTATTTAAAACATTTTTTTTACGATAGTACGTTAGTGTTGTTAGTACTTAGTTCTTTACCCATTAGCCATTTATGTTGTGTTAATAGAAGACGTGTCGACTGAATTAAACATATTGCATATTTGCATTGCAATATCGTACTATATTTTTTTATTTTCATTTGAAATTCCGGTGCAGTGATATTCATATTTATTTTATTAATAATGGATGATTCATCTGTAAAATGTAGTTGTGGCAAAAGAAAACTCAATTTAAATGATGTCAACTGGCAGCGGCATTTAAATTCTTGTTGGAAAAGTAACCAAAAAAAACGATGTGCCGATATTAAATCATTTTTTGTACAAAAAAAAGTGTGCCAAAAAGGTAAGTAATTAATTAATTTACCTATTACTGATTATTAAGAGTTGATAATATTCATTAACAGGGCTAGGATTTGTAGGCAACAGCATGTTTTTTTTGCAACTTCTGATTATTGATTTTGTCATGTCCACAATCACCTCATTATGTGATAAATGGTGGTTTTTATTTTGCATATTATTGCATATATTGAATAAAATGAATAATGAATATTATAGCATATTTCGATTATAAGAAATAAGAATGCAAAAAATGCATATTCTCTAGTATATTATATATTATAATAAATACCAATATTAATATTTCGTATTAAATTCTAGCCCTGCTGATTAAACTATAAAACTGTTTTTTTTTTGTAACATACATTTTATTTTTTTAAATACAATCTTATGGTAAAAGGTATGCGATAAAAGCTTCAGTCAATTTCAATCAGTACTACGGTCTACGATCCAATTGCCGATCATTTATTTTCAAAAATATGTGGTCGTAGCATGTAACACGTATTTTCATTGTTGAATGTGATTTATGCATTTTATTTTTAAATTATTTTATTTAATTTCTTGATTATACTATATTAAGACAAACAGTCAATCACTGATGTATTTCAATAAATAAATTTTATTTTTGTTTTTATCTTATAAAAATTTAAATGCATATTTTTGCATATTTTGGTAAATAAAATGCATATTTTATTATTTTACGATTTTTTATTGCATATAAATCCTAGCTCTGTTCATTAATAATGAATCATTACTATACTGCAATTTGATCATGTACCTAATAAAATTATTATTATTACATTTTTTAAATTTAATTTAGAAGAAAATGAAAATTTAATGGACTTAGATACTGCTTCAATTGTCAGAAATCATCCTTCATGTATGGATAATATAACTATAACTATGCCTGAAATCAGTGGTGTTGAGAACAACATTCAGCTTGAAATCACACCTCAACATTTAGAAGATTCTCAAACAAATATTAATGAAATTATAGACTGTGTGGTATGGCTTAACTATTTTTTTTTTTTTTTTTTTTTTAATAAAGTAATTACTATAAATTTTATATTTATAATTATGTAACACAGGAAATGGATCTGAGTAATACTGAAACCAACAACATTGAAGAACATAATATGTGTGACATTTCATTTGTAAATATTGCTGAAGGTATATTATTAAAGATACTTTTTTAAAAAAAATTAACAATGACTGACTACTGTATTTATTTTAATTACAATTTAATTTATAATTATTAGGCGATGTAGTGGAAGAATCTGATTTGAATTGTACAAAAACAAATATCAAAGAAAAGAACACTATGACAGTATTAAAGTGCACTAATGAAGAAGGTATGAATGTATGACATACATAATAAATAATAATATAATATGTTTTTATATTAAAACTGGTTAGGTTGAAATTATATTTTTGTAAATTCACGTTTTGTTTATTAAGAATTAATGTACAATATAAATACTTAATAATAATATAAAATATATATATTAAAAATTATAATAGTATTAAGTAGGTATAACAATTAACAATGGCTTAGTTTAGTGCACTATTTTGTTTAAGTGTAGTATAATTTTAGTACAACTTCTGAATAACGTTTAGTTTGTGGCTTATGCCTTAATACGTATTAAGCGTGTGTAACATGCACCATTATATGTAATATAATTGTAATGTAATTACTAACTAATAATAATACGCATATTTCCGAGTCATACGAGGATAAAAATGTTCAATTATATTTTATACTTCCAAATTATATAAATAACTATTGCACACATAATTGTAATGTAAAGCTAAGCCACAATCATAAGTACCAAATCAATGTAACACATATCCTTATATTTCATCACACGACCATGAACAAATTGTGAAATAGTCACAAAGAAGAAGCCACGTGCGAATTACAAATCACGAACAACCGCAAACAACGTCATCATTCGAATTTGACGATCAAGGCCAAGGGCAACCAGGTGGCGAAAACAAAACAATTAACTAACAACAACAAAATCAAACAGAGTATATAAGGGCTCTGTTTCACCACCAACATCAGACGTATCCAGCCATCAAGTACAAACACTCCGCTTACGACAGTCATATTTACATTGTTAATACTTTGCTGATTTTTCTAAGTGTAAAATAAAATATTATACTCTATTCTTTCAAGTTAAATTATTGAACTTATATTAAAACACTTAGAAGTACTATTCAATCATAACATTATCGTAGCGTCCTCAAACCACTCGAGGCACGTTACACGTGAAGTACTTTGGTAACCGGGCGCATGGCCTATTATTGTCCGCTCCCGGCCCATTCAGTACCTACTATATAAACCTTGATGATACACTATACGTATAGAGTATATTATAAACTCAAACTCAATTATAGTATAATATAATAATTACATTTATTGTTCCTACTAAGTAATAAATTACTTAAATTTTATGTAATATAGTGTCATATGAAACAAAAGTATCAAACGACCCAGCAGTGTATGCAAAATTGACAAATATTTCAGAAGAATACAGACAAATACTTGCAACAATGGGCCCTTGTCAGCCAATGCCTTAAGAATTGCCAGGGAAAAAATTTCTTTATACAGTGAAACCTCTATTAATGGACACCTCTCAATAGTGGACCCTTCCCAATAATGGACACTTCTAAATTCCCCGGCAAAAATGTATGCGCATATAAATGTATGCGTAATAGGTTTTCTCAATAGTGGACAACTCTCTATAGTGGACAATTTTTAATTCCCCATGGCTGTCCACTATATAGAGGTTTCACTGTACTAATAATCGATCATTTCAGGAACATTATTATTATAAAACTATCAACAATATAAAAGTTAAGCGACTCTGGTTATCGTACTCTCCCATAAATAATAAAATGTACTGTACTAGTTGTAAACTATTTGGTACTCTTGAAGCACAGAAGCAACCATTGGCAACAGAAGGGTCAAACAATTGGAATATGATTATGGAAAAAATAAAATTGCATGAAAATAAGCCATGTCACTTAACTGCCGAAATTAATAGTGGAATGTACAATAGTTATCAAAGAGTAGATATGGGACTTCAAACTCATAAAAATCAACTTGTGGCTGAAAATCGTGAAATAGTACTTACTATTTTTAGAGCAGTTTTATTCTTAGCTAGACAAAATTTAAGTTTAAGAGGACACAATGAAAAGTTAACATCTGATAATCAAGGAAATTTTTTGGAGCTTGTTCATTTATTAGGAAAATATAATCCTTACCTTTCTTGTCACTTGAACAAAATTAGTGAAAACGCACAAAAGAATCGTCTAACATTTCTCTCCAATGATTCGCAAAATAAAATGTTACAAATTTTAAGTGATATGGTTCGAGAGCAAATTCTTTCTGAAATAAAAAAAAGTGGAATGTTTGCTGTAATCATAGATACTACAACTGACTTGTCTAAGCTGGAGCAATTAGCATTTGTTATTAGATCTGTAACCTATAATGGAATTATTAAAGAGCGTTTAGTTGCGTTAGAAGTAGCTAGAGACACTTCGGGCAGAGGGTTATTTAATTTATTTTCAGATATATGTGCAAAATACCAATTAGAATGGAAAAAAGAACTTATCGCTCAGGCATATGATGGTGCAAGTACAATGCAAGGCGAATACCAAGGTTTAAGAACTCATATCTAATCACAAAATCCACGGGCTGTATATATTTGGTGTTTTGCACATATATTAAATCTAGTTATTGTGGATGTTTGTGAATCTAGTATAGATATTAAAATTTTTATTTTTAATATCCAAGCTTTGACTACATTTATGTCAGCTAGGAAACGAACAGCAGACTTTGTTGAAGCTCAGCTATCATTATATCCAAATATGAGAGTGCAAAGAATGAAAAATTTGTCCACTACTCGATGGACTTCACACGATCGTGCTATTAATGTAGTTTTTCTAAAATACTTGGCTGTTATAGAAACTTTAGAAAAACTTACAAAGTCACCTGATACTAATACTTCATGTCAAGCAAAGGGTCTTTATCCAAACTTAACTTAATTTAAATTTATTGTAATAATGATACTTATGAAAAAAATATTTGATATTACCACGCCACTCTCAAATTACCTACAGTCATCAACCTTAGATTTTGTAGAAGCATTAAATTTAGTTGATAGCGCACATGAAAGAATAAAAAAATTAAGAACTGAAGAATCATTTAACAACTTAATGGACGATGCAAAATCATTTGCTACATTACACGAGTTAGAAGAAACTAGTTTAAAAGAAGAACGAATAAGAAGGAAAACAAAAATGCCTGGTGAAAATTGTAGAGATGAAGCACCTACTAATATTATTAATAAATTTAAGACAAATGTATATTTCTATACTCTAGATAAAATAATTGGTACATTAGACAGTCGTTTTCAATCCAGTCGCGGTATATTAATAGATCTCAGTAGACTATCATATGCTCGTATTAAAGATGCAGCAAAAAACTCATTTCTTCCACCGGATACATTTTTAGAACTTCCTAAATGGTTGCCTGAGATAAATGTTAATAATTTACGTTCTGAATATTTGGCTTTTGCTTCAAGTTTTGAATCATTGGAAGTTGGTGTTACTAATCCAGAAATATCTAAAATCGCTTCTATTCAACAGTCAAATGATATCGATGGCAATGACAATGATGAAAGTGAAAGTGAGGAAGATGACAAAGTTTCTCATACAAATGTTAAACAGTTTGGTTTTGCTTCTCGAATGGTCCAAATGATGAGTAGTTACGGTTTAACGGCTTCATTTCCTAATTTATACTTAGCCTTTAAAGCCATGTGTACCATTCCTGCATCTTCTGCTTCCGCTGAACGAGTATTTTCTAAGGTAAGATAGAACTAAATTATTGAAATATTGTACATTGTGTGTATCTTTTAAAATTAATGTTAACTAATTATTAACATTATAACATATATTATTTTTTTATTGTAATATTGTACATTGTGTGTATATTTTAAAATTAATGTTAATTGATTATAAACATTATAACATATATTATTTTTTTTACAATTAGATAAAATTAAATATTTAATTATACCATCCAATTTATAACATTTACAATCATTGATGAATTATAATCACATATTATATATTAGAACATAATATGCCATTTTCAAATAATTTTAAACCATTATCAGATATTTTTCATAATACATTTTTAATGTATATTACTTACTTAATAATTATATATTTTAGACATAAAAATATTTTTAAATAATTTTTTTTTTTTTTATTTACTCAGGTTAAGATAATTAAAAATAGATTACGGACAACTATAGGCCAAAAAAGATTGGAATCTTTAATGCTTTTGTCCTGTGAAAAGGACATTCCTCTTAATTTAGATGAAGCATTAGACAGAATGGGAAAATCTTCAGAAGTGATGGAAAAAGCTCTATTATTTAAATAAAATACATTTTATAAATTAAATTACTTGTCGTTGTCATACTTATATAATATTATTTTACTTCAATTTTATATATTTATATTTTAATTTAAAAATTAAAATTTATATCGATGAAAGTGTACCTAAATAATTATTGTGTTTTTTTTTTTATTTACTAGCTAAATTATTGATGACGCCGTATAACAACAATTCTAAATTAACAAACAAATTTAATATATACATATATGATGTAATAGTGGGTGGGTAATTATTTTAATACTTTGCTTAGGGTTTGAAATATACTCACCACGCCACTGTTCCGCAGACCATTTTAAAGCATCACAAAAATTACACAATTTATTCATGAGTCCAATTTTAATGTGTCTACTATTTTTGTAATCTATAATTGGCGAATAATTAAAAGCAGACTTTTCTTCATTGTTCCATTCAATATTTTTTTTATTACCTTGCATAGCAGTTCTGATATTTTTATTAATTATACTTTTACGCTTTTTACGCCCTATTGCAGTCTTTGTTTTTATTATTTTTATTTTTTTGTTTTTTAAAGATAAAATATCAGTACTCTGGGCTTCATGTGTATGGTGTGTAGGGAAAGGTTGTAATAATGTACTGACTAATATGTTATTTAAATGGTTACGTAACGTCCAGGTTTTACATATCATATTATTGTAATCGATAATATAACATTCATCCGATGGATTACGTCCAAATATTAGTGATGTAGCAAATGCAATTGCAAAAACACCACATGAATACCCATCTGGCTGTTTTATAACAGACTTAAACACAACATTGGATTTTGAAGGATATAAAATATCCAAAATCTCAAATAAATTATCATTAAGCGTATGGTATAGACTATCGTACACTTCTACGCACTTGGTTTCATTACGATAATACACACATAGCCAATGCCCAATAGCATAATTTCCAATAGAACCATTATATAAAATTTGAAAATCATACACGTTCTCAACGGCTGAATACATAAGTGGTGTTTGATAAAATAATACGTTTTGTGGAATAAATGATGTTTGTAATTTTACGATGTCTAAAAATGCATTAATAACATCGTCGTTTAAATAAGAATAATGTATTGCTAAGGCAGTACAGTGGTTTTTACTCATAATGTAAATGACAATTGTAGTTTTAGTGGTAGGAAACACGACACAAACGCGCACAGTTCACTGATCCGCGCGCACTCGGCTTCTGGCGGATCGTCGGTCGTAACACGTTTATCGCATTTCGATAAGAAATGTATTATTATTTTTAGTCAGTGTCTTCTATACTACTCATTAAATATTATATAGCCTCGGAACAATTCATAACACACACAAAAAGAAGGTCAGAGTCCAGGTAGACGGAAACCTTCGGACCGCCGCCGTGCCGTACCGTATTTCCCGTTATCGGCCGACTGCTATTATTATTATTATACATTATTACAAATTACACGTAAAAATTTATTTTTGCCAATTTCAACACTTTTAAATCAAAATTTTGAAAATCGGGCGACGTGGTGACACTCACGATGGTATTTGGAACAACTTTGTGAAAAAAAAATTGGAAAAAAGTTAAATAGTGTCGTCACAAAATTGGTACATAAAAAAGGCCTGTTCTTTTATATATATAAGGATCTAATGGGAAAGGAGCCGAACATATTTCTACTGAAATTTTTTCTGTTTTAAAAAAAAGACTGCATTTCTAGTATTCCCTCTCGTGGTACAAACATATAATTGTGCTATTTTTATGCTAGGATCTGCATCTGATGTTCAACTAAAATATGAGACTGTCACACTGAAGCAATTTTCATTCATTGCATGGCTCATAAATTGAATTTGTCTATAACAAATAGTTGTAGAACTATTGAGCTTCATATACAAATAATAATGAATACTTAAATCATACTATTTTTATTAACATAACAATACAATTTTGATGTACCTGTTACCTATCATTTTTTCATAATTATTTACAGGATCAAATACCTTTTTTAATGATCTGGAATTAGTAAAATGTAATATGGATGTTTCACTTCATACGTATGGTCAGTAATAAAAGTTATCAAATGTAATACTGTCATGTAATATGTTTCATGGTTTCTAGTTTTCTAAACATAATTGTATTATGAATAATACAAATTATACTTTCTTATTGATTAAATTATTATTATTATAAATTTGTTTAGGTGTTATTGCATCTAATAAGAATCTATAAGTGTTCATGTTTCTGTTACAACTGGCGCTGAAGGATATTACTTTCATAATCAAGGTTTTAACATGAATAAGACTAATTAAATTAACAATATTAGTGTTCTCATGCTATATTGGATGCAATTATAAGTCACTGTCTGTTAATGTTTTTAAAAGAGAGTTTAGTGCTTGAAAATACAATACATATATCATTAAATTAAATTTGGATAATAGAATAGCGTTTATTGTTCATTATTATGTAAGTCAGTTTAATAAATTTATATAAATGGAATATAATAGTTCTTTAATATATCTATAAATGTATTTATTAATTTATTATATTAAGCATTGTTTTATATTGATAAAAATACATTAAGTGGGAAATGACGTAGCATTTAAGTGTACAGTACAGTTGACCCGAATTTTGATTTGGAAGGATTAAAATATTTAATTCCAAAAGAAGTATTTTATAATATTCGTTATTTACGTAAAGTATCCATGATACTATCAATCAGTTGTGCATCATATCAAAAATTGGTCTACTACATCTGTGACAGAAAATTGTTTCAGTAATCTTTCCTAATTGCACATTGTTGCGTGCCGGTATGTGAGTACCGGACAGTTGCAACGAGAGAAGAGTCCTCAAGTGACAGTTGCTCAATCAATGTTAGATAATTTAAATAATATGAAATAATGAACTCTAGACTTTATTAAATATAACTTTATTAAAATAATTCTAAGTCCAATATTTAATTCACATATAAATTATTCTAAGTCCAAAATAATATAAAATAAAGTAGCGTGAAGGTGCATACATAACAAGACTAAAAACACATCTGAAATGGGTCTGTTCCCGGGTTCCTTATATACCCCGATCTTGTGAGAATCTCTCATTCCTAATCTCGATTATGTCTATCACAGGATGTGGTTAGTAGTGCCTTTTCCCGTGTGAATCATCGGATGTGTGATTTCACATATAGAGTTTTATCCCTATCGTACATATACATATACACATATATATATATATTGTATATGTCTTATTGGACCACACTGTCTTATCGTAATGTTCATTACAATCCCACGCACATTGACTAGTCACGCTTATCCATCTTCTATATATTTTGACTAATGTGCCTATCTATCTGTTGTGCCCAATGGTCACATCTTTTACATGTTTCCACGCATTCCGATCACTCATAATTTGTCATTTGTCTATCTATCTGTTGTACCCTATGGTTACATCTTTTATATGTTCCCACGCATTTTCGATTACTCATAATTTGTATTTGTCTTTTAATGTTTTATCTAACCAAGGTCTATGAGATTATATTCACATATGTCCCCAACATCGTGATATTTATGTATATTATATTATTACATTAGTTATGTATGCCCGTAACACCTCCGCGCGAAAAGAAAGATTTCTGGCCTTAGCTGGAAATCTTTTACATTTTCCCTAAGTTTCAATATTATGTTTACATGACATGGTTTACAATATTTCAATGTTTACAATAATTCTGCATGATTTTACAATAGTTGATAATTAATTTTACAATGATTAATACAATAATTAATATTATATGATTAGTACAATAATTGGATAATAAATTTTACATGATTAATACAGTTTGAATTATTTGATTATTTTTATAATATTCGAATATAATAAGTATAATTTCTATGTTAGTTACACAATATATGGTTAGTGTTATTACAATATAATTGATATTAAATATATTTTATTACATTTTTTTTTTTTTTTTTTTTTTTTTTTTATTTAGCATATTATTATGCTATTACAATCTTATTTCTTAAACCTTTAAATTTACTTATAATTAACATTTTTTTTTTTTTTTTTTTTTTTTTTTAACACATTATCATATTTTACAATCTTATTTCTTAAACCTTTAAATTTATTTATAATATAGTTTTTATATTTTTTTTTTTATAATTTTATTACATAGTTTTATTCTTTATTTATTTTATTTTGTTTCAATTTTATTTATTAATTAAAGAACATACATGTCTCAGGAAACTCCTCATATCCGATAAAATAACTACTCCCACTGGTAAATATTCCTCTCTTAATGTTGTGAGCTCCTTTACATGTTTACTCAAATTGTTTTTTATCTCTCGTAGTTCAATTATAGTGTATTTGTCCTTCATACTCTCATTTGTATCTATTAAATGTTTTTCTAACGTAGAGTGTCTAGGTTTTTCTAATATAATTTCTTTTTTGTATGTTTATTATTAATTTATCAAAAAATATCTTTTCTTTATTCATCCTTGTTTAAGAAAATTGTATTTTAGTTATTATCTGAAATTTAATAAAATAATTAATTTAATATTATTTTTATTTATTTATTATTATTTTTTTTTTTATTTATTTATTTATTTATTATTATTAATTTTTTATAATACTCCATCCTCGATTAATTCGTCTAACGCTTCACCTAATTCTTTACATATTGATTTCTTGTATCTCCTTGTACTATTTCTTGTGTAAACCCCATTATTGGTATCATTATATTCATTACTTCTCCTGGTGTGAATGGTTCTGTCATTAAATTATTTGCCTGTCTCATGTGTTCTGCGAAACACACTAACTCTATGGTTGAACTCATTCCTTCTACTTCTCTCTCTATGTGATTGTTTCCTTTTAAGAATATATTTAATTTCCTCATAAACTCTTTTGCTCTTTCCATATTTTGGTTACTACTCATATTTTTTTTTTTTTTTTTTTTTTTTTTTTACGTTAGTAAATTAATTCGAAGTTCCTTCTTTTCTTCTTATCTGTAAATTAATATCTATATTTATTTTATTTATTTATATTTCTTTTTTTTTTTTTTTTTTTATTTTAATAATTTATTACATTCTTTATATAACTTTATCGTCCCATTTTACTTATTATAAAATTAAAGATACATCTTGTCAATATCACGTCCGTCACCGGATCATGACAATGAGTTATGTCGTGTTCAACTGTGCATATTAAATTATGTGTTTCCAATAAATTTAACATCCTACCATTTTTATTTATTTTACCTATGTATATACTATATAATAATTTTTCCTTTCCCATAACCATTAGCTTTAAATTAAAATTATCATCATTATTATCACTATAAGCAGTTATATTCAGCATTATTTTTAAATTTCTAATTTTAAATCCGTTTATTAAAGTTTTATCCGTGTTACCATTCCAAAATACCAAGACTGGTCGCCTATGATTAGTGAACAAATACCTATTTAAATATGTCGATGACAGAGTTACTTCCCCCGGAATATCTCATATTCCGC
This sequence comes from Sipha maydis, assembly GCA_034509805.1. Classification (NCBI taxonomy): domain Eukaryota; kingdom Metazoa; phylum Arthropoda; class Insecta; order Hemiptera; family Aphididae; genus Sipha; species Sipha maydis. The sequence goes on along the minus strand of JASXSY010000800.1, from coordinate 8,927 downwards.
GAGTTGCCCCAGCAATGGTGTAAGTACCTCTGGCTTCCTGCGAAATATCCATTTTAGGTTGTTGATCACTTTTCTAGATCCCTTTTTCTGAATACTTGGAGTTGGCAATTTTTCGTTACAATCAGCGGTGTTCCCACTAATTTTTGCGGTTTGTATTTGTTTAAGCTATTTACAATAGCTCCCGATACTATTAAATGATCATATCGATTTATTACAGCAAATTCGAAATCTACTATAAAAAATCGTAACTCCGAACTATAACAGATTATATATTTTTCTTTTATTAATAATATTCATTTATATGTTTAATTTTATTATTATCAGCTTATTTTAATTTTAATTATTATCTTCAATACTTGTTCTATACCTCATCGGTCTTAACAATCTTAAAGAATGAATAACCCATATTTTACATAATTCTTTGTCATGATTTTCATCTTCTCTAATTATTTCTAATACCCTTTGAGCATCATTTCTTAATTTATGTGCTTTTTCCCTTGTCAATTCTTTTAATTAATTTCAGGTGTGGTGATAATATAAATATGGTTGCTTTTCCTATTGGTTTGTTTTTCTCACTATATAATTTTAAGAATACTTAATTAATATATATTCTAATATACATGTTCAAATCTAACTACTTTATTTACTTAACAATTTATTATTATTTATTATTAAAAATATTTATTATTATTATATTTATTATATTTTTTTTTTTATTTATTTTTTTTTTTTTTTTATCTTGGGGATGGTGATCGTGATCCGACTCTATTATATATTTCTTCAAATCTATTGTGTTCGCTTATTATGTCGTTATTATTAGGATATCTATTTCTCCTAACCGGAACTGGTGTGGTTATACTCCTAATAGTCCTTCCCAGTGTAATTATATTCGCATGTTTTAATATTATGTACCCGACTATTAATATTATTATTATTATTATAATTAATATTATTATGATGTAAAACGTATAAGAATGTGTATTATGTTGGATATTATGTTTTTGTCTTTCTTCCTCATTATTTATTTGTTGTTCTAACTCATTAAGTGATTGTGAGTATTCATGTAAATCGGTTAGTTTTAAACTTTTATGTGAACTTATGTTCTTTAATGTTGCTAAATGTATGTTTTGTGGAATTTTATCGAATAATGTTTTCATATCACTTTTAGGAATGAAATCTTTGAATTTTTTATTTGATACCTCTTCTACAGGTGTTAATACTGCATGTTTCCCAGATAGTTGACACCCGTTGTCATTAATTTTAATAATTCCCGTGCCTGTTATATGGTTAATTTGCGGTTCTGGTAAGTCTGAGCATGATGATACTATAGTGTCATTCAGCACAGAGTATATCCATTCGTTTTGATATTTAAGTTTATGGTAAATATTACGATCTAATGTTATAATTAAAGAGCGACAATTGTTAGGAATTACTTTTGGTTTATTAAATAAATCTACTTCACATGGTTGTAAGCCATTATTTCCTGTATAGGTTGATAAGCGTAACATATTCTATATATTGTTGTTTCCTTACAGGTTCTATTAATTTTTCATTTATGCCTTTTAAATTTATTTTTTCATTTTCATTTACTATTAATTCCCCTTTTAAACAATTTATTTTTATTATATTAACTTGACTTCCAGTATCTACTAATAATTTTAAAGAATTTGTTTTACTTGCGGTTGATTTACATTCTATGTGATTATTTTTTATTGTTGATACGATGTGGTAGCAACATCTGTTTGTTCTGCGGTAACTATTTGATTTATCGAACGTGTTCCGCGAGCCACATTCGATCCCGACTCGTTTCCCGAATTATTATTATTTCTATTATCGTTATTACGTTTATTATTATTACTTTGCTTCCTATAACATTCATTTTCTATATGCCCGTTTTTCTTGCAATAATTACAATATTTCATTCGTGTATTATAATTAGTTATCGGTTGTGTGAAATTATTTCGATTTGGTGGTCTATTATTATATGCGTTATTTGATTGCGGTTTATTTCTACATTGATTTGCTAAATGATTTTTACCGTTACAAATATAACAATTTTTCTGTGTTTTATTATAATTATTTCCCGAATTGTTATTATTACTATTATATCTTTGATAAGCATTATTATTTTTATTAAAACGTTGTAAATTATTTTTTATTATAATTATTATAGTTATTATAATTATTAAATTTCCTATCTTTGTTCATCATTTCGAATGTTTCTTTTTCTGTTCTATATTCTAACTCTTCATTTTTTGCTATTTGTTTTGCTAACTCTAACGTATTTGGATTCCTAGCTTTAACTAATGCTTTTATTGGTTTTATTAATCCCATTATATATGCTGACAAAGTTAAATCTTTTAAAGTATCGCGTATTATTTCTATTTCGTTTTTCTGTTTCCCGATTGTACTTATATCACATAATTTATAATATATTTTTTCTACTCTATTCGTATATTCACTTACGCTTTCCCCTTTTTTCATTCTAACCGAATTTAGTTCTAATTGTAAAGACGATTGTGTATGTTCTGATTCATATGATTCCGTTAAATATTTTTTTTATATTAACCCATTTACTCGTATCTTTATATTTTATTAATTCCAATGCTTTCCCCGTAATCTAGTTGTAATATATTTTATTAATAATGGCAATTGTTTTTCTGATATCGCGTTTACTGCTAAATCACATGAACTTATAAATATATAAATATCTTCTTCCCCATTACATTTAGGTATTAATTTAATTGCTTCTTCTAATGAGATTGTTAATTCTTTTGAGTCTACCATTTTATCTTTAAATTTTCTTTCAAATTTTAATTCTATATGCTCAAATGTCTAACTGACTTCTAGTTCCTATTCTTTCTGTTGAGTTTAATTCTTTATTTATTTTCTCTAGTGTTTTCTCTAACAACTTTTTATTATCTTTTAATTCCTTTTTCAATGGATTAGCTACTTCCAAGGGAGATTTGTCTTTTTCACAATCTCTATTCATATAATTCAATATTTCTCATATAATCTCAATATAAATTCAATAATTCTTTTAATTCAATATTTCTCATTTAACTCAATGTTTCTCTTTTATATCTTTATATTTTACACAAGGCGGCGTGTGACGTTCCAATTAATTATTTTCACTAATAATTCTCATAAATTCTCTTTTAATTCAATATAACTCAATAATCTCTTTTAATTCAATATTCTCAATAATTCTCATAAATTCTCAATAATTTTCATAATTCAATATTTCTCTACACAAGGCGGCGTGTGACGTTCCAACTAAGCACTCTTCACTTTAATTTTTTAAACTTACGATAGATTAGCTATTCTAAAGGAGATGGTTTTATTTGTGTGTCTTGTTTTAAATTCATTTAATTCAATATATTTTATTTTTATTTATTATTTATAACACTCAACATTTATTTTATTTAATTCTCAACTTTATATACTCTTTTATCTCTTAATATTAAACTACTTAAACATATAATGTTTTTTACAATTTTATAACTATAGTCTATGCTTACAATAGAGCGGCGTTTGATCCACTAGACATCATTGATTGCATTTGATTGAACTGTTGTTGAATGACTCAGGTCTTCTTCTGGAGTTGCCGAAGTGGAAATCTGCAGTTTTTCCTTCTCGACGATGATCAAAATGAATTGATTGCCTCCGTGAATTGATTTTTGTTAGAAAATCTTTTCAAAAAGAACTACCGACTGCGCCAAATTGTGTTGCGTGCCGGTATGTGAGTACCGGACAGTGCAACGAGAGAAGAGTCCTCAAGTGACAGTTGCTCAATCAATGTTAGATAATTTAAATAATATGAAATAATGAACTCTAGACTTTATTAAATATAACTTTATTAAAATAATTCTAAGTCCAATATTTAATTCACATATAAAATTATTCTAAGTCCAAAATAATTATAAAATAAAGTAGCGTGAAGGTGCATACATAACAAGACTAAAAACACATCTGAAATGGGTCTGTTCCCGGGTTCCTTATATACCCCGATCTTGTGAGAATCTCTCATTCCTAATCTCGATTATGTCTATCACAGGATGTGGTTAGTAGTGCCTTTTCCCGTGTGAATCATCGGATGTGTGATTTCACATATAGAGTTTTATCCCTATCGTACATATACATATACACATATATATATATATTGTATATGTCTTATTGACCACACTGTCTTATCGTAATGTTCATTACGATCCCACGCACATTGACTAGTCACGCTTATCCATCTTCTATATATTTTGACTAATGTGCCTATCTATCTGTTGTGCCCAATGGTCACATCTTTTACATGTTCCCACGCATTTCCGATCACTCATAATTTGTATTTGTCTATCTATCTGTTGTACCCTATGGTTACATCTTTTATATGTTCCCACGCATTTTCGATTACTCATAATTTGTATTTGTCTTTTAATGTTTTATCTAACCAAGGTCTATGAGATTATATTCACATATGTCCCCAACATCGTGATATTTATGTATATTATATTATTACATTAGTTATGTATGCCCGTAACAACATCGAGAAAGATATTGTTAATAATTTCAATCTTCATTTTAAAATAAAGAATTTGAATGAAATAATATTATTAAAGATAATTTTTTACCGAAATACATGGAGCTCTAGTATCACCTTGTTCAAATATCTAGTTGTGCCTATGTCTGCAGGTACGTATAAACGTCTGCAAATCTTATGGAAGTTAAACTATTGTACTTAATAATATTATACATTAAAATTATAAAACTACAGATAAAAATGGATAGGTTTACGTGTCTATCTCAGTAATTAATGAAAAAATAAAACATTTAATTTTTAAAAGAAACATAACAACATGTATTGAAATTTAAAAAAATCAAATGATTTATTAAAAATGTATTTGATTTACTTATTAGATATTATTTTATTTATAAAGAGTGTATTATTATTGGTTTATTTTAATCATTTTATTTAAATTTTTAATATATTAATTATAATAATTATAGATTAAACATTTATAGTATAAAATTGTATATAAAATAAATTAAAATATTCATATCTAGGCTCAATTTTTTTCTTTGGCCCATACAGAAATGTTGTGTTTATTTAAACTTTAAATTTCATTCAACAGTACAAATCAAATGCTCACTTCTGATATACACTTCAATAATAAGACCAATATTGAAATACACGTTAATGTGTGGTTAGTTTTCAAAAACTTGTATCATCTTATTTGAAGTAAGTAACAGTGTTAATACAGAACACTATATACATCATTTTTTAAACATTTACAAATGATTTATTTTTATTTTATAGTATATCAATGTTTATAGTACATATATAAATTAGGCATGAAGACGAATCTATTTGTTTAAAAACATAACTTGAAAGCCAAGTGACGTAGAAAGTGTTGTTCAAACTTTATAAAACGTCGTAATTCGAACAACAGTATGGGATATTCTAAAAAACCTAAAATGTTATACAAAAGCTTGTGATCCAATTGCTAAACAAATTACAGAGCTGTATTGACACGAGTACAGTGTTGTATAATTTCATAACTACGAAAACAGTAACTGGCGGTCACACTGCAGTCATGTGCTACTATCAACGACCAACGATGTCTCATCGTTACCCTACGGACGAAAAGAATCACATGATCTTTTCCGTACATTTTTTTCTTTCCGTGGACGCTGATAATATGATCATATTGCTCTGACGTCCGAAACAATGTATCGATTTGTTTTCACGTCAACCAATTTTACTCGACGAACGTCCACTAAACCACGATGGTAGGCCGAAGATCTATACAAGCCATGTATGGTTACGGTTAACCGCCACGTCGACGCATCAAAACTACTAAAAATACTACTATAATCAGTACACAAACTACTCCTATTCCAAATCCTATCTGTTCGGTAAACAGGACAACAATGTTACGAAGCGACTCTGCTTTAGGTCAGTGACCAAGTGTACCTTTTGTCCATTAGGTGAGAAATAAGGTCAAAAAGTCACATGGTATGGTAAACTCCGTAGCTTATTCAAAATAATAAAAACAAAAAAATAAATAAATTTGTTATGCCTACCAATGTGAAAAATACCATTTATTTATTTTATATCCACTTCCTCATAACCATACACAGCAATTGTTGACCAGTTATATTTTTCAGAAATGCTCCTGTGCAATGTTTGCTTGGTGTAGTGATATGGCCTTTAACAAATGGTGATGTATCAAGTCAGCAGAGTGATCCAGCAGTGACTGAATATTTCTCCACATCTATAGCCAATTCTTCATACTCCATTAGTATGCTTACTCTTAACTAGATTTATTTTGAATTTGACACTAACACCTACTTAACAGAATAAAATAAATATAAAAAAAGAAGTAATTTCTTAATATTAATACATTGTAACATGCACCATTATGTGTAATATAATTGTAATGTAATTACTAACAAATAATAATATGCATATTCCCGAGTCGTGCGAAAATAAAATGTACAATTATATTTAATACTTGTAAATTATATAAATAACAATTGCACACATAATTGCAATGTAAAGCTAAGCCACGTGCAGATTGCAAATCAAGAACAACCACAAGCAACGTCATCATTAGAATTTGGCGACAAAGGCCAAGGGCAACGAGGTGGCGAAAACAAAACAATTAACTAACGAAAACAAAATCAAACAGAGTATATAAAGGCTCCGTTTTACCACCAACGGCAGACATATCCAGCCAACACTCCGCTACATGACAGTCATATTTACTTTGTTATTACTTTGCTGATTTTTTCTAAGTGTAAAATAAAAATATCATACTCTATTCTTTCAAGTTTAAATTATTGAACTTATATTAAAACACTTAGAAGTACTATTCAATCATAACATTATCGTAGCATTCTCAATCCACTCGAGGCACGTTACAATAGTGTCATATAGAATAATGAATATAAAAAAAGCTAAATTAAAATGCAATTTTATCAAAATTTCTATTTTTAGTGCTTTTAATGAAAGTATTGAACTCAAATGTATGCAATTCATGGTGTGATAAAAATAAATATTGCTGTTTTTTTTTTTTATCAACGCAATATGGAATTGTTGAAACATAACTTGATACTTAAAGTGTAGCTTAAAGTAAAAATATTTTTCTAGGATATATTTATGCATGAGTTTAAGTTGTCACTGTCTATAACCAAGAACCCTTACAAATATTACATAAGATTGGCTATGAGTACTAGGGATCCCAAGAATATTCAATTTATTTTCTTTTTCTTAACATTCAAGTTTAAATGTTTAAATATAATCAGAATAATAACAATAATATATATTTCAGTTGCTTATATTTTTTAAAAAAAAAAAATCAAAATAATTAGATATTTATACGAATAAGAATAATAAATAAATAAATAATTTTTAAGTCTATAAATTTTTTCATTTAATTTTTAAAAATCTACAGTGCCATTTTTACTTTTAATGTTCAATTGTTTAACTTATTAATATTATGTTGTAGCGTGCCACAAGTGGTTTGAGGACGCAACGATAATGTTATGATTGAATAGTACTTCTAAGTGTTTTAATATAAGTTCAATAATTTAAACTTGAAAGAATAGAGTATGATATTTTTATTTTACACTTAGAAAAATCAGCAAAGTAATAACAATGTAAATATGACTGTTGTAAGCGGAATGTTTGTACTTGATGGCTGGATACGTCTGATGTTGGTGGTAAAACGGAGCCCTTATATACTCTGTTTGATTCTGTTTTTGCCACCTGGTTGCCCTTGGCCTTCATCGTCAAATTTGGATGATGACGTTGTTCGTTATTTGTAATCTGCATGTGGCTTCTTCTCTGTTACTATTATTTGACCATTTCACAATTTGTTCATGGTCGTATGATGAAACATAAGGATATGTATTACTTTGATTTTGATCTGCGCGTGGCTTAGCTTTACATTACAATTTTGTGTGCGATAGTTATTTATATAGTTTAGAAGTATTGTACATTTTATCCTCGTACGATTCAGGAGTATGCGTATTATTATTTGTTAGTAATTACATTACAATTATATTACATATAATGGTGCATGTTACACTATTATTAATAATTAATATGGTATTGTTGTAAAGTAAGAATTAGTAAAAATGTTAATGTGATTTGTTAATATCATAGCCAGTGTGATATTAAACAATAACAGTATAATATTATGTTTGTGTATCACAGGATAAATAAAATACAGAGTCCCAGATGAAGTTTTCAATATTTAAAACACCATTTACCAACAAAATAATTGCTTTTTTACCGTTTATGAGTTTTTGATCTAAGCCGATTTGTTTGTAACTGTATGACTACATCTACTTTGATTTAAAAAAGATATCATAAAAAAATAAATAACTATTCTTTGTAACAAATTTGTAATACAAGTATTATAATGTATTACATTTTACAGTTCAAAAATTCCTACAAAACATCTGAATGTACACTCCAAAAAAAAAATAAAAAACCTTTTAATAAGTATTACACATATATTCAACTATCTTAACGATGTCCATATTCTAATAATATTTTTCATTTCAATAGTATCCAAAATATCTTTCTCAGAATCGAGTATAATTAAATTATGTATTCTGGAACATTTGATAGTTGTTCTGAAATAGTTTTTTTTAGCTTTCTGAAACATTATTTATTTAAAACTGTGGTAATGGGTTATGTTAATGCAAAACATTCAAGTTCACATTAGTCCTAGACTTTATAATATATGATTTATTGGATACTTTTATAATATCAGCTGATGATTTAACATTTTCAGTAAATAACCTGAATATATTTATTTCACATAATGTGCTGTTACAATAACCATAACAGAGTTTTATCGAAGGTAAGGAAAAACTTAACTACACTTCTACTGTTAAATTTTAAATTTTAGGTTTTTTTT
>JASXSY010000799.1:0-62519 GCA_034509805.1 Sipha maydis | reverse complement strand
AAAATATTTTTTATTCATAATAATATGTATGTAAAAAGTTGTCACGATGATATGCTCTAGTATTGAAATCCATTAAATTTAATATAAATATATGACTGTAAACATTTCTAAATTTTATTTTAAGAATGAAAATAATTTTTTTTAAGGAAAAAAAAATAATACAAACTAAAATATGTTAAAGAAATTTTAAATAGAAGTCTTATTAATTATTTGCTTATTTTTTAGGTATAGGCCAGCGATTTTATTCTTCATTATTTTAAAAATATAATCTTAGATATTAGCCATTTTACTCCATTCGATACAATAACAGTATTGTAGAAACAACTATATATCCAAGGAGAGGGATACACTGGAGGCAAATGCTGCCCTCGTTTAAAAAAATAATAATAAAAAGTATATTTATAAGAACTAAATAATAATTAATAATAACAATATAATAAGAATAAATGTTAACAGTTTGAGTATAATATTATCACATTATTTCGAGGGGGGGGGGGGTCTATGTTCCTATTTAAGATACCCCTCTACATAAGCCGATGATCATCTATATTATATAATTTCTCCTATAAGCCAACCGTAAATATATGCTGGATCCGTTCTTGTGTAGAATCACCATAAAACCCTTAAAAATTTTTGTTATTTAGGTTTAATTTATCTTTTGGGCTTTATAATATTATTATTAAAACATAATAGTATTAATAATAATCTTTTGAAATTCTAAATCCCAATTTAAGCTGTTCGAACTTTAAAAACTCATTAAATTATAGTCAAATATAGAATAAAAATTTATTCATAAAATTTTTAAGATATTTTCTGAACATGCAAGTTAAACCGTAATTTAACATTTATAATACATTGATTGATACATGTTAAATACAGTGAGCAAAAATAAATGTTTAAGCTCAAGACACCTGATCACCTAAACAATATATTTATACAAGACAATTGAAACATTTAAAAAAAATCAATCATAGGGCTAATTTTAATATGCCCAAGAACGACAAAAAAATCTTTAAATTTCTATTTCACAGATGTAGTTACTAATTTTATTTTTATTTTTTCATATAATAATTTTACATAACTCAAGTTTCAAAGATAAATGATTTGTTTCGTTATTATCTACGGTCGTTGGTATCATCCATTGTTACAATGTAGACATTTCAATTAATGATTAATAGATGTGTTAGTAAGCTAATAGTTCAACCATTAAAAAAAAAAAAAAAAAAAAAATTATAACATGTATGTAATTATAAAAACTAGCTAATAAAACTATAAACTATAGAAAGTAGCCAATCAAAGTAATACACTGTTATTATTGCTATAATTTTTATCTATTTATTATTTTACCTATTCAGTACCACGAATTGAATAATTATTGTTATAAATTATTGATGCAAAAATAATTTTAATCTTATTTTTCCAATTAGGTTTATAATTTTGGGCAAAAATACAAAAAATTTTATAATTTTTTAACTCTTATAAATGTTCATATGCCATAACTGAACGTGTCTAATATGTAGATGTACTTTTATAATTGAAAATCACTAGATGAAAATCAAAACAAACAAAGCACTGATTGTAAAACTGGTTAAAATATTAATATTATACAATATTAAGGTACATAACGGTTATTTATTTATTAAATAGTGATTCCTACTTTAAGGAACCTATGAGGAGTGTATGGCTTTACTTAAGTTTACTTTTAAAGCCTGTAGACCGTGGCAATTTGCTTATAAATCTTAGTTACTTATTCCTAACCAACTACTCGTATAAAGTGGTTCATTTAAGCCTTAAATTTTAAGGTATATAATAATCGTATGCACGTTCAATAGGATATGTACTCAAACTTTAAACTCTATTTAACATTATTTTAGGAATGAAATTTGAAGAGAAGTAATACGACTTAATTAAATAATTTTCGGTTTTGGAAATTATTTGATTCCCTATGTTATTTATATAATAGAAATATGGAAATTCAGCTGTTTTTTTCTAAGAATTAAAAATTTAATGTTATTTATATAATGACATTTATAATTCTTAGAAAAAAACAACTGAATTTCCATATATTCGATTGACTGCATTTATATCAAATAACTACGTAACAACATATGTGGTACCGTATAACAATATTGAAACGCGATTTTGTTTAATTATTTTAATCATTCTCATAGCATGCATTAAAATGTTTTAATTTTTATCAAGCAAACGTCGTTCAAAATGTATAACGTATATAATAGAAATACACACATTTCCTACCAGTTATTTTAACTCGGAAAGTAATATAAGTTTACTTTATTCATACCTTTTAAGACTACTCTAATGTACAATCGATGTCAACAGAATATTCTTGATTGACAAAGTTAACCATAGTATACGTGTACGTATACACTGCACATTCAATATTTATGTCATCTCCATATCGGTCTCGCTATTGCAATATTTGTTATCCTAATGGATAAATATACTGTGGATGTATTCTAATTTACCCAGGTGTCCGGGACATAGAAATGTTCTCACCGATAACGCACCACCAACGGGCTTACTTAATTAGTTCTCTGCCACCGGCGACAATCATTTGACATAGCGTTGCCGCCAGCATACACTACACAAAATATGTAAATAATACATATATATACATGTACACGAGTATTTACTTCTGCCGTGCTGGTGCGTATAATATATGCCTACATATATGAATGACATCATTAACGTTTTTAATCTTGTCAAACAGAAAGTAATGAGACGTATTATAATATTTATGTGACATTGTTCCATCGATACCCGTGAAATAATCGAGAACAGTGGCGTGGTGTGAAGGTGTTTTTATGACGTCCAGACGTCACGATGTAAATATTACGGGTGGGTAGGTGTGTGGTTAGATTTAGACGTATAAAGATATTTGACAAATTCGCACACAGCCAATTTCCAAGTTTAAATATATAATCAACACGAAACACAAATGCAGTGGAATACATAGTACGATAGTCGATAAAAGTATAACGCAAAAATAAGATCAACATTCTGTAGTATTTTATTACATTTAAGAGGAAAAAGCCTCTTAGAAATTTCTAATCTTAAGTTTGACTTCAGTCTTTAACAGATTTTAGATTTTTTTTGATTTATGTTTTTTAAAAAAATTCAAGGATGGGGCACTAGAGAATTAAATGAGTGGGTAGGTACTGCAATATAAATTGTGCATCATAGTTTATAAATATTCAATGAGAACATCGCGCATATAACACATCTTACGACATTGTTGCGTTACACGGACCTATATAATACGTGAATGAAGTTTTTCTTCAACAATGTAATCTTAAATTAAATTACCATACTGTACACGCAGTCGGAACAATAACAGTTCAACACTAGCGACAAATAGTATGCGTAAATAATTATTTCATTGCAGGTTTCGTGAAAAAATATTTTGACAGTATTATTTTAGAAGTGTCTTCTTCTTCTTTTGCCTTGTCTTCCTCCCAACTATTTGGGGTCGGCCACCCTTGTCCTACACCTCCACTTTACTCGGTCAATCACATCTCCTCTGCACACACCGACAGCCCTCATGTCATTCTCCAAAGTCTCCAACCATCTCTTTTTTGGTTTTCCTCTTCCTCTTTTCTTTATTATTTTAGAAGTGTAAGTAATCATTATATAAAATCCACAAGCTACAATCAATTGCACTGAAGTTATCCGAAAATATTTTGGAAGTCTAATTAAACCATTTCCATGAATAAAATGTTGTACATTTTATTAGAGTAATGATATTTTATATATAAGAATCTACTTAGAGTATTCATGATATTTTTTACCGCTAAAATGAAGTAAAATAGTCAATAAGGTATACATTTTTATTAATCGAATTCAAATTATTTGCTTTTTAAAACTATCAAAAAATAAAGGTTGAACTTTAATACTTATAAATTGTTTTGATATCTTAAACATTATTTAATTCTACAAACGAGAAACAAAACGATTTATTTGTCTACATAGCACAAAATTATTTAAATATATACATGTGTAACTAATTAACTAATAGCTTAATCTAAACAATTGGTTTTTTAATAAACCAAAACTAATTTTTTAGAAATAATAATTGAATAAGCATGGGTCGTATTACATAATATTTGTTCGTTGTTAAAAAAAAAGGTTATAATTAACTTTTCTTTCCTAATTCGTAAAATGAATGGAAATAAAACTGTAGCAAAAGTGACACTTAGAAGTTTTTTTTCCATGGTCATTCAAATATATTTGGTGTATTTGATCAATTGTTTTTTTTCAGATGAAAATTATAAATATTTATAAGCATTTCATCATTAAAAATAAGCATAAGTCGTTGAAAAATATTCCTATTGTGATCAAAGTTCAAGCACTTCATATTTGACCTTTACGTTAAATAAAAATCGAAACCAACCTAGTGTACTTTTCTGTCTTTTTCTATTTTTTTAATTTTTTCTTAATCTCAGAATAATTATAAAAATAATAATCTTACCTGTGAGCCGCCACGTACATTTTGAAGTACACCAATATAAGCGCCACACAAGGCGCTAAAAATGCGATCAGTAATAACACCAGGCCATGTGTTTTTTCCATCGTCCCCATAGAAAATTTTTCGTAAATTAGCAAGTCCTTAAGTAACATCGGTGATGCCAATGCTGCAGATATACTCCACACAGTGCCTATGACTGAAAAGTAATTTAAAAATTAAAAATATTTTTGATCATTTTATCTTATGATTAAAATTGTAATGATTAGAATATGTTTCCAGGTAGAAACTTTCACTTCTTGATTCAGTTTATTAATTTAAATAATTAAATTACAAAATATTTGATTCTATCCATACATTGATTTGTTGCTAAGCAACTATTATTTGTAACAATATTTTGCAATAATTTTGCCTTAGATGGTTTTTTTTACCTAATCACTATTCTAACAGATGTTTAGTAGTAACGCCGCTGTATTTTAAAACGGTTATTTTCTTAGTATCAAACGCCGACAGGAAAAATATTATCAATATAGTCCGTGGTGGCTCGTGAATTTTGGTGGTGGTGCGACTTTAAATATATTACCCCTAATCATAAGGTTTAACAAATTTAGTATAATAAAATAATACACTACACATATATTATTACTTTGAAGCTTAATATTTATTTGTCAAAATACCTTAAACATAGTATCTAAGTAAGAATATTAAAATATATATATATTTTTTTTTTATTAAAAATTAAGGCTCTAACTTCTATGGTCATTAGCTTGTAGAGTATTATATAAACTTAAAATTAAACAAATATACTAATTACATATGTATATATGATTTTTTGAATTTAAGGTATTTACATATTTACATTTGGAATATTAAGTTACAACAGTGGCGTCATTTGAGGGAAGACAAGGTGGAAATTTGCCCCTGTCTGATTTTAAAAGCAGCTCGAGAGGCCGGTCCAGGTTGTTGAATTGTAATCATTCTTCTTCTTCTTCTTCTTCTACTTCGCCTTCCTCCCAACTATTTGGGGTCGGCCACCCTTGTCCTACACCTCCACTTTACTCGGTCAATCACATCTCCTCTGCACACACCGACAGCCCTCATGTCATTCTCTAAAGTCTCCAACCATCTCTTTTTTGGTCTTCCTCTTCCTCTTTTCCCTTCAACGTCCATCTTCATAACCACTCTTACTGCATTCGTTTCCTCTCGCCTCATCACATGCCCAAACCATCTCAGCCTATTTTCTCTCATCTTGTCCACAATTGGCGCTACACCAACACTACCTCTCACGTATTCATTCCTTATTCTATCTTCTCTTTTCACTCCACTCAACCATCTAAGCATTCTCATTTTCGCGACACTCATACTTTGTTCTATTCTCCTGTTAACCGCCCAACACTCTGAACCATACAGCATAGTTGGTCTCACTACACTTTTATAAAATTTACCTTTCAGCCTAATTGGAATTCTCTTATCGCATAACACGCTCGATGCTTCTCTCCATTTCATCCACCCGCACTTAATCCTATGTTTTACATCAATGTCAAAGCCCCCGTCCTTTTGAACAAAAGATCCTAAATATTTAAAGCTCTCAACTTCACCTATCACATCACCATCTATTGTCAGTTGTCTCCTCATTCCTTCAACTTCTTGGTCTCTTTGTCCAAAATCATACTCAATATACTCAGTTTTATTTCTACTAATTCTCAATCCCTTTTCTTCGAGGGCTAACCTCCACTCATTTAACCTATTATTGACAACTTCTAGGTTTTCTCCTATCAGAACTATATCATCCGCAAACATCATACACCATGGTATCTCACCCTGTATCTCTTTTGAAACCTCATCCATTACCACTGAGAACAGGTAGGGGCTTAGAGCTAACCCCTGGTGCACACCTACTCCTATACTGAAACCTTCTGATACTCCACACCGACTCTTGACACTAGTACTCGACCCTTCATACATATCCTGGATTGAATTGTAATCATTATTATATTTTAATAACACAAAAACATGCTTATTTTTATAATTGTTTCAGAAAATATTATACCGTGTATCTATTAAGAAATTTTTGTCACATATACTTTAATAAACTAACAATATGTTTTAATCAATAACAATTTTCATAACAATTTATAGAGTTTTAATTGGTATAGATATACAATTAATTTTATAAAATATCTACTTCCTCATATTTGCAATTGATGTTGTTACCTAATAAAAAAAGTGTAAAGAGGATTGAAAGCAGCGACTTCCTATCTTTGTCTAACACACGCGTAACAAGATTATAGATGTATTTTGTTTCCAACGTACCGATTGATATAATGTAGCAATAAGAATTATAAAAACAGATATGAATTTGTCGTCAAGTCTACTTTAAATCGACTTCCTTACATTTTTGACTTTATCCCTTCAAAATCTTAAAAAATATATATTAAAAAAGAGTGATTAAAAAATTGATATATTTTAATATTTGGAGAAGTTTAAATCAATAAATCAAAAATGTGGAAAAATCGATCTCAAGAAGACTTGACGACAAATTCATGTCTGTTTTCATAATCACTTCACTAGATTTATCGGTACGTAGGAAATAAAATACGTCTATAACCCTATGTTAAGCATGTGTTAGACAAAGACAGAAAATCGTCGCTTCCAATCATCTTAACAATAAGAAAAAAATATTAAAAAAATAAAAAGTGAAGTGGGTATGGTAATTTAATAAAATGTAAGTAAATATTTTCTTACGAACAAAGCGATGGGGTTTTTACTCATTTGGGTCGGTCAAAACCTTTGCCCCTCTCAATTGAAAACTGAAATTACGCCACTGAGTTACAATACATTACATTAAGTTTACAAGATTAGTAGAATTAAAAAAGTTAAAAACTGTGTCTACATTGGCTTCCCCTAATGCTTCCTCCATGTTGGTGGGGTTACTTAGGATTTTCCGTTCTTTATTGTACAAAGGGCAGTGGAGTGTTATATGTTCGATCGACAGAACTTCATCACATTGATGGCAGATTTGGTTGTTATTTTTGTAAGTCGAATAAATAAGAATGGATGAGACGAGTATGGCTAATTCTATCTTTAGTTGTGCTAATGTCCACAAGACAGGCTGTATTAATGGGAGGAGGGGGTCACCATATTTGGACTGTTTTTTAATATTTTTTAATTTATTGTTTGTTATTCAGTTCCATTGAGATTGCCACTGTTGTGAAGAGATTCCATTGTTTTATTCTTAAGAGATCTTTATATGGTAGTGACTTTATTTCGGTAGACTCAGGGGATGATATAGCTTGGTTTGCTAACAGGTTAACTTCTTCATTCCCAGTGATGCCAGTGCGTGATGAAACCCACATAAACTCAATGGTATTATTTGAGTTGGTCGTAATGTTGATTATCTGATGGGAGATTTCATTAAATAGATTAGTTTGGATATATTATTATATAATTTTAAAATAAAAAATGTATGAAATTATTTTATGAATAATATCCATACACCTCTATTTTTCGCTGATAAAAATGGTTCTACTAGTGTCCAGTTGCAGGCCGCAGTAGAAAATATAAATAAAATTTATGTCACGGACGACGCTGCTGGTCGTCCAAAACGCGTAGATACATATTAAGAACTTTAGCTTTAAACAATTAAGTAATGTGTACATAGGAATGCAGTTTAAACGCACAGATACATGCATACACAGGGAACTAGTCGAGTGTTCGAACGAATTGTTTTCGAATGAAGAGTGTTCGAACAAATCTGTTCGGATGGAAATGTGTTCGAATAGTATTATGAACGAATGTTATATTTTCCTATTTGAACATAATGATATAATTATACGATTATCGTTCATAGTCACAGATATAACTCACCTAATAATTTGTTAAAAGCCAGATAAGATATTATACTTTTATGATCGCACGATAAACCAGCCCTATTAAATGTATATGTTACGCCGAATTTGTGAAATCACCAATTTCATGAAATCGGCAGAAAAATTGCCGATTTCATGTAATCAGCATCGCTGTTGCACAAAACGTGAAATCGGCAATTTTTCTACCGATTTCATGAAATCAGCAATTAAAATTTGCCGATTTCATGAAATAGACATACTTTTTTCTGCCGATTTCATGAATTCAGTAACACATTATTACGAATATAATTTATTATGAATAGTGATAGATATATAAATAATCATTATTTTAACCCATTGGCGTTACCACATCATTCATTATTGTCTACGCAAAACATGTAATTCAGTGTCATATTAATTTTTGTCTCTATTCTTATTATATTGATATATATTTTCCATATTATTATTATTATCTTTATTTCAAATTTATACCGACTTATACGCGACTTTTATATGTTATACTGTTATACGCGACTTTTATACGTTATAGCGTTATTTTTCCGGCCTTTGAAGTGCAAAAAGGCTTCGGAAGTGGCGAAAGAATTGTTGGACATTTTTATGACGTTTGGTGCACCTCACGTTCTACAGTCCGATAATGGTCGCGAATTCACTGCTGGTATTATAACAGAATTAGCGTCATTATGGCCAGATTTAATACTTGTAAATGGTCGTCTACGTTATCCACAAAGCCAAGGATCTGTAGAAAGAGGTAATTGTATACTGAAGGATTCACTGGTGGCGTGGATGCGAGATAACAAAACTGCTGCATGGAGTTACGGCCTCGCCTTTGTACAATGGGGCGTTAATACCATATACCACGAAGCTATAAAGATGACTCCATATGAATCAGTCTTTGGTAAAAAAGCACGAATGGGACTGGCAACAAAAGTACCTCATGACTTGTTAGAAAATATAATGACAGGAACGCTTGAAGAAGATATGTTGGGTATGCTTTTGGATCCATTGACTACATCTACATCTACTCCCACCACTCCGGAATATCGAAATGATGAGGACGTACAAGTAAGATTCCCAAACTTTTTGTTATACGACCCATTTTGGGAATTTTTTTAAATTTGGTTACGATCGACGAAAAGTAATAACTGATGAAATAATAAAAAATATTTTTTTTATAGGCAATAGATTTAGTTGATACGCAGGATACAGTTGTATTATTAGAAGATAATCTGCGCAGAAACTTCAAAACTTAATAAAGACCACACGATTTGGATATTGAAAATGACACCGACGAAGTAAGTCTATGGATATAATGTAATTAAAATTATTAATTATTAACTAGGTATTATTTTTATGAAGTATGTTGAAGAGGTAGTTTCCGATCATCCTGCTGTAACACAAAGCAAAATTGCTGCACACAATTTAAAATGCCAAGCGGACAGGATGGTAACGAGAGACAAAGGCATTCTCCCTCCCTAAAAGTTGGTGACAATGTTTTGGTGTCTATCCCATCGGTAGATCGAGGGCGAGGAGATGCAGCCAATCTTCTTTCAGTTGTAATAGAAGAAAAAAACGGTAAATTTTGTATAGCAACAAAAGAAGGCACACTAAACACATGGCTGGAGCGGAACAGTTTGGCTGCTACAAAGTACTGTTCCTTAAAGACAACAGACGTTCAGTCAAATGAATATTCGTTACGGGAACTTGTTCGATTAGGATCAGTTGGGACTGGACAAGGATATCAACGTTGTACCTGCCGTACGAATTGCACATCAAAAAAAATGCACATGTAGGAAAAATGAAATGATGTGTAATTCGGCGTGCCACCCAGGCAGTAGTTGTCAAAATTTCCAAATGTAAATACTTAATAACTCTACTATGTATATAACTAACTCTATTTTTTTATAAATAAAAACTAAGTATGATTTTATAACTTTAGTTTTTTATTATTACAATCAGATTTTATTTTATCTCCAGCATTTTATGTATGATCATGAGTACAACACATTAATTTATAATATTAATATAATGGGCTTGCCGAATTCATGAAATCGGCAGAAAAATTGCCGAATTCACGTTTTTTGCAACAGCGATGCTGCTTTCATGAAATCGGCAATTTTTCTGCCGATTTCATGAAATTTGTGATTTCACAAATTCGGCGTAACATATATATAGAAGAGTGTAGTCAATCACTCCAATGACTACAACGATATCGGATAATCAAGATTAAATTTTTTTCGTATCGGAACATTGATGCAGTGAACATTGTACCTATATTATGCGGTACCTTTGGTACCGAGACCAATTTGGCATCCGTTAATCAGTGTGCGAGAAACCGTGTAACTAAAGTGTACCTACCTGGAGGTAGTCGCCTGAATAAGTAAAATACTATAATTGTTTGGTATTCCAAATATTTTTCTCAATGTTATATTTATTTATAGGTTAACATCCAGGAAGCCAGGTGTAAACTGATTACGTAATTTCAGCACATTCAGAACGAGACAGAAAGTTCGATCGAACAGTTGATCCAAAACAAGTTTCCAAAAAAGTTCAAAGAGTCCAAACAACAACGAGAAGAACGTATTAAAAATCTTGTTCTAAGCTGTAAAAACAATGCTAACAATGCTGATTTTAATATTTTAGAATTTTTAAGGGGAATCGCTTATAATTTATTTTTTTAAAACATTTTTTTTTTTTTTAGATAATATAATATCATATTTAATGTATAGTTAAGATTAATAATAATAATAAATAATTTTTATACCGAAAAATTACATTTTGTTGATTCCACAATAAAAATAATATTCGAACATTTAAACTTTCTAACAGATAAAATTCGAACACATAATTTTTGAACTAACAACCCCTTGCCGCATACACACTATAATGAAATTTCACTTATTAAATAATAGTACATTAATAATATATTTAAAAATAATAATCAGCAATAGCAACCGACATCAAACAACAAGTGTACACGTAATTCATTTTAAAAATAAATTACCTAATATACCTAGTAAACAGTAATATACTAATATTTTACGTACGGATGACGCTGTCGCGACATGTCGGTCGTCCAAAACGTTTATAAGATCACACTTTAAACGTACCCGCACACACACAATTGCTGCACCGTCGCCTTTAAGTGTTTATAATAGTTTGGACGACACTGTCGGTCGTCTAAATACTGCTCAGTTCTCGTGTTTACATGAGTATACACTGCGCAAACCCGCCTGGTATCTGAGAGAAACTAATGTTCGCACACGACAAAATGTTTATAATAAATGCATAACATTATATATGATAATTATTCGAAAAGCGTAGTTCAATAAAAGTTTTTTTTTAAAAAAATGTATAAATATACAATTACTTTTCTTTTTTCATTTAATTTAGTAATGGTCATCCAACCATAAGCCACCACTTAATCTAGTTATATGATAATGAGATAAGTTATAGATTTTGGTCGTAATTTGGTATACAAAATTATGCTTTTATCGTTGAAAATAATTGACATACAATTATATTTCAAAATTTTCCGTACTGAAATATAATTTTTTCAATAATAACGATTATCTGGAACTTATATTGCATCATATAAACAATTGTTACGATTTTTAAGATCTCATGTACTGAGATTATTTAAAAGTATTATTACAACTATACGCATATATCGATACTCAGGCAGTTACTTATTTTTTTTAATATGTGAACATTTAGATACGTACCTAATACGTATACTTATTTAATTTAACACACATAATTTATTTAAGGAAAAGCAAATCATTTCTAATTTAAAAAAAAAAAACATTTTATGCTCATTCAATTTAATTCAATATGAAATTTAAAAATAACCACTAAGCATTAATATCACAAGATGAGAGCGAATAGTACAATATAAATAAGTTTAGTATTTAAATGCATAACTATTAAAATAAATACATATTGAGAAATATATTTGATTCAACTGCATTCTAAAACCATTTAATTATAATAAATTTTAATATAATCCAATTATTGGATCCGACATAAAAAATAGCATTAAATGTATTTTATACGTTGATTCAATGTGTATGTTAATCTAAAGAGTTTTAATGAGAAATATTCTACCTATTGATAGCTTTATATTTTAACAGAAAAATAAAAAAATAAAAAATACATAGTGAAATTTATAATTATATTTATATTTATATTTATTTATTAATTTATATTTATTTATCTATACAGACAAAAGTCCAATTCACAATATATTTGTAAAGATAACAATAATATAATATAATTTAGAATAGTAAAATATAACATAATAAAAAATGAAAAGATTAATATATCGAATAATAGTAACAATAATAATGATAATAATAATAATAATACATTGTAAATAAATTGTAACCTTTCTAGTTATAACATAACACAACTTCGTTATGAATCAAAAACATGAAAACAAATTATATTTCTAAAACATTGTTCTTTTTCAGTTTTAGTCTATCCACAACTATTGCAAATCTTAAATTTTGTAATTCTATCTATCTATTCAAGGCACTAAAAAGATTCAAATATTTTACCAATCAAAAAAAAAATAAAAATAAAAATTAATAATTGTTTATAAAAAACCGTTGTTGAACAAATCGACATTTATTGACTCAGGATCTTTAATATAATAATGGTATTGAAACAGTATTATATTTTAATTTGAGATTTAAGTTCGTTCTACAATCATCAGGGCCAACTTCAAAATAAATTAAAGCTGATGATAGTATAATAATTCCATAACAATTAAACTAATTATGCATTTTAAATTCTATGTGACTTACAATAATTGATTAGATTTTAGACTGAGATTTTTATTTTTTTGAAAATGACACAAAACCGATGAACATATTGTTGACAAATTAATACCGGATTTTACAAATAAATCTAAACTTTTTTCGATCTCTACTAAGAATTATATTTATTGAATTATGTTATCGCCTTCAAATTTAAAATTATAATATTGTATTCTTTACTGACATATGCGAAGCGAGAAAAGTACTACATGTACACTTGAATCACTATCCATTTTCATTATAATTATAATTGTAGAGGATTCAACGTTCTCGTTTATGAATATGATTTTAATAAAATGGATATACATATACATTGACTTATATTCTCTTTAATTTCATCATATTTCATAATATTAGGTGTCACAATAAAAATAAGCTACTTGTTAAAAGTTGACGGAATTAAATTTATATTTTATTTAATTAATTTCTTTGAAATGTTTGCATTTGATCAAAATGTTTGATAAAAAATTAGATATTTTTATAAATTTAAGCTCAGGTTTCACTATACATACGTATGAAATACGTAATGACCTGAATTAAACAAATTAGAGGACATGCATTAAAAAAAAACCTAAAATAACATAAAAATTGTTCATCTAATATATATGTTTTAGTATTAAAGGATCTGAAATCCAATTTCAATTATTATTATATGCAAAGATAAAAAATAGTTGTCATAGTTTGAGTTCAATTATTATGATTAAAACACGAATATCTTTTCTGAAATTATAATTAGCTTTTTTTTTTTTTGTATAAACTGCATTGCATACCTGTCATACCGCTGTATGCAAAAATATTTTAACATATAATAGGTAAAAATTATAATACTATTAGTGTCAGACAAGGTCAGGATAAATTATAAATACCTCTACCTAGAAAAATTGAATAAAATATAATAATGCTACTTAAAAACCAGTTAATTTTTTAACATATGAAATGATGAATTCAGTAGATCTGTTTTCAAGTATAAATTGATGACTGATAAATCATTCAACCATGATAGTATCTAAAATTTCTTAAAATTAAGAATGCAATTTCAGTTATGAACTTACATTTTATATTATAGATAAAATATCTATACATATTTACCTATTCATATATAATACATTGAACATTATGATTTATTTCACGCTCTAAAACTAAAAAAATAAATAGAACATTTTTTTATAAGGTGTACAATTTATAAGTGGCTAAGAATAACTATATTATTGATTTATTTTCGTTATTTCTAAAATAATCTTCATATTAATTAATTTAAACTCAGTCTTGTCCCGACAGTCATTTTGTTCGGACGTATTGAGGTTTCATCGCGTGCAGTATCGCTTATCGTTTAATTAGTGTCGTTAGTTTTATCATTGATTATAAATACTATAGATCGTTCACTGCCAGGTAAAATCCCCTGCGTGTTCAGCGGCGTTTGCCACTATAAGTCGCTGTAGTCGGATATGAGTACCGGCGTTTCACGTTTGAATCGCTAGTGCGCTTTATTAGTCCCGCCCACTAAAATAAATTAATGTCTCGTAAAATCGTGTGCGAAGCTTAGACTCTAGATGTAATATGTGTGTCCGTGATTATTGCGATCATGATTACGCGTTTGCGCGGCTTTTTTCACGAACTGCTGTCTTATTACAATGAATAATATATTAATATTTATTATTAATTCTTCATTTTCGCATATTTATATTTTTCCAACATCGGAGGCTGATATTAACCCTTTATATGTCACAGAAAAAAAACAATAAACCTTTTATAGAATTATAGGGAAATGGTATATAATACACTTACCACCAAAAAGTTGTGACCTTATTAATAGTCAAAAATAACATTTTGTCCATAATAATTATTATTTATAATTAACATATTTGTTAACACATCAAAATTGCTTGGTTGCCGATTGATAAATAATTTAAGAATAATTATTATAATTTATAATCATTCATAGGTATTTGTGTGTATCGTGCCTACTTTAACTTCATAGTATAATAACTGTGAGATTAATTATTGTGAAAGACAAAATATGTTTTGTTTTCACTCATGAATTGTTATGTTTAAGTGTAAAAAATCCACAAGTATTTTCAAATTTAAAAAAATCAATTTCAACATTTAAAAATCTTGTTAAAATTAACCATAAAAATAAAAAAAACAGTACTCCACCGTGCTTTTCAGGAATGGTTTGGACTTCAACTGCGTTGCTTAATTTATACGAGTCAGAACTTAAGGAAATTACTGAAATATATCCTGAAAATGTATTTTTTTTGATGACTAATCGGTTAACCCAAGATCCGTTGGAAAATTTATTTTCAATAATAAGACAAAGAAATGGTTATAACAGAAATCCAACAGCTCACACTTTTAGGTGTTGTTTTGGAAGCATCTGTTCATACAGTTTGATGAAATGTTCAGACAAATGCAACTGTGAAGAAGATGACGATGAATATTTAAATGTTGATGTTTTAAAAGGATGTTTAATCGATCATCCAAACCCAGATTTGATAGAAACCGATCTCGATGAAGAACAAAATAATTTAGTGTCTGATAACTCATCGGAAACTAGTTCATTATCTTTAGACTGTAGCCCTATACCCGCTTCACTGGAAACATGTACCGTTGTTTATTTCTCAGGATATTTAGCAAATAAATGTATAGAGAAATTTAAGTGCGTTGATTGTAATTCAAATTTGATCACTGAAAAAGATATTAATGATAAAAACCAATTATTATTAACTTATTAAACGTTTGATAATATATTTACTAATACAAAAGGTTTAAAAATGCCTTCATCCATACTTTTGAAAATATCAAATATTTGCCTTGCTATTTTCGAAAGGAAATTTGAAGACATCAAAATAGAAAAAAAAATAGTCACTCAACTTACAAATGATGCAACCAACAAAATTGTTAAAAACACATCAATTTTAAATTCTACGTGCAAAGATCATTACATGTACATAATAGAGCTACTTTTCAGAACCAAAATGTATAAAGAATGCAAATGGATTACATCAAAACTTCATAATAAAGAAATTCAACAGGCAGATAAATTAAAGATATTCTGAAACAATTAAAACATGTTTCTTACTTAGAAATAGTAGACTTAATGATATTTTTATAATTAAAAAACATAAAATTCCATACATTTTCTTTACCTTTTTAATTATTGTACCTACATATTGTACTATGCCATTTCGATTAAAATGTTGTTATCCTAAATTTGTGTTTATTATAAAATAAAAAAAAAAGTAAAAAAAAATAATACATTGTATAACCTCCTTAAATCAAACTCAAAATAAATACAGTTATATAAAATAATAATATAAATATAAAATGGTGATACACCGACCTAAAACTATAATTTTTTTTGATTTTGTTGAATTCGAGTGTTGCCGCGCGTGGTATGCGCTATGTTGGCGCAAATAATATTGTTAGCACGAGAGTGCGGGTCGAGGGTCGACGAGGAACGGAAGTTGACGATGATGTGCGACGGCGTTCGGCGATGATGACAATGCGACGGGCGATTAGAAAATATAATATTAATTTTATTGTTGACAAAAATAATACCTTATCGCGCTCTATCGGAAATAATTTCCGCGCAGCGTATTTTGTATTGCAGTGAGCGATCTATAGTATTTATAATCAATGGTTTTATCTTCGATGCCGATCGATGCCGTCGTCATCGGCCGGCGATACACGCGCTGGGTAAAAGCCCAGTATTTCTAAAATGAAAAATTCTATGTGTATAAACCACGACTGATTCCGACTGGCTCACTCAAACTTCAAAGAAAAATCGTAAATTTACTCTTAAAGCATCTAGTCCTGTTTCTCCAAGCCTCCAACAAATTATTTCTAACCCACCATCATTTATCACTTCTGATACGGCATTCTACTATAACAACAATAATCTTTTATCTCCTGCCGATAATACCTCTACTGCAATGTTAATAGATAGTAATGCTAACACTAGTAATACTGTCGATTCTATTCCGGTCACTTCTATGCCGTCTACATCGGTTGATAATCATTCTACATCGTTAGCCTCAGGAAATATGGATTACCAACACAATAATTACGATAACAAAAATTCCCCGTTGCGTCTTTTTTCACATGATTATACCGGCCCCGTTATCATCTTAGCCGAATGTGTTGATCCGAGTAAAAATCTTGGTAACTGGCACCCTCTCAAAACTGCTAAATTTTTCTCCTCCAATTTCAACGGCATTACCAGGGGCGGATTTAAGGCACTGCGAACTATGCGACCGCATAGGGCGGCAAAATTATGTTGAAAATTTATTTTGATTTTGTAAAATTAGGTACATAATTTTTAAAATTGTATTTATCACTTCAAAATTTTGAAATTGTGGATTTTGTATTTGTTTTATTTTAGCAAAATAATATTTATATTTTCCCAGAAACTCGTCTACGACAACGACGATAGTATTGTATTATACAGGTTACCTGTAGCTTATCTTATTGTTTAAGAAATGCCTCGTAATACTATAATAAGCAAAAATTGCATATTAGGTAGGTATTGAAAAAATTAATTTATTTGAGGATATTTTATTAAAGAGGTAGTAAGTTTTTTTTAGATAGGGGCGGCAAATTTAATTTGGCATAAGGGCGGAAAATTGTTAAATCCGCCCCTGGGCATTACTAACATTAAGACTGTTAGTTCAAATAAAATCAAAATCACGTTCAACTCCGTGACCTTTGGTAACCTTTGCCTAAATTCAAATATTTTGAGCACTAATGGTTTTTATGCTACTATTTCCATCTATGCTCCTATATTCGTTCGGAATTATTAAAATCGATAATTCTTTCTCTGAAGAAGACTTGCGTGATGGCCTACAGTCTTCGGTTCCAGTTGAAACATTTAAACGTATCTCGGTTAAAAAAGACAGCACTATTATCCAAACACGTATCGTGGAGCTTAAATTTTTGGCCACCAAAATCCCTAGCCATATCTCAATACACAACATGCTCTTCGACATCCAACCTAGCTTAAGGTTTCCTGTACAGTGCAATCGCTGCCTTCGTTTTGGTCACACTCAAAAATTTTGCCGCAGTAAACCAAGATGTAGCCATTGTAGTGGTGTTGACCACTCTTTCAATACCTGCCCGTCGGCCCATACTACGGACCCAGTTTGCATTTTTTGCAGTCTTCCTCATCTTACTACCGATCATAGTTGCCGTGAATGGTTATTCCAAAGAGAATTAAAAAAAATTATGGCAACCGAAAATTTATCATACCGTGAAGCTCTAAATTTTAAGAAAAACAATTATCATACCTCCGTTTTTAAATATTCTGAAATTGTGAATAGACAGTCTCTTCCAACCGAAAATACATCTGTCCCGACTTCCCTTACAAATGCCGACTTTCCTAATTTAAACACTAGTCACCACTTTTTTAATTCTGGTGAAAAAAAAATTAAAACACGTCCCCCTTCACTTAAAACATTTTTCTCTTCCTCATGAATCTCTTTTACCTCTGCCTAATGGTAGTTACCTTAACTCTTATGCTCAAAACTCACCATCACTTGCACAAAGCTCCAATGATCTTTCTTGGATACAAATTATGTCTCTCAAATTATCTGAATCCCTAATTAACTCCCCTACTTTACTTTCTCCTTTCTCCTCCTCAACTCTCCAAAAATTTAATCGAATGTTCTTTACACTCCCTCCTTTCCATTCCTAAACTCAGTACAACTCCTTAAAGACTTTTTTTTTTTCTTATGTCTATACTACGTAATAAAAATTCTTCTCCTTCTCTAAATATCTTACAATGGAACGTCAGAAGTCTCCCTGCTCGAACCACTTCTTTACAAAAATTACTCACCACAAATGCTCCATCGCTATACTTTCTGAAACATGGTTACTTCCCTCTCATGCCTTTAACATTTCTCAATTTAATATTTTTAGGTGTGATCGTCCCGATGATTATGCCGGTTTTGCCATCGCGGTACATAACTCCTTAAAATTTAGAACAATTGTTCTTGACCCTGTTAAAAAAAAATCAACATTGTCGGCATTGAATTATTAATGTCCACTCATTTTCGCTCGCGCTTTCTATATGGTCCTGCTACATCCCAGGTGATACTCGTATTCCCGCCGATCTATGGCAACTTCTATTTAATTTGATTACTCCGTCTTTTCTACTAAGTGGGGACTTTAACTCCTTCCATCCTTCTTGGGGCTCATCATTTTCTTCCCTCCCCCCCCCCCCGACGTACTCATATTTATAATACTGTCAACTCTCTTGGGATATGCATTCTAAATAACGGCAGCTGTACTCGTATTGGGCGCCCTGGCTCGAATGATTCGGCCTTAGACTTATTTTTTTCGTCACCTGATCTTGTTTGGAACACAACCTGGTCCACCCTGGATGATCCTAATGGTAGTGACCACATTCCTATCCTTATCACCATCAACTCCTATCGCAATCCTCACTCTCCTATTTCTATACAATACGCAGAATCTTCTTCTTCCATTTCTCGTCCCTTGAATCTTAATAAAGCTAATTGGCCTTCTTTTTGACATTATGTCATTCTTCATTACAAGATACGACATCCTCAATTATTTCTTATTTTGCCTTCATCGATATTATAAACGATGCATCGAGTATCTCAATTCTTGTTAAAAAAACCCATTCAAATATCTATCCTCCTTCCCATCCTTGGTAGAATTCTTCTTGTAATGAGGCTTGTAAAAACCGATCTACTCTCTTTAAAATATTTCGCCGTTCAGGTTCTATGGCTGACTTCACTGCCTACAGTAAGTCTTGCGCTACAACAGCACGGATTTTAAAAAAACGTCTAGCATGGGAAAATTTTTGCACTAACTTAATCTCATACACTACTATTCGCCATCTCTGGCACACAGCCAGACTTTTTAAAAAATGTGTTGCTCCTTCGTCTTGTCCTATTAATGATCATTGGTTCGATGCCTTTTGTTCTAAGGTCGACCCCTGTCACGTCCCTTCGGAAGATGAAGATAATCAACATTTTGTAACTCATCCCTTACAGCCTCATGTTCTCTTGAACCCTTTTTATTAACTGAACTAATATATGCTATCTTTTCACGTCGCTCCTCTGCTTACGGACCTGATAACATCTCCTCTCTTATGCTAAAAAACCTACCTCCTAACGCACTTGAAGTTCTACTTTGTATCTTAAATAATATTCTTACTACTCAATGTCTTCCATCATCCTGGTCTTCTTTCCGCGTTATTCCTATACCAAAAGCTAACTCCTCTACTTCTTTTCGTTTTATCGCCTTATCTTTTGCTTTATGTAAAATTTTCGAACATATGCTCAAATCGCGCCTTGACTGGTGGCTCGAATCAAAAGAAATTCTATCTAATAAACTGTTTGCCTTCCGCAAAGGTCCATTCGAATGTCTCTCTGTATTTTGTGGTCATATTTACCATGCCTTCAATGACAAAAAACTTTTGGTAGCCACTTTTATTGATACTCGGGGTGCGTTCGACTCTGTTCATATTTCTACTCCAATTTCTCATCTTTCCTCTTTAGACATTCCACCTGCTTTTTGCAATTTAATTTGTTCTCTTTTCTCCTGTCGTTCTCTCTCTTTCTCCTCTCCTTTTGGTTCTCACAATACTCGATCTACTTTCATCGGTCTCTCGCAAGGTAGCTGCCTAAGCCCCATTCTTTTTAATTTCTACATGAACTATATCGCCAATCATCTCTCTTCAAGAGGTTACTTGTTTCTCATTTACGCTGATGACATTGTAATATTTTCAAGTAATAAATCTCTTGATCTTGCCATTGAGACATTAAACACTGCTCTTAATGATCTCAATGACTTTCTCAACCATTCTTTCTTTACAATCACTCCTGAAAAATGCAAAGCTGTTATTTTCACTCGCCGTCGTTATATCTTCATCATCCCAATGTCTTTCTTGACAATGCTATCATTCCTCTTGTTTCTGATGTCACATACCTTGGATTAACATTGGATTGAAAACTTCGTTGGGCTCCCATTTTGCCTCCCTATCGAAATTCCTTGCTAACTGGTCTAATTTCCTGAGGTCGGTTGTTGGCACCTGATGGGGATCACACCCTTCTTCATTACTTTCGATCTATTTTTGATTATACGATCAAAACTCGATTATGGTTGTTTTCTCTTCGGATCGGCATCATTCTCTGTCTTTAACTAACTCAATTAACTTCAATCATCATGCCTCAGGGCGATTATGGGTTATCTCAGATCCACTCCTACTCCTGCTATTGAAGTTGAAACCGTCTGTCCTCCATTCAATATCAGATGTCGTTGATTAGCTGGAAAATGTCTTCTAAAATCCTTTTCTAACTCCAAATCCGCAATTTTCGACATCTTTTTCTCCCTATTTCTTAACTGGCGATACGTTAAAAAATCTCTTCCTGTTCTCTCACTCACTATTAATTCGTTATCCTCCTTTCCTGAGTATATTTTCAGCTCAAATTCACTCCTTTGCTTTGACCTCCCTTATGATTCTTTTCTATATGTTCTTTCTGTTAATATTGAATCTTACTTTCTAGGTCTTTCCTCTGATACATTAAAATCCCTTCCCCCCTCTACTGTCAACAACATTTTTCTCGATTACATTAATGATAATTTTCCTCTATTCACTTTAGTCTATAGTATAGACTCTATACTGATGGTTCGATCTCTCCCCTTTCTGCTGGTTATTCCTTTACGATCCCCAAATTATCTATTTCTTTTTCTAATAATCTTTCCCGCACTTCTTCATCATTTACTGCCGAATGTTTCGCTATCATTGAAACCCTCACACTCATTTCTTCCTTACCCCCAATAGATTTTTAATTGTATCTGACTCAATGTCAAGCATTCAATCGTTAGTTAGCTATCCTTTCAAACCCTGCTTCTTTCCTCTTATTCTCCGCATAAAAAATATTCTCTTCTCTCTCAATCAAGCTAATTTTACTGTCAAATTCCTCTGGACTCCCAGCCACTTTGTTATTCTCTGCAACGAGATCGCAGACAACTTAGCAAGGTCCACTTCTACTATCTCACTGCCCTCTCCTTGTAAAATTCCTTTTTCTAACTTCAACCCAATTCTGCGACAACATATCAACTATCTCTGGTCATCCTATTGGAACAGTCTTCCGGCTAATTTTGTCTTAAATATAAAAGTATTTTTCCCGTCATTTAAAAAAAAAACCTGGTTCTCTAATCTAAAATTATCCAGAACTTCGATTACACAATTTAGCCGCTTACGGGTCGGTCATCATCTACTTCCTACCCATTCCCTTAAACTCTCTCTAAATGATTCCCCGTATTGTACTAAACACTCTGAGGAGATAATTTGTGACCTCTCCCATATCATCTTCAGCTGCCCCTCATTATCCTCTAATCGTTTAAATCTTTTTAATTTTTTAAAATCTCAAAAAATCCAACTAACTCTTTCTTCTATTCTTAATTCCAATTCTAAAATTGTTATAATCCAAATATTATCCTTCCGTGAGATTGGTCTATTCGTTTAATTATATCTAAATTATTTTAATGTATCATTTATTCTAATCATTGTAAATATAAATGTTGAAATAAATTGTTAAAAAACAAAGTTTCAATAAAAAAAAAAAAAATTAATTAAAAAAAAAAACTATTATTATAAGATTAAAAAAAAAAATCTAATTTCAATATCTTCCGTCTGTTCCTAATCATTTTAAAAGTATTTTAGTGCATTGAATACGATTACCTATTTATATTTTGTAAATTATATTATATCGTATATCGATTGAACTAAATCACGAAAATCAATAACTATTTTTCATCAAATCACCTTAGTTATTATATTTTATGTTACTTAAGACTTCTCAATTTTAATGAAATTACTTTACACCTCATCTATACATTGCATTGCATTGTAATTTAAATGAAATATTTCTCATAATATCTTTAATACCACTTTAAAAATTAATTATGAAGTATTTGTTTCTTTAATAACCATAAATATGATTGTTAACAGTGTAGCTAGCAGACAAATAATTATTGATGGAAATTAAATAAGAAAACTTAGAATTTTGTCAATATAATATCTTAGATAGACAGTATCAACATCAGTAAACACTTAATTCTGTATTAAAAAAAGTATACTGTATATTCATATGCCAAGTATATGCCATGTCTAATATGTTTCATAGGATTTGACATAAATGTGTGCAACTAATAGATAAAAAGTTGATTTTTTTTTTCTAATTCTCATAATTTAAAATAAAAAACTCAATATATTTAAATTGACGCATCACTGAAATCCTGTACAGATTTCTTATAGTTAGATAATATCATATATGTACGTACCTAAAACACTTTTTTGTCTTGTGACGTTGGTAGCGTAATGAAGTGGACTTAATACTGCTGTATATCTGTCCATAGCTATAACTAATATTGAAAATATTGTTGATGTTGCCACGAAGACGATTAAAGCTTTATTGATGGTCTTTATACCGGATACAAGCAAAGGACCAAGAACAGTTGATGACAGTAAGTCGGATGCAATTAAACTTCCGACAAATCTGTAATAATATTTTTTAAATAAATATCAGTAATAAATAATTAATTCGTACTCAATTCATAATAATAACCGATTAACATAAAGTGAAATAATAAATTACTGAATAGTGTAAATTAAACTAAAAAATGTTTTAAATATATTTCAATATTACTCTAAATTATTGTCAAAAAATTATAAAATAAAACTATTATATCTTCCCTCAAATATTACAAGCTTAAATACAAATATAATTGATTCATAGCTATAAGTATATTATATTATAATTTGTATTGTACATCATTGTCTATTTTTATTTTTTATTTTGTTCGCTTTTGTTTAAGACTATTAACGAACGATTGTTAATATTATTAATATTTATGTAATTGGGCTGTCTTGGCCCGTATAAAATGTAAATAAATAACATATAATTGAACATTATATAATATTGTCATTATTTTCTATTGCGGTTATATTAATGGTTTTTTAATTTATTTTAAAAATTGTTTCTTCAAAACTTGTAAATTTTGTAATTTGTTAGCTTAAATATCATTTTTGTACACATCATTAAGAAACAAATGAAAATTAATATTACTTTTATTATTTTATTATTAACATATTGTTTTAAAGTTATATCAATAATGAACCATATACATTTTATATTGTATACTTAACTAACAATTTTTACCTAATAAATCTTTATTTTCTTTCCAAAAGTTTCAACATTTAGATAAAAGTTATATAATATATAGTTGTTGTCTTTCAATAAGGTTTCTAATGAGACTGGATTGATAATCGAAAGCTTGTTACATCAATTTGTTATGTTTAGAAATAGGAATCCGCACAAATTAGATTATTGACATAACTATTCCGTTTTCTAGATTGCAAGTTTGCCTGGACAGATTTTACAAATTTATAGACCAAATAGAGGAGAGACTGCCATTCTATGGTGATCACATTGTTTTTATTTTTAGAATTGTATGATAATAGATACACTTAAGTTATATGTATCTGAACTTACAAAAGCCGATATCTTGTTTTGTATTAAAATCAACAAAATCAATACCACTAACTAAACGAAAATAATTAAATAATTATAATATAAAATATATATATATATATATATATATATATATATATATATATATATATATCAAATCATACTTAATAGTAAAATTGCAAAACTATTACATTTCTTTCTCAATCTGTATTGTTTATTTATAAATAAATTATGTTTATTATGTTAAATTATTTGAGCTTAGTATAGGATTTATGTTCTTAACCCGTGCACTTGCCCAATAAATAAAGATAAACAGATAATAACTAGAGTATACACGGGCTTAAATTTTTTTATAGAACTTGATATTTACGAAACAATGATTTTAATAGATGAAAAGAAAAACTAAATGTTTTGGTGACATCTTAATAGTCATACACAAAATTAATTTTTTCATTGAAATAAAAATCAGTTCTTTTTGAACTTTATAAATTTTTTGGTAATGACAGTCACTAAAATATACCTTTCTCTAAAATAAACTATGTTCTTTCACTGATCTTAAATTACAATTCTTCTCGAGTGTTAATTCGTTATCCGAGTTCATTAAATATCTAATCTCTCTAATAATTACTAAAACGTACTGTATAACAAACCTCTCTACAAACGTATTGTTTATTTAATAACAATCTAAATAAATAATTTTGAAAATGAAAACCTTTAAATGACATTGATACTATGTACTTATAATTGATTCATTAAAATGTATATTAGATTACAACACGCGTTAAAAAACAAAGGATGGAAAGTAATTTTATTTTCTTAAAAATAATATACGACTAAATTATAATAAATCATAAATATTTTGAATTTATAAATTATAATTGTGGTATTTAAAACCAACAATTTTAGATATAATAACACACAGACACATCAATTAATTGCATAAATATTTAAATTATATTTTAAAATGGTAATATATAAATGATATAAAACCACAAGCAAGTTATTATTTCTAAAAATAATTAATCAAAATTATCATTATGATACATGCTTGTTTACAGTAAACACTTTAACTAATTAAACTATACAACGTTGGCTTGATAATGAACCCTAGAATAAATGTATTTATATATCTATAGTTAAAATAACAGTAAAAAAAAAAAATGAGCAACTTGACCTGTTTGAAGGAGATCTGAGTGAAGGCTTCTTATAAAACATAACTACAACGACAATGTTGAAAAACGCTCCAAGTACAGCTAAAAATCCAATGCACGTAATTTTGACCACTGTAACAAACGCATAAAAATTAATAATAATAAATAGATTTGTTTTATGTTGATATTAGTCATTATAATATTAACATTAAAATGGAAAATAGTGAAATCCGGTGTGTTTAAAATACATGTTTGATGAAGACAATTCATTGGTTGTTTATTGTCTACAATTACTAAACAATGGTTTGTTAAAAAATACAGTATCACGATCCTTAATTTAAAATGTATAACGAATCTATTGAACCACAGACTTATTAGAAAAAAAACAGTTGTACCTGATATGTATCACTTTACCGTTAATCAAACATTTGTTCTGAGGGCGTGATACATGTATAATTATATAATAACTATATATTTGATACTATACTTTCGGAAAAAAGAAAAAATTGATCTGGACAAACCAGTAAAACTACCGTCCATCGAACTATCGTATCGACCGGTGAGTAAAATAAGTCGGAAACATCGCGTTCAATCCATCGGCCCGGTACCCGAAAACGCCGCGTCAAAAAACAGTTCAACTGCAGTCCACAGGCCAACTGACAATTAACAAATCAGTGTTTATCCCTTAAGACCGATGACTATAACTCGGTAATGCCGCCCGAAATGCGATTAATTCACGTCGACTGACTAAAACAACGTTGATGAACTTCGAAATACTGCTCGCCGAACACCTGATTGAACAACGTCCGAACGTTTCGGACAAAAATTTCGCACGTCGATTTAACCGGTGATTCCACCGGCCCCGAAAATAGTTCCGGCTATCGGTTTTGGGTCATACGAGTACATTTGGCGTACTCATACACGGTTTGAGAAGCATCATCGTATGTACCATGGCGTAGGATTTCGATAAACAACGGTACTCATTACTACCAACTAGTGTTCGTCATTACACGTGTAATGAATTATACGAGTACCCATGTTCTTATTTGAAACGGGATTAAGGTCCGTGTAAATAAAATACACGTGTATTTGTAAATACCCGTTATTACCCGTGTATCTAAATACCCAACATTACCCGTGTATTTTATACTCCATGTTTTTGTATTGTAATAATTGAAATCTCGCTATTATTTAATATTCCATTTCTTTATATCAATTGTATTACATTATATTTATGCATTTTATTATTATTTATTAAAAAATCTAAAAATTATTTTATTGATTAATTAGCTGATCCAGTGCACTTCGTTACTCGTTAAATATACCAACTCTATAAGACTCAAACTTTGTTCAATTCGTTATTTAATATTCGGTGGATGATGTTCTAGATTTGTCTTAAGTTTTCTGTTGCCCGGAATAAAAATTCTGATTCGCAGCAGTATATTATCAGGTAGGCAATCTACCTGTAGTAGATCGCGGACCTAGTGATGTTTGTACGTAATTGTCATTATTCATTCCGTTCTGCACGTGCCTCTTGTGATTGAGATTAACACAATTGCGCCATACTCACACAAACATTCGCACCATTGGATTGGCATTGTTCGTCTGTTCTTTGCACTCTTCTATTTCTCATGTTTGTAGCTGCATTTGTTCTATGACAAAAATTGGCATTCTGGCGTCTTCTTGGCATTTTTAATGTCACAAACAAATAAAAAATATTCTAAGTACTTATTTATGTTTTTTTTTTTTTTTTTTTTTTTTTTGGTTACCTTGCAACGTCGGGTAATTCATTATATTAATTTTATATATTACCAATGGCAACAACTAATAAATAAATATTATTCTCAAATCTTATAACCCCCATAGCAACCATTTATAAACAAAAATGTCTATCGTAAATCTCAAAATTCCTTTTTGTGCACCTCCCGAGGGTGGTCAATCCCCTTTTTAAAATAGCCTTGATGTTCTTGATCAGTGATTACATTGCCATGGAGACGATCAATATTATATTATCCATATTATAGTAAGGGCTGTTTTTAGGGTCTTCCCAGCAATTATTCGAATATTTATCATTGTAAAAACCATCCTTGGACTTCAACGAACATTAAAAAAAAAATTGGCCAAATTGGTCCAGGCGTTGTTGAGTTATGTGCTTACCAACACATTTTGCGATTCATTTTTACATTATAGAGAATTAAGAACTCATTTGATATACAAATAGTATTTTTAGTACCCAACAAGAGTAAATAAATGTATCTAAGAAACTGATAATTAATATTATGACAAATAATACAATATTTGTAGATATATTTATACTTAAATAAACTTAATTTTGAAAAAATATAAATTATTAATTAATTAATATTAGTTATAATATTACATAATTTTTGTTTTTAAACACACGAAAATATAGGTTATAATAAAGAATAAATAAATAAATAGTAGTAATAATAATAATAATAATAATAATAATAAATTACAATAATTGTTTATTTTGGTACAGGAAAACCAACATATTTACAGTCTCGGACGCCAAACAACTTCTCTTAGCCGTTACTGTTTCCAGCGGTCGAGAAACACTTTTCTGAACATACTGATGTTGCTGGAGTATACCTAAATACTTTACAGCTAAAATAGCCATTAATGGATACTTTGTTGCACGCGTCTTCTACCATTCCAAAGCATCAGAGTCAAACCTTAGTTGTGGTTCAGTCAAGTAATTTTGATATTGAACTAGATAATCAACTCCGTTGGTAATCCTAGTTGATCTTGTTAAGACTTGAAACATTGTGTGGTATTTACTTATCGGGTAATACATACAAGCTGGTGTTAAGTACATGAGTAACGGGTATTAAATACACGGGTATCGGATATTAAACACACGTGTATCAGTAAAAAATACCCGTGTATTAAAAACACGGATATTAATAGATTTAATACCCGTATACACGTAACGCGGGTACACGTGTACTCTAAGGCTCTCCTCACGGGCATGTCCCGTTTTCGCCAAATAATAGGTTCCCTGATTTAGGCATAGCCCTTTTCAGCAAAAAACGAAAAAGGTATGATTCCCGTTGCCGCCAACAAGACGTTCCGTCAATTATTATTTGGGAACCATGTACAATATATATTCTATATTATAAATTATATATATTATTATTATTATTATTATAAATTATAATACAAGTAGATAATAATAATACATTAGTCGAATATAGGCACAATTAAATTAGAGTATTTAAATATTATGTAATTGCATATTATAATATACCATTTAAATTTAACAATTTCAAATTATAATACAAGTATTAGTAGTACCATAATAGGTCAAATATAGTCTCAAAGAGTTTGAAAAAACACATATCGTTATTTTTAAATAATTAAAAATTTCACAAAAAATAATTATTATTATAATACAAGTATATTTCAGGTTTTAAAAAATCATATAATTAAAAGAAACAGTTTTGACAAAAGTGTACCTACTAATTTCATTGGAATTTGTTTTGTGATTGCGTCTTCTGTAGTTTTTAAACGGTTTAATATTTTTTTGTTCTTTGAAATTTTTTTCAAATGTCATTGCTTTTACCCACATGTTACATTTTATATATACCACAACGGCACAACATATATGGCTTAAAAATTAAAACCAATGGTTTCCAAAATTGTTTTGGCGGAAACGGGTAACTCCCCTCCTCACACGGGGATACTTAAAATAAACTGCAATCACCGAGGTACTAGAAGACTGGGTAACTACACACACAGTCACACACAGTATACTAAATTTTTGTAACTAATTTCTTAAATTAGTGTCACCCTATGCATATTTCGACAGTACAGTTCAGTTGTTCGTATTATTTGTATACATTGATATTTATGCAGTAAATAAATTAAAATAAATACATTTTTTATAATGTCTAGTAGTGATTCGAGTAGCGATGAAGAAATTATTCTTTATCATTACTATAAACACCCACCTAAAGAAACGCAAAAGAAAATGTTGGATCAATCCTTATATCGAAAAAAAATGTTAACTGCAGACTATTTATTGCTGCTAAGGAATTACAAGAAAGTGACTCCCGATTTCTTGCATTCTACAGAATGATAAAATAAACTTACCTTTGTTGTAGAAATTTTGTATTACAATTTTGATCCATGTTATATTGTTTTATTATACACGAAATAAAAACCACCTAGCAACTCGATCAACCAAAAAAGCGAGGAGATCAGCATGTCTAGTCGCGTCAGTTTATAATTCTCGACTTTAGTAGCGCCGTCTGAACGACGCCATTCAGATACACATGCGCAGTTGCCTAGTCGCTCAATCTCCTAGTGCCTAGGTGATTGCAGTTTCTTTTGAGTATCTCCGTTTGAGGGGGCCTAATAACCGTGTATGACTATGACCCCTACTACCAACTATAACAGTCGTAAATGGATATGTGGTTTCCGTAAAATTCCTAGATCATGTATTGTATACATATGTATAGCGACTAACGATTATGGGGTTGAAGCAAAACGCCAAAGCAAGTAAATATATCTCGATCGGGAAAAACAATATGACGGCAAGAAATATGCTCACTACGAGCTTAATGAGAAGTGGAAACAGAATTTCAAACCTCGTTACGGTGTTACAAATTATGTTAAATGCTGAACATAATTTAACACTGCACGGAGTAATGTAAATTAAAAAAATAAATAAATAAAAATAAAAATTATATGATTTTGTGGACTGAACTTAACTGCGCAAAATTTGGGTTTTATTTTAAGTGATTTAAGTGCAAACGTAATTTATAGTAAGGTCTATAAAAAAATTAATAATAAAGTATTGAGTAAATTTCAAGCAAATTTGTATTTGGTTATTAAGTTTAAAGTGTATTTCAATATATTCGTTCCGCAGTGCTTAAGTTTCACCTAAATGTAAAAATCAAGAACCACCGCAGTCCTTAATTACATTTATCACCTTATCTTCTTTAGAGATGAAAGTTGAATGTAAAACCAACCAATTTATGTCTTTTTAATTTTCACGTTTCAATAATTTGTCATGATATGGCCATTAGTGGCTGCGTGACTTTTTCCCATTTCAACCTATATCAACCTACTAAATTGTATTGCACACAACTTCAAATATGTATTGTTACGGCTACATTATGCAAGCCTAACACTCCTCAGTTTTTTAGCCAAATAGGCATAAATATAATTCAAATAGTTGTACGACAGGGGGAGACAACTCACGACGTCAACGGTAAATATTAATGCGTATAACTACAGTTGACATATAACCATCTTAACGCGAGTAACTTAAAATCTTATCAATACTAAATACGTCGTGTGTGTCATCTCCGCTTGTCATTCGGACCATCATTGTTCAACGCTGTGGTCCAATAATCAGGTGTATATATTTTATTTACTATATTTATATTTAAGATAATAAACATCATTGTGTTGCTCATATGGTAATTATATATTTTACGAGATTGACGAGCCCTTGGAGTCCCGCAACAGGGCTTTAAATATTAATCAGGGAACTTTAGAGTATCTAGTGCAGAGATAGTCTAGCCAGCTATATCGTAAAGATTCCACTAGATAACTCTATCGGCGGACATTCATATTCGCTAACGAATACCGAATAGTTCCGTTACAGTATTATACGACAGCGTTCGTTATTTTGTTATATCCATCAATCCAGGAGAACTCCACAACTGAGCCATAGGTGAAAGGGTATCATCACCGAGCAATTGATTGTGAGGCATTGACCTCAGAGATACCCTATCACGCCGCCATAGGCCGTTTTATAGTTGTTGTTATTTTGTCGTATTTTTGAAATACAATACCGTTATTTATAATTATAAATTGACATCCAAATCGTAAATTTTTACCAGGGCTCGGAAGTTCTAGCAAATGCACAATTTTCTTGGTTTGTTCTAGAACATCCAGACTAAGATACAAATATGTTTCACACTTCTCTGATGTCATACACGAAATTTTATTTTGCTATGTTTTGCATATTTAGGGTTTTTACCGCTATTTTGCTAATTTAAGGTTTTTAGTGCTATTTTTTGGGAATATTTTCACATACATATGTATGGGAGCTATTTTGCTAATTTGGAGTTTTAAAATATGATTTAATTATATTTTATTTAACTGAATAACTATTTGTAACCAACGAGCCTTTTGACAAGGTTGTCGTTGTACACATGGAACCTTGGAAGTAATAGGTAACACTTATTTGTAGAAAAGGAACATATCAACGTATCAACAATATTACAATTACAAATTAATCATATATTGAACATATATAAACATAACAAGGGGGACTGGGAACACCATTATATTATAAGAGGGGCGGGAAGCCTTGCTGTGTAGCTGATCTGCAATGTGTGTCGAAAGCCGAGCTGCCGTGTATCGGGATCTGAGCTGAACTGGACCACGTGAATGACGAGGATTACCGGTATGCCGCACACGCGCCGTTAGTGTCGTACTGACACCCGAACGTAATTATTACGTATTAGTACCGAAACGGTATGAACGGTACAATCGGAGCTGATTAAAAGGGCAACTTCTCGTCAAGATGGACGTCAACGAGGGAGCTCACGTGCACTTCGTTAAGCGACGAACGGAAGAGGTAAAGAAGTCAGAACAACAACGTAAACACAAAAACGTTAACAAAACGGACGCACCGACCGATGGCGGCGACGAACGCGTCGTTGCCGAATGGCTTGGGTCAGTTCTCTTCATTGATAAGAAATAAAAAATGATATGAGAACATTTTATAATAATACACCAACTGTTCGGAATCAAAATTTTTACTGCTAGGAACTTGACGCCAAAGAATTTAGCAACCCTGTGTTATGTATTTTATGTATTTAACGGTTTTACTGATTACATTTTAAAATTATAAATCATCACTTTGGTTAATGTTTGAGACTATCACTTGTGATTATTATAATACTTAATTAAATATTTATATTTAATTAATTATATTTAATAACTAATACGACTAATATAATTTAAATTTTCAGCTATTATTTATTTATTGGTGTAAACACCCAAGTGGGCTCAAGTACAGTGACAGAAAAGTAAATAGTGTAACAATGCTAGAATAAAGATAAGTACAATAAGTACAATTATATTTAATAATCATCTAAACCTTTATACAAACTTTATACTTGTTATTTAGTTTTGACTACAGGTCTACAAATTATGAACATGGAAGAACAGATCGATATTAGAAACCATTTGATGGAGCACAACTATATTTTGCCTGTTAGTTTTGAAAATAATGTAGAGGAAGTAGGTGTATCCTGTGTTTTGGCTGTCATTGTTTATTATGTTATATTATAAATTGTATAACATGACATAATATAGAAGATATTCATCTTATTTTAATCAATAGTTTGAAATCTAAAAAAATTATTGCATTAGGATATCTTTAATTTTATTTTAAGTAATTTCATATTATTAATCATAGTTGATTTTAAAGAAAAGCTGGTTTTCATTGAAAATCAGTATAATGTCAAATTTGATCAAGCCAGAAGAAACCTCAGAGTAATTATACTGCTTAAAAATAACTGAAGAAAAATAAAAAACTTAAAAGTAATACAATTTAATTCATTAGATTATGGATGGTTTGTCAAGAGCTGAATGAGTGAACACAACCAGGATAATCCGTGAATATGTGTAGCAGCTGAATGTAGATCGAAACCTGTTGATGTTATTGAGAAGAGCTGGAAACTGCGCTGATGGATATGTCCAAGGTGAAATACGACCATATCCACAGGTTTGTTGAAATACAAGTCTTTAACTTAAATTAATGTATATATAATACAGATAGCTAATTTTATTATTATTTTTAGGAAGATGATCAATAGATTTGTCTCCAACTTCTGGTTTTGTATCCTTCTTTTTATCAATTAATATTTCAAAACATAGTATAGTAAATTTATAAAATTGTTGTTTAATTTATATTTTAATCATTTATGTAATACATAGTTTGTTAATATTCTACTGTAGTATGTAACGTTAAAAAATGATAACCATTCTTTTTTATTTGTATTTTATATCATTATTTTTAGAGTAATTTATATTGTAATTATTAAGCCGACTGTGTGTTGCGACATTTATGTTACAGTTGGTTATGTGCTATTAAATAATCTTTTTATAATTAAATCTCAAATTAAGAGTTATTATTACAGTGTTATGCATAAACAACATTTATATAGTTGTTACATAGATTCCAAAACGTAACAAAGCACATAAGAATCATGAAATATAAATTTAGTTCTAATATTGTAAATCTTTATACCAATTGAAAATTACTATACTATCCGTATAGGCTATGGCAAGTTTAGATATACATACTGTGTAGTGCATAACATTTACTGATTGTATACTAGTTATACTATATCATCAATTTTTAAAACTTTAACTTTTGATTAAAACTTATTTAATTATCTTTTGGTGACTACGATACCGAATACTGAATGTTCGAGGGTGAGATCTCTTTAACCTAGACCAAATTGTACTCGTTCTCAACTGACCACAAAAACGAGTATTGGATGAGAAAGTAAGTACAGAAACATCTTGTTACTTTACAAAAATGTTTTATCGCCATAAATACTTCAATACACACACTAGGATTTGATACT
This sequence comes from Sipha maydis, assembly GCA_034509805.1. NCBI lineage: Eukaryota > Metazoa > Arthropoda > Insecta > Hemiptera > Aphididae > Sipha > Sipha maydis. The sequence continues at coordinate 28,053 of JASXSY010000799.1, read as the reverse complement.
CCCGATATACTAGGAAAAAAATGAAAAATTAATATTTTATAGTTTAAAACCAAATAAGATCATAATAACTTCAAAGTTTCACAATAAAACACTATTTACTTTTAAATAAAAACTTGTTGTTATCCGCGACACCCCGTGACTGCTCGATCACCATTGCTGTTTCCTTATAGAGGTTTTGAAATTTAGAAAACGGCAATCATTTAATTTTACCTCGTATGTAATTTATTACAAACTATTAAGTTACAAGCTATAATATTCTGTGACCATTCATATATTAAACAATTCAACAGACCTGTTTTTAATTTTTTTAAATTTGAATTTGAAAATAAATAAATTTGAAATTCAGGAATTTTTTGTTGTGAGAATTTTTTTTCAACGTTGGCATCAATGAATTTGGAAATTTGATTTTTATTTCTTATCAATGAGGAGAACTGACCCAAGCCCGTTGGCATATAAGCAAACCATACATTGCTAGAGACCCATAGGAAATAGAGAGCTCTCATTGGTCCTATTACATTTGTGATAACATGATAAAATTATCAATATTATCAATATTTTTAAATTTGATGCTTTTTCTAATTAGATATTTGCAAATACTATAAATCATTTTATAGTATTTGATATTTGTTATTACTTATTTTGTTAATTTTACCATTTAACCTTTAACAATTTTACCATAATTTTAATTGCCGTTAACTCAAAGTTAGATTAAGTTTATGCAAGGTTAGTTTGCAAGGTCAGGTTAGTTCTTCATATATAATGACAATAAAGTAAAAGTTCTCAAGTTAAAATTCAAATTACATGTATGGGTATGTACATCTAGTCAATTTCTAAAATTCGTAATAATAATAATAAAGTATAAGTTCACTAGTTAAAATTCAAATTCAAATTAAGTGTATCTAACATATTATAGTCAGTTCTAAAATACTAAAAATTAAAAATAAATTTTAAAATTACAAATAGATATTTAAAGCAGGGCTTGAAACCGAAATTTTTTTTTCGATTTTGGTTTCTGATACCGGTATTTATTTTTTCCGATTTCGATTTCGGTTTTGAATAATGGAATTCACTTTTTTCGATTTCGATTTCGGTTTCGGATATCGGTATTTAATTTTTTCGATTTCGATATCGGTTTTTAACGGTTTTAACCGGTATTCAAAATCGGTATTCAATACCGGTTTCAAGCCCTGATTTACAGTGAACCATGACTTTTAGCATTAAGTTGATTACAATTAATATTTTGGTTCAAATTTCTTTTCCTTTTTTAACAGCATTTTCTCCTAATGGATAAATAATTTTATTAAATAATTAAAAATGATAATTAACAAATCTATTCTAATTAGAAAAAGTATCAAATTTGAAAATATTGATAATTTTATCATGTTATCACAAAGATATCATGTCTTTTTGGGATTTGTTAAATTTGAATGCAATGATAGATATCATTGTATACGAATAACGATTCTGAACGGAGTTAATATGTTTGTCTAATATATAATTAATAATACATTGTTATTTATAAATATTGTAAAATGCATATTTTATTTTGAAACGATAAATATATTTTTCAATTAGGATGGGTTGGCAGTTGCATACAGCGACATAGTTTGTCAGTCTAGAATATTATACATTATATTATATTTTACATATAATTTTATGTCATTATTCGCTGTTCAAACGTTTATAAAAAAATTGTGCCTAAAATCAATATAATATTTTGAAAAAAATATGACATAAAGGAAATACCAATCTTAACAGCTGGTAGAAATTTAAAAAATCTGCGACTTATACTTTTTGAATTATAACAAATATTTAAAATCGTTTGAGAATAAATCGCTATTTTATGCAATTTCGTAAATATTTAAATTTCAAACAGTCATAAAATTTTTTCCTCTAAGTCCGGAAGAAATTTTTTTAAAGATTTTTGAAGAGTAGCTTATAGATAACCTAGTGTTAAAATTTGAACCTTAAGTATGAACAGAAAAAATTTTATGAATTTTTATCTACAAAATAACTTGCAAATTTTCGTGATTTTTACACATTTTATACAAATTTGAGCTTTAAGGGCTTATAAAAAAAATTTGAGTAAACCGATCACCGATATTTTTTAGTTACGATAAGTGTAACTTATTATAAACCTTGTATTAAATTTTCAAGAGTTTTCGGTCTGCCAATTAAATTTTATAGATGTTTAAAAACAAAAATTGTACAAAAATCGAAAATTTAAATTATCTATAAATAAGTCAAAATATGTCAAAATACTTTGAAATCTTAACCATGTATAGAAAACGTCAATATAAAAATTTGGTGAAAATTTCAAGTCGTTGCGGTTTTTCATTTTTGAGTTAGAGCATTTTAAAAAAAAACCGATATAATTTGTCAGTCTAGAATATTATACATATGTAGCGAATATTGACATAAAATTACACGTAAAATATAATATAATATTATATTATATTTTACATGTAATTTTATGTCAATATTCGCTGTTCAAACTGAGTATATTGAGTATGATTTTGGACAAAGAGACCAAGAAGTTGAAGGAATGAGGAGACAACTGACAATAGATGGTGATGTGATAGGTGAAGTTGAGAGCTTTAAATACTTAGGATCTTTTGTTCAAAAGGACGGGGGCTTTGACATTGATGTAAAACATAGGATTAAGTGCGGGTGGATGAAATGGAGAGAAGCATCGGGCGTGTTATGCGATAAGAGAATTCCAATTAGGCTGAAAGGTAAATTTTATAAAAGTGTAGTGAGACCAACTATGCTGTATGGTTCAGAGTGTTGGGCGGTTAACAGGAGAATAGAACAAAGTATGAGTGTCGCGGAAATGAGAATGCTTAGATGGTTGAGTGGAGTGACAAGAGAAGATAGAATAAGGAATGAATACGTGAGAGGTAGTGTTGGTGTAGCGCCAATTGTGGACAAAATGAGAGAAAATAGGCTGAGATGGTTTGGGCATGTGATGAGGCGAGAGGAAACGAATGCAGTAAGAGTGGTTATGAAGATGGACGTTGAAGGGAAAAGAGGAAGAAGAAGACCAAAAAAGAGATGGTTGGAGACTTTGGAGAATGACATGAGGGCTGTCGGTGTGTGCAGAGGAGATGTGATTGACCGAGTAAAGTGGAGGTGTAGGACAAGGGTGGCCGACCCCAAATAGTTGGGAGGAAGGCGAAGTAGAAGAAGAAGAATTCGCTGTTCAAACGCTTATAAAAAAAAATTGTGCCTATGGATTTTAATAATTATTGAATGACTTTAAGAACTACTTCTGTGGAATTTTCTATTAAATTTTCAAGTATTTTGTACGAGCCAAATTTTTTTTATCACCCATTATAAAAAAAAAATGTAAAAAAATCGAATATTTTAAATGCCTATAAGTGGCTTAAAAATCAATATTATATTTTGAAAAAAATATGACATAAAGAAAATGCCAATCTTAACAGCTGGTAAAAATTTAAAAAATCTGCGACTTATACTTTTTGAATTATAACAAATATTAAAAATCGTTTGAGAATAAATCGTTATTTTATGCAATTTCGTAAATATTTAAATTTCAAACAGTCTTAAAATTTTTTCCTCCAAGTCCGGAAGAAATTTTTTTAAAGATTTTTGAAGAGTAGCTTATAGATAACCTAGTGTTAAAATTTTGAACCTAAAGTATGAACAGAAAAAATTTTATGAATTTTTATCTACAAAATAACTTGCAAATTTTGGCAATTTTTACATATTTCGTAACGTTGAGCACTTATAAAAAAAAGATTACGATTTTAGATTTTTTTTTATCAGTTAAGGAACAACTTATAAGAAACCTTGTATTAAATTTTTAAGATTTTCTGGCCGGCCAAAAAATTTTATCGTTATTTTAAAATAAAATACTTAAAAAAATTGAAAATTTCAATTGTCTATAAATAGCTCAATAAAATACTTTTAAAATTTAACGGTGTATAGAGAACGCTAATCTAAACATTTGATGAAAATTTCAAGTATTTACATCGATTAGTTTTTTAGTTAAAGCAAAATAAAAAATATGATTTCGTCGAAAACTGGTGAACTATGAGGATGAATACAAGGTTATTAAATATCGATTTTGAGAGTTAATATCAGCTACTAATATAGAAATAAGCGAGTATATTGAATATATTGTGGAATATTTGATGCTAAAAATATTTTGATGAATCCTGATTAAAATTATTTATTTAAAAGATATTTAAATTTATTAAAAATATGTTAAATACTTAAAGATAATAATGTAGTGTCAATAATAAAAATTCCTAAATAGATGATAGTGTGGGAGAAGAATAAAAATTTGAGTAATTTAAAAATGTTTTAACTATTATCTTATACTCAGATTCGTTTTGTAATTTAACTATATGCCTAACAACAAACATTTTCTAATTTTTTAGCATAGTGTATTTATCTTTTATTTTAGAAGTGTTAATAGTGATATTTAAATTTTGTAAAGTTATTTTTTCATACATTTCATCAGCTAATGAAACAAATGGATGAACAATTTTAAAACAGATTTATTTTCCTGCAGTTACCGAAATTAGTATTTGATATCTTTCAGATAAAGCATGTTTTTGTTTTTCAATAATTCTATTAGTAATTTCTTGAAGTGGATATTTGACACTTTTAACAGATTTTTTTTATTTTCTGAAGAAAATTTTCATACTTGAAACAACTGAAACTATCCAGAGAATTATGGATCTTCACTAACATAGGGAGATGTACTTATATACACTTTATGAAACAATATGTGGGCCATATAAAATTTAATACTCACAATTGAAAATGGTGTATTATCATGCATGTTGTACATTATTACCTATATTGTGTTATACAGATATTTGTAGAATATGACTTTCTAATATTAGAGCGTGGTTATTAATAAATTATGGGACATAAATATATCATTATAATTGAATATATATTAAACATTATAATTTAGTCACAATTAATGTACCTATACATTGTGTATATTATAATATCGAATCTGTGTTACACAATTAACATCTATATGATGATACTTATTAACATAAATAACTTTATTTTTATGAAACGGTTATAGAACATTGCACTTATGTTAGTTAGTAATGTTTTTTTGTGATCCAAATTCAACATCGTGACGATGCTGTGTAACACGCAATGCACAGTGGGTAATAATGTTGGTGCCATTTGAGAGTCTGGCAATATACGCAGTGTGAACTCGTTATTACTTATTAGTTATTAATAATAAGTTAATATGTATAAGAATAGAAAATATAAATGTAATGTATAATCATTAAAATCAAGTTCATACATAGGCGTGTTTACGTGGAGGGTGGGCACCACCCCCCTGGCGGACTGTGCCCAGCAAAAAATTATGTCAGGAGGAAAAAATCTTATATATAAATATAGTTATGTATTTTATATAACTATATAAAATCTTTATAACTAAAAAAAAGGTATTACTGATTTAAAAATATCTTGTGCTTCCCTGAAAACTAAGGTCTGGACACGCCTGAGTTTATATAAACTCATTCAAAGGCGCCAACTTCACAGGCGCAATGGGGCCAATCGCCCTTCGTCCTAAAATCTCAAAGTCGGCACCCATGAATTAATGTATGCATGCATTGACTTTTCGAATTTATAAACCATAACTATAGCTAAACTAACTCTATATATATATATTAACTCGAACAGTCAATGCATGCATATATTTAATCAATTGAACTGTCGACAAACGCGAAAAAATTTTAATCTTTAAACTACCAAGTCACGGTTCAGTCTTTTGCACGGAAATATTATTTGACTAGGTTAATAATTGTTTCGTGAACAGTCCAGACACTGTTCAGTCGATTGAACGGACCGGACACCAAAGTTTAAAAATAGTTAAAAATAAAGTTAGCACTCTCCATGCACCCGTCGGTTAATTTAACCGACCTCACACTTTAAAATTATTACTCGGGCAGTAACTTAAGGAATTCTACATCTTTTGATTTATTTTTTATAACTGAAAATTGTTACACAGTATTTACATTTGATACCAAAATAAATGTTAATTTTTAACCCTTAACTTGGCAGAAAGCAAAATATTGCACTAAAATTCCAAACTATCACTATCATTATTAATTAAGACCCGTAGAGTTCATTTTTAACCTTATTTTTGAAAAATTAACATAAGTTTTTGAGATATTTTGAGTGAAAATGTGTATCTTTAAAGATACATCACCTCATAGAAGCTGTTTTTAATTTCGTATCTTTTAAGATACACTACCTTGTATACGATATTTTATTTTTGTATCTTTATGGATACATCACTATGAATTCCTCATTTTGAATCTAGTATCCATTAGTATACATTACATTATTATGTCTATTCTAAGTTTTATAACTAAAAAAATACTAAGTAAAACTAGGTATGTAATAAAAAATCAAAAAATTTAAATTTATGTAATTGTTGATGTCCATACCTAATTCATCAAACATGGGAAAATCATCGATATCGTTTAGGTAGTTCTCTAGTTCTAAAGCACAACTTGGAAGACTTGACGAGTGTGAATTAGTACTACCTACTATTAGAATCGTTTAAAACAGTCATGTCGGGAGAATTTGATTTCTTATTTAAAGAAAATTCAGTCTCATCTTCAATTTCAGATTCTTCTGAATCTGATGGAGGAAGAACAGATTTCAAAAGCCGCAAACTTCGAGACGAAATAATTTTTTTGTTTCTATACATAGCTACCTAATACAAATTAAATAATAATTGTATTATTTATTTATTCGCATGGCTTGTAAAATTATAAGTAGAAATATAAATACATGTAATAATAAGAATGTAGATAAATAATTGGTAATAGTAAAACAGAAATACAAAAATAAAAATAATAATTATACTATTATTTAATATTCTATTACGATATTTCAGAATCTAAGGTTTTGTATTTTTTTAGATACAACAATAAGTATAAGGCAACTGAGTAATGTATCTTATAAGATACAACGTTATGCATGAGGTAGATGAGTAATGTATCTTATAAGATACAATGTTATATATGAGGTACCTAGCTAAGCAATGTATCTTATTGGATACATCAAATATCAACCATAAAAAAAACAATATTCGAACGGTAAAACATTACATTTTATTATATTAAAACGATAATGAAGCTAATTTGAATACATACTACAAGTTTCAGCTCGTTTTCGCATATATTCAATGATTTACAACACTCTAAAGTTAGAGTAAATCACAAACACATGTTAACACAAAACCACGTGTGAGATAAATGATAACAGTGTAATCAATTTTAGCTATGATCAAACGATATTAGAAATATAAACTCTTTGGAATATTTAGAACAGTTTACAACAGTTTCATGAATAAAATAAATATTATTTTTAAAATGAAAATAAAATGAATTATGTGTATCTTTTAGGATACAGCGTCAAGTTAAGGGTTAAAATAAATAGGCATTATAAATACTAATACCTGAAGATAAAAGATTCATCCGTTATAATATATTATAATTATATTATAATTATTCACATTTTACAAACACAACGATAAATTTAAAACTAAATTAGTTTAATTTTCTTAATAAACGTGTTGACTCTGGTACTCCGACAAAATATCGCCGGTAAAATATCACGTGACCAAAATATCGCTTAACCAATATTTCGCATGGAATTATTAAATTATACATATTTATATCATTTTTATTTGAATTATATAAAATTATTTATGATCATTATAAAATATCAATAAGTAATATTATTTATTATTAAATTACTGCTATATTTCATACTGGCGATGTATATACTAATGACATACATTTTCGTAAATTTTCGCAATATTTTGTTTGCGATATTTTACTGGCGATATTTTGTCGGTGATTCGTTAACTCTAATTATTGATAACAGTCTGTGCACAATAAGTCATTATAAGTATTCATGTATATTTGTTTATTTTCTTAGTAATAAATCAAGAATAACTTTTCATAACTCAATAAAATTAAAACAAGCGAAATTTTATAATAAAATTTATAAAAATTTATAATACATTTATATTTATATATTTTTTTTTTATATAATGAGATTAGTTATTAGTTCATACCTCAAATTTTTATTTTAAAGTTTAAAAAAAAATGTATCTTCATGTTTTTTTAATATAAATAATTATGTTAATTATTTACGATTATAAAATGTTTATATTAAATATATATATATATATATATTATTATTACTATGAAAATAACATGTTTGTGAATTGTGGGTTTTGTTTAATATTTTAAATTTAAATAATCTTATTGATTAATAAATTAATAATTCGAAAAGTGACGCTATAACTCTCATGGCATAAAAAATAAAAAAATAAATCGAAAGTAGTTAATAAGTATATCTATACTATAACATAGCTCATATTTCATCTGATATCTAAGTGTCGCTCGAAGAAATCCAATCAATTCAATATTCTTACTTTTATTTTTAATGTTTAGTTCAAAAATACAATCTCATTTTTTATTATAAATCAACATTAAAGAAAATCGATTTGAACACTCACAAATGTTGACCTAACTCGAAAATTCCTAAGTTTTCTATGTGGCGCATTTATTTACTTATTTACGTATTCATTAAGCATTGTCGAAAATCATCAACAGAATAAAACAATTTTACTAATTATTAAAAAAAAAATACCGATTCTTCACAAACAAACTAAATATTTATGCATTTTTCCTAATATTGTCATCACATTTATTATTCTAATGGTAAATAAAATACAAAATTTTTTTAAAAATTTATTTGAAACTCAATTTCAGTGTTTAAATCGCAACATTTATAAAATCTTATAAAAGTTTTAATGAGTTAGACCGTCTGAAAACGAATTTAAGTCAATCATAATTTACAAACCAAATTTGTTATTTGGTGAATCGTTTTCATTCTTTTTTAAAAAATATTTCGTGCTCTCATTATGATCTTACCATTGTACCAGTCTTGGTCAACGTGCATAATGAATCATCCGCGGCCAATGAATGATACTCGGCATTTTTACTACTCGAAATCCTGCATTGATGACACCTTCTACATGAACTCAAATTGTACCTATATAGCAAAAAACAATAATCAAAATATATTTATATTTATTAACTATACGTCATTTATTTACATTTTAACGAATTACTTATATAAAAAAAATCATTATAAACATAATATAAATTAAAAACTATTCTTATAATAATTTAAGCTTAGTTTTTCTGAGTAAACATATATTTTCCATTATTTTTTCTATATTAAATTTCATATTTTAATTAAACAAAATACGATTTAAATATTACTAAAAAATTTGAATTACTCATAAACAAAATCGCTTGTTAAAATAAAATAAAATCACAAATCATCAAAAAAAAAAAAAAACCGGATGGGCCTCGCTCTTCTGTACACTTGGGGGTGAAGTGCGACTCTTCAAGGATAGTTCATTATAATGGATTTGTTAAATTTGAATTCAATGATAGGTATCATTGTATACGAAAAACGATTCTGAACGGAGATGATATGTTTGACTAGAATATAATACAATGTTATTTATAAATATTGTAATAAGTATATTTTATTTTGAAACGAAAAATTTAGAAAAATCGAAAATTTAAATTGTCTATAAATAAGTTAAAATACTTTGGAAACATAACCATATATAGAGAACGTCAATATAAAGATTTGGTGAATATTTCAAGATGTTGCGGTTTTTCGTTTTTGAGTTAGAGCATTTTAAAAAAACCGATATCATATGTCAGTCTAGAATATAATACATTATATTATATTTTACATGTAATTTTATGTCAATATTCGCTGTTCAAACGCTTATAAAAAAAAAATTGTGTCTATGGATTTTAATAATTTTTGAATGACATTAAGAACTACTTCTGTGGAATCTTCCTCTAAGTCCGGTAGAAATTTTTTTAAAGATTTTTTTAGAGTAGCTTATAGATAACCTAGTGTTAAAATTTTGAACCTTAAGTATGAACAGAAAAAATTTTATGAATTTTTATCTACAAAATAACTTGCCTAATTTCGCAATTTTTACATATTTCGTATAAATTGGAACTTTGAGCACTTATATAAAAAAATTGTGACTTACGATTTTAGATTTTTTTTATCAGTTAAGGAACAATTTATAAGAAACCTTGTATTAATTTTTCAAGATTTTCTGGCTGGCCAAAAAAATTTTATCGTTATTTTTTCGTTTTTCCCGTCGCATTTAAAAAATATTGAAAATTTTTTACTTTTGACCCCCCAAAGTACCAACTAGATTCACTTTCCTTTCAGAAAAGTTGTTACATAAGCAAATCGAAGCATTTTTACTGCCAAAAAAGGAGTCGTCAGACACAAAAATAAAAAAATTAATAAAAAAAATAATAAAAAAAATAAAAAATAAAAATTTAAAAAAAAACACACATCATTGTAAAACCAATAGATTCCATCACTCCGTTCAGAATCTAAAAAAAAATATAGGTTGACAGTGCAAAAAAATGAATGGATAAATTGAAATCTGTCTACCATAAGGTCGTTTAATTTAGAATAAAATGAGTGTAATTTAATATAAGGTAATAAGAATGAAATAATAGAAGAAGATTAAAGATAGCAATCTCGGAGAATAAAGAGATTGAGGAATATATATTTGGAAGTCTGTTCTTAACGATCGTTACCCCTTAAAAAATAATAAAATAATAACAATGAATTTGTCTCCTTTACGTTTTCAATCGTTTGATTGGTTTGCTATAGTTCTCCATACATCCCTATCGTTACTTAGTTTCTTAAATTCCTTATAACTCTTCTCTCGATGTCAATTGCAATTTTCTTCACATACTCTATCATTGGTTTTCCATATCCAATATGGACTCAACATCGCCTTCTATGATGATTTTCGGTAGATTATCAATGCGTAGTAGATGTCCTATCATGTCCTAGCTCTTCTAACTTTTATGGTATACCATAATACTCTCTATTGCTATATTATATTTATTACTGCTTCGTTCATTATTCTATAAATCCACCTAATCCTTAACATTTTACGGTAGCACCACATTTTGAAGTCTTTTAGTTTTCTTTTATGTATATTTAAATATGTTATTTTAACCTTTAAAATATATCTTATAAATTGTTCTGTACGTGATGAGTATTTACAGCAAAAATATTCGCAAATTTTGGACCACCTTATAACATAATACATACGTACTACGTGGACAATGTACATACAACGAATAATGTATAGTTGCAACGGTTTTATTTGGTTATTATTGTTGTAAAACTTATTAGCCTTACGTGAAAAGATTGACATGTAATTTTCAAGGTTCAATCAACAGCATTGTAGAAACACTCGTCTTATTTAAATTACAATTCCAATAAATGTAATAATCACATTTCTAATCACCGGGACAATACAACTTAGAAAATCGATATATTTGTAAACAAAAGAGGTGAAAACACACTCAAACAAATTACCTCAACAAACTATTCAATATGCGATTATAGGAAGTTTATAGATACTATTTTTTTCAATATATTTACCTAAATTTAACCAAGATTTTTAACGAATAAATTTAATTAAAAAAAAAAAAAAATAAAGGTTAATTAAATAGAATATCACTCAGTTTAACAATATGTTTATGTATACTACCAAATTCAGTTGACCTTTAGTTAAGAAAACTTAAAAATAAAATACATGTTTCTCAGGTAATAGTAGATGATACACTAAAAGTTTTATGTTTAGATTACAATTTTAATGTTGATGGTTATTTAATCATGTAATTTTCTTGAATTCCCATTAATCTTTATTAAAGTTACGAAAAACTTTATAAAAAGCTAAAAACCAACAGGGGATTATACTGATAAATCATTTATAACTTTATTTTCACTGTTAACGCGTTATCATAATTGACTAAATTAAAACCTTATAGAGACATATATATAAAAAAAGTTATTTAATTTTTATTTTGAGTTTGAGTCAAAATCTTGAAAATATCTTTACTACGCGTATTTTTAAAAATCTCCCACCCTCCTTATAAATTAAAAAAATGGATGACTTTTTTTTATATAGGTACATAACAAAAAAAATATATATATAATCAATATGCATAATAACAATTATTTTTTATTTCTATTGATAAAAATAATTTATGTGAGTACTTAGAGATGGCTACTTTTGTACCATAACAATATGTTCAGCTTTACCCACCTAGATTAAGAAAGACTAAGTTACATTAACATAACCTTTTTATTAAAGTTAAATACAAAAAAATTAAATATTAACGATTTTAAATTCAACTAGAAAAATGTATTTCTAAATACTGTACATATTTAGAAACGTATAACTAGCAGAACGGTGTATTATTCTACGTATAAGAATATACAATAGGTAAAAGGTTCCACAAAAGATTCCCATGTACGAAATCCGAAATAGCTTAACGTGTCAAATAAAAATCAAGTTATTGTATAGAATAAAAATTAAATAACTACAATATTATATTGTTCTTAATTTTATATAATACGTTTTGACTTAGTTAACACACATTTGTAGAATGATTAATTACATTATAATTGTAAAAAGAAATTCTATACTCGTTAACCTGGTATTATAGTTTATATCATAATATATATATAAGTAATTATTAGACACAGATTTTAAAAAGAGCTCTATTAATACACGTATCACAAGAAATACGTATTTATCCAAAGTATAAATCTGTTTTTATAATAATAAAATAAGTAATTTTGTTTTAAGGACTTGATTTTTTAATAAAATATTATTTGTACAGAATTAAGATAAATCTATACGTTTTAGATTCTAAACGGAGTCATGGAATCTATTGGTTTTACAATGATGTGTGTTTTTTTTTATATTTTTATTTTTATTTTTTTTTAGATTCTGAACGGAGTGATGGAATCTATTGGTTTTACAATGATGTGTGTTTTTTTTTTTATTTTTATTTTTTGTTTTTTTTTTTTATTTTTGTGTCTGACGACACCTTTTTTGGCAGTAAAAATGCTTCAATTTACTTATGTAGCAACTTTTCTGAAAGAAAAGTGAATCTAGTTGGTACTTTGGGGGGTCAAAAGTAAAAAATTTTCAATATTTTATAAATGCGACGGGAAAAACCCTAAAAAAATAAGGGAAAAACGGGAGTTTTTACGCAAAACCAGTTTTCGACGAAATCAAATTTTTTATTTTTCTTTAACTAAAAAACTAATCGATGTAAATACTTGAAATTTTCACCAAATGTTTAGATTAGCGTTCTCTATACACCGTAAATTTTCAAAGTATTTTTATTTAAAATAACGATAAAATTTTTTTGGCCGGCCAGAAAATCTTGAAAATTTAATACAGGGTTTCTTATAAGTTGTTACTTAACTAATAAAAAAAAATCTAAAATCGTAAGTCACAATTTTTTTTTATAAGTGCTCAAAGTTCCAATTTATATGAAATATGTAAAAATTGCGAAAATTTGCAAGTTATTTTGTAGATAAAAATTCATACAATTTTTTCTGTTCATACTTAAGGTTCAAAATTTTAACACTAGATTATCTATAAGCTACTCTTCAAAAATCTTTAAAAAAAATTCTACCGGACTTGGAGGAAAAAATTTTATAACTGTTTGAAATTTAAATATTTACGAAATTGCGAAATAACGATTTATTCTCGAACGATTTTAAATATTTGTAATAATTCAAAAAGTATAAGTCGCAGATTTTTTAAATTTTTACCAGCTGTTAAGATTGGCATTTTCTTTATGTTATATTTTTTTCAAAATATAATATTGATTTTTAAGCCACTTATAGGCATTTAATATATTCGATTTTTTTACATTTTATTTTTATAATCAGTGATAAAAAAAATTTGGCTCCTACAAAATACTTGAAAATTTAATAGAAGATTCCACAGAAGTAGTTCTTAATGTCATTCAAAAATTATTAAAATCCATAGGCACAATTTTTTTTTTTTATAAGCGTTTGAACAGCGAATATTGACATAAAATAACATGTAAAATATAATATAATGTATAATATTCTAGACTGACCAACTATGTCGCTGTATGCAACTGTCAACCCATCCTAATTAAAAAATATATTTATCGTTTCAAAATAAAATATACTTATTACAATATTTATAAATAACAATGTATTTTATCCTAGACAAACATATCATCTCCGTTCAGAATCGTTTTTCGTATACAATGAAACCTATCATTGAATTCTAATTTAATAAATCCATTGTAATAATGACCTATCCTATGAAGAGTCGCACTTCACCCCCAAGTGTACAGCAGAGCGAGGCCCATCCGGTTCTTTTTTTATTTTATTTATGATTTGACACGTGACACGTGAATTCCGTGAATTTACGTTAATTAAGAGCTCTTATTTTAAATAACTTAAAAGAATAAAAAAAAAAAACTTCAACCATTACATAATTAGCTTATATAATTTAGGTATTAATTATTAACAATTGTAGATTATGAGTAATTAAAACTAGTTTAAGACAAATCAAATTAGTACACCCTTATGTTATCTTTAATTATTCAACGAAAAGAATTACATTTTTTTCAAGAATATAAAATCAAAGCAATTATTTAAAACAAAAAAAAACTAAAACCATTTCTTTGGTTATTATTTAATCATTTTAATTCAAAAAATATTTAATATTAATATAATTATAATATAATAATCCAATAATTATATATTTTTTTATATATAATACATATTTTTAAATGTTTAATCATACGATTATTTAATATTTTAATGCAATTTCTACTACAATCTCACAATAAAAAAATTAAAAGTTTGGAGGCGGTTAAATTCATCGACATACGTTAAGGAAATACTATCCATAAAGAATACCAGATGTATATTAAATTATTAATTATAAACTATTTATTATTTGATTCGAAAACCTATACATTAGTTTTGCTATAGGTGTCTACTAAATTTTATTCCAAACTTTTATAAGTAAAGATGATCGGTCACGAAATCTAATGAAATAACAGCCATACATACATTCAAGCATTATCACTCAAAGAACGTAACAAGATCCTAATTGTTACATATCTTCCCTAAAATAATCCAAAATAAACTTAATCATAAAATTAGTACAAACTATATAAAAATAATGTATAAATGTAAACGTATAAATAACCTAACACAGTGGTATAGCTATTCTAGGGCAAAATGGGACAGTGCCTAGGAGCCTTACAGCACAAGTAACCTTGGAAAAATTTGAGACTATACTTGACAATAATTGACTATAATTGACAATATTGTATTTACCAATACATTTCCAAATCATGCGTGGTGATTCCATTTACAATTAGTATTAAAGTAAAATAATAATTCACGCAATATACAAAAAAAAAAAAAATAAAAAAAAAGAACCGGATGGGCCTCGCTCTTCTGTACACTTGGGGGTGAAGTGCGACTCTTCAAGGATAGATCATTATAATGGATTTGTTAAATTTGAATTCAATGATAGATATCATTGTATACGAAAAACGATTCTGAACGGAGATGATATGTTTGACTAGAATATAATACAATGTTATTTATAAATATTGTAATAAGTATATTTTATTTTGAAACGAAAAATTTAGAAAAATCGAAAATTTAAATTGTCTATAAATAAGTTAAAATACTTTGAAAACATAACCATGTATAGAGAACGTCAATATAAAGATTTGGTGAATATTTCAAGATGTTGCGGTTTTTCGTTGTTGAGTTAGAGCATTTTAAAAAAACCGATATCATTTGTCAGTCTAGAATATTATACATTATATTATATTTTACATGTAATTTTATGGATATTTTATAAATACTAATAATGGTACAACAATTGAGATAAAAAAAAATAAATAAATAAAAAAAACAACATTAAACTGAAAAATCAACGTCCGTTTTAGTCGAGTAGACTGGGAACTAAGCTAACGATAAAAAACAAGTGTTAACATGCCGCCGAGGATAACAATAAAACTAACGAATCAGATTCCAACATTAGAAAAACGTTGTATCGTAAAATTTTATAACCTCGTCCCTCCCGTCAGCAGCGAATGTCTGTCTGACGGGTTTCCCTTATCAAAGTCCACGCACCAGACTGGTGAAATATTCACCCTCTCCACGATGAGCTGTGGAAGGGAGTAGTTCAAACAGCCAGTTCGTATTCCAGTTTACGTATATAAATTCACAATTCCATACAACGCTAATACGGCTGCACGTTAGGATTGGTCGTTTAGAGTTCATGGCCACCGATTATTCGTTCTTTCAACTCAGACGACAACAGAAAATCGAAATAGACGAGGAAAAGACAAACTATTATTTTATTGTTGTCCGATAGTAAAACCATTTCTAATATATGAATGCATTTAAGCATACGATTAGAAAAACAACAAAACGTATTCAATACAATTATTTTTTTATAATCTTTAATTTTTATTTTTTTAAGTTTCCGATTTCTAGGTAATTCACACCCAAATGTATGATAGAGGAATAAAAATAAATATTATTATTATAAATTATTATTTTGCGAAAAATTAATAATAATTATATTTTGAAAGTTCGTTTTGCCATACTCTTTCTTATTAATTGATCTTTATACAAAGTTGTAACTTTGATAACATTTTCGAAAATTAATTTATCAAATAACTCCTAAATACATCAATATAAATTTAATTATTTTTCCTGTGATTATGAATATTCAATTTCTCTGATTTTATCTTATTTTTCCAGATCTTCTTACATGTTTAATGGTAGCTGAAATTTCTTTAAACCCATAACTTATCCATGATGGTCAAAACCAGGGTTCTTCTTTATTATCTATGTTATTAATCTCAATTAGTTCTTTGATTTTTATATAAATAATAAATGTTTTACTTTGAACTACCAACAAATTTTGTATACATGTGTTCACTTTACCGTTGGTCAGTCTCCAATGGGACCCATAAAAGTTCATTCTAATACATATTTATTAGCTTAAGATTTTCTTAGCGTATACTACTTGACTTATTCTACACAGTAATAAAACAATACCACTTCTCTAAAAATTTTCCAAATAATCTAAAACAAAAATTAAATATCTCTGAATCAAAAGAGCATTGTATAAAAATATCAACATAATTTATTTAAAAATAACATGATAAACGTTATTATATCATAATTATCAAAAATGATAAAAAATAAATAGATAACGTATCACGAATGGTTGAAATTTCAAGAACAAAAAAATAACCTATTGATTCAAATCATACCTTAAAAGATAATTTTATAAATTTTAGATAATACCTCAGAATTAAATCACAACAAAACAATCAAACACATGATGTAGTAAAATATACTGATAATCACATTATTTTAGATGAAATAAAAAATTAAAATATTAAACTACCTAGTAACAAAAAATTTTATTTTAAAATTATCAAATATTTTTGAAAAATATCAACATAATAAATATTTTATAAATAAAATGTCAGTAAAAAAAATTTATTGAAATACAAGATTTGATTAAATATTTAATATTTTATTAAATTTTTAACTTTTAAATGGACTAAATAGTAAAAATAAGACCTCTCAAGACTAAATGTGTTAAGATAGATAAAAATGTTAATTTTTATAAAGTGCATATTCTATATCATTAAATTTAAAAATATATGACTCCAGTATGAATATAATAAATTATGTATCTAGGTACATAAGAAAAATATTATTAAAAAAGCTGATACGCAGAAACATCAAAATTGCCTATGCTATATGATAGGATAAGTGTAATATAATTAAGTTTTATAAGCTGTACAATTTTATTGAAAATATCATTATACTTGTTATAAACGGTAATTTTAATTCAAAATATATCTACTTGAAAGTAATATTGCAAATAAGCTACCAAACAGTTCAGGCCAGTGATACAATTAATTATTATTGGTTTAACAAGAATAATTTTTCTACATATATTACGACTAAAATATAGTAATACAAGAATTGAATTAGTGCGTCCATTTACATAGACTATTATCATTTCATGGGTACCTCAAAACTAATTTCAACACACTTAACTATAGAACACTTCATAAAATATTTATTGTATCACATGGAATGTTTTAAAATTATAAATAACTAATATTATTATATTACATTAGGTATAGTTTAAACACTTGTTTGTCCAATTCGTCTTAAAATAAAATTATATACTTAGCAAGGCTTGAAACCGGTATTGAATACCGGTTAAAACCGTTAAAAACCGATATCGAAATCGAAACCGAAAACGAAATCGAAAAAATTAAATACCGATATCCGAAACCGAAATCAAAATCGAAAAAAGTGAATACCGTTATTAAAAACCGAAATCGAAATCGGAAAAAATAAATACCGATATCCGAAACCGAAATCGAAATCGAAAAAAGTGAATACCGTTATTCAAAACCAAAATCGAAATTGGAAAAAATAAATACCGATATAAAAAACAGAAATTAAAACATCTACTAGATACTGAAGCAGTGGCGTGCACACGGGAGGGTTTTGGGTGCTCAAACCCCCCTTCCCCTTTAACTTTTTAAATATATGAATATCTATACGAAAATGGTTAAAATTATAAATAATTTATTTTCGTAACATATTTGTAGAAAAATAAAAATCAAAGATAGGTCACTGCCGAAGTTTTAATTAGAATAACCCAAGAATATTATTCCACGAAGTATTACGTAAATACGATTTTATATTATTTCAAATATTGGTTACAAATCAAAAAGAAAACATTTCTGTGGGAGGATTGTGTGAAGTTCAAATTGGCCCATCTTTGAAAAACTAGTTTTAACTTATAAGTACCTATATAAATTATATTTATAACGATAGAGATATGGTTACAAAGTCTAAGCAATTTGTTAGATATAGACATACAGGTATACAGCAACAAATTTAAAAAAATAGGTTACAAATCATTGGAAGTGAGGGCAAATTTCAAAAATATCAAAATTATTTTAAAATGGTAGTATAAATATCAGGGCATCAAACCATAATGATTTTTTGTGGTTAATGGTTTTAGTTCATCTCCAATTTTATCCGGTTTTAAAAACTGATTAATATTGATCTTATATTTTATAGTTTTTTTAAAACTGGTTTTAAAGTAATAAAACCGGTTAGTTTATTTCTTTTGAAAAAATAATATTTTTTTTATAACAATTTTATACCTCAGACATCCATTGTCTTAATTAAGAAATAATTAGTTAGAAAATTCATCTTTCATGAGATATACTTAAAATAAATTCATATTATACAATAAAAAATATGATACACATTTTTTAAGTTTTCTATTGATATAGTATGATGTATTTTTAGCAAAGCCAAACCAGTCAAGCGTTCTTGCCTCATTTTGGATCTTAACCATGTTTTCAATCTAACAAAAAAAAGCAACAAAAATAAGCAAAGAGATGAATTATAAGTTTGTTTTTAATGTAATTTAAGAAAAAGAATAAGTCCTTAATTTTAAGCAATGTAAATATATAAATACATATATACGACATGTGTACCACAAAGAAAAAAGTACCTATGTACATTTTTACCATGGTTATCTAGATAACCGTGATTTTTACCAATAATTTGTTATCATCAACACAATTTTTCGGAATTTTTGTTTTTTAATTAAATACTCAAATACCCTATACCCATTAGTTATATAAAATTTTCCTGGTCTAAAAATTTTCGGGGGGGGGGATTGCCCCATCGCCCCCCCCCCCTCAAATACGCCACTGTAGTAAATATTATAGTAATTATTACCATTTTATTATATACTAAAAAACAAATTTTGTCAAAGAACAAGCTAACCAACTTAACAAAATGTGTAAGAACTAAAATTAAAAATTAATTATTTTTAGTAATTAAAAATGTATATTTTTCCGTTCGAGAAAGAAAAATATTTTTCTGGTTAACTATTTCGTTTTTGTTCTATAAAATAATTAATACTGGTTCCGATTTTGTTTTCGTTCAGCCAATAAATAATAATCATTATTGATTATTCTATATAATCATCGAACGACCAACTCTGTCATGCATATCATAATGTCATGTAGCATGTGGCGACTAGCGAGTTTATGTCATTACTCATTATAAATTTAAAATTACATAATAATCTTGGCTTGAGATTTTCAATATCGGTTAAAACCGATATCGATATTGCAACTGAAAAGTTAAAACGAAATCGAAGAAAATCAACATCGAAATCAAATCGTAACAAATAAATACCGATATCCGAAACCGAAATCGAAATCGAAAAAAGTGAATACCGTTATTCGAAACCGAAATCGAAATCGAAAAAAAGTGAATACCGTTATTCGAAACCGAAAACGAAATCGAAAAAATTAAATACTGATATCCGAAACCGAAATCGAAATCAGAAAAAATAGATACCGTTATTCAAAACCGAAATCGAAATCGGAAAAAATAAATACCGGTATCAGAAACCGAAATCGAAATCGGAAAAAATAAATACCGGTATCAGAAACCGAAATCGAAATCGAAAAAAAAAATTTCGGTTTCAAGCCCTGATTCTTAGTATCTATGAAATAATAATAATAAGTAATAATTGCAAGTATAATGAGTAGGTATGTATTAAATAATTTAAAACAGTACAATTTATGAAGTCGTTCACGTATAACAACGTGTACCATAGTATTGTTTTAGATTGTATCATAAATATAATATAACCTATAGAAAAAATGTAGTCTAAAAACAAGATGTTCATATTAGATACATATGTCCAATCAAATTGGTATTACAAATTGACAAAAATGAAAAAATGTCATTTATTTTCATCATTAATCGTTCTTCTACAAAATAAAATATTAAGAGCAGCAAATTTTCAATAACTCTCTAATAATTTATAATAAAAATAAAAATAATTATTTGGTATTAAAATACATATTCATACAGCTAATGAATAATATGATTTCACTCCTGCCGTAAACAACAAAACACAACCCTTATACTAAATTGGACTGCAGTTTAAGTTGTCCTTCATGACATGGTTTGTCAATTAAATCAGTGGCCGTAACGATGTATTGAGCTTTTAAAGTAGTGTTTAAAATAGAAAAATTCAAATAAAATGGTCTGTATTTTTCAGCAATAATAAAATTTGTTGTACTAACTATACATTAATAGTGTTTTAATAATAAGTTTGAAGTATAATTTATAAAAATTAACATTTTTATTTTTGTATAGTGCAAAATGGTTTTCTACTATAAGTGCAAAATTTAGTAGAACTTTATTAATATATTAAAGTACTAATCAAAAGTTAATTTTGAATATTTGAGTGAATTCAAGTTGATGATTAGTTAAATATTTAGTAATACAGATTGGGATTGACCATGGTAAAGATATATTGTATATAATTCGTTGAGTTAATTTTAACGGGTTCTTGCTTTAGTAAGAATACTAAAAATAAAATAACAAATTATAATATTTAATTAAAATTTCCAGTTGTTTATCAACAGTCGTCGCAAGGTCATTATAACGTCTCTCCTCCGAGCCCATTAAATTACGCCACGAAAAACTTAATCGACACAATCTGCATGCCCCCTGGAAACGGGGCTGGGTCCTTTGGGACCCAAACATCTTCCACCACAAACTTAAAAAAAGGAGGCGTCCAAGTAATTCTTCTACTTCACCACGCGTTACAGCCAAAAATCGCTATTCTCCTCTATCTAACGCAAATGTCAACACTGACATGGACCTCGCCACCTCCAGCGAACATGAGGATAATCAACAAGATGGGGTTAGTCAAAAAATACCCCCGATATACGTATATAATATAACAGACTTTGAAAATTTCCATAAATCATTATCCACAATAATTACTGACGAGTTCACAATTAACCACACCAAAACCGCATTAAAATTAAACGTATCATCGATCGTTGATTACAGATCCATCACTAAAAAATTCGATGACTCAGAAGTACAATATCACACTTATCTATTTCCTTTGGACAAACAACTATCCATAGTTATTAGAAATCTTCCAGTCTCGATTACAGAAGAGTTAATATTTAAAGCCCTATCAGATCTTAATTTTAAGGTAACATTCGTAACTCGTCTACAAAACCATTTTAAGTGTCCTATTCCCATTGTTGCAATACTGCTGTCAAATGCTTCCAAAAATATATATGCCTTAAATCGACTATTACATTGTGTTGTATCAGTTGAACGTAGAAAACTTACAAAATATATTCCACAGTACACAAACTGTCAGCGCTTTGCACATACAAAAAAATTCTGCCATCTCCCTTCTCGCTGTGTAAAATGCGCAGGCGATCATCATTTCACTCAATGCGTAAAAGAAAAGGAAACTCCCCCAAAATGTGTTAACTGTGCCAATAATCATCCATCTAACTACAGAGGATGTAGTTATTATAAAGAATTATTAAAATAAAATAAAAATGTTTTCTTTAAAAACACGATCAAATAATCAAACCACTTCTCAACAAACTAGAGAATTTACTAATATAAATTATACGGCACCTAACGAACGGTTAATTAACGTAAACACTAACGCGGAACGTAAAACTTACGCTAAAGCAACGAAATTTAACAATATCGCAGATAACGACTTTATACAAACACTTTTCCGCTGATAAACAATTTTGTTACTCAATTAATGCAGAAAATTATTGAAAGCCTACCAGTTATAATTAATAGTCTAAATTCTAATAAAAATGCAAAACCATAATATAATAATGTTAAATTGGAATGCCAACGGTATCAAAACTCACATAAACACATTAACAGCTTTCCTAAATCATCATAACATCGACATTGCCTGTTTCACCGAAACGCATTTATCTAATATGGACAAAATTAAATTCGCTGGGTATAATGCCTATCGCGCGGATCGCAACTCACCGGCACGTTCCATGGGTGGCGTAGCAATATTAGTTCGCAAAAAAATTAAACACTATCACATACCCATACCCGACCTTCAAAGCCTAGAAGCCATAGGCGTATTAATACACATTAATAATAGATCTATTTTAATTATTAGTGCTTATCAACCTCCAAGTTGCATAATGTATATCACTGACTACGAAAAGGTAATGAACTTAAATAATAATGTTATAATGGCCGGCAATTTAAATTCAAAGCATACAGATTGGGGATGTCGCTTCGTAAATCCGAATGGAAACAAGCTCTAAAAATACATATCCGATACCGCGTACACAATATCTGCATCTAGCAAACCTACCTATTTATTTTCCATATGACAATAACAGACTACCAGATATACTTGATATCTTATTAATCAAATCAATGCCATACAATATTACACAGGAACCTCTCACAGAATTAGATTCGGACCACAATCCGGTCAAAATAAATATAAACTCTCCGTTGCAATTTCAATTCAAATAATTCAATAATAAAAGGTAAACCAAATTGGAACATTTATTCGGACCACATTAACAAAAATCTAAAAATACCCAAAAATATACCTACAAAACAAATAGCAGAAGAGTTGGCCGAACAATTCACTGATATTATTACAGATGCTGCACGCGTCTGCTCAACCACCGCACTACCTAACTCGTATAGCCACTTCGCCTTACCTCAGTCTATATTATCACTAATTCAACAAAAACATAACGCCAGACGTGCATGGAAAAATCATAGAAATTCCATAGATAAAAAAATATTAAACAAACTAACCAAAAAAGGGGCAATCCGCACTGCAACTTTTTCGTGTAAATTCTTATAACAAATGTTTGTCAAATATTCATCATAGTGACTCCACCTTATGGAAGGTCACAAATAGATTACTTAATCAAGAAACAAATATTATTCCCCCACTTCGTACCTCGTCATGGCTTATCATATCTGATGAAGAAACATGTAAAGTCTTTTCAGAAAATCTGCGGAACACTTTTTCTCTTAACCAAATTGCTAACAATTCAAATGATCTCAGTATCGAACGAGTTTTAAAAATACTTAAATATTCGGTACAAAATTCATTAAATTATTTTACCCCAAGCGAAATAAAAATAATCCTCAAAAGATTACCTACTAAAAAATCTCCTGGTCACGATCTTATCAAAAATCTTATCAAAAATCTTATCAAAAAAACTACCAAATAAAGTAATTCATTATATGACTTCTCTTTTCAACGCTTTACTTCGTCTTGGTTGTTTTTCGCAGAATTGAAAAAAAACAATTGTTATTCTCATTAAAAAATCCGGGAAAGACAATACAAACCCGGACAGTTACAGACCAATCAGTCTGCTAACATCTTTATCAAAAGTATTTGAAAAAGTCATTCACTCTAGACTGTTAACACACTGAGACTGCTCTGAAACAATCCCAAAATTTCAATTTGGATTTAGAACACACCACTTAACTACTCAACAACTTTTACGCTTAACTAAACATATAAGCAACTCTTTCGAAAAACACTGTCATGCAGGTGCCCTTTTTATTGACACATCCAAAGCTTTCGATAAAGTTTAGCATCAAGGATTGTTGTATAAACTCAAAATTATTAATACTCCAAATTACATATTTAATATAATTAGCGAGTTTCTTTCTAACAGTCAGTTCTCTGTAAATATAAACGATAACTATTCTGATTATGAACCCATAACAGTCGGTGTGCCTCAAAGATCAATACTTGGCCCTACGTTATTTAATGTTTATACATCTAACATTCCTCAATCGCCGCGCACTAACATAGCTCTTTTTGTCGACGACACGATATACACTGAATCCCGCAATATTGAAGCTATAACAGTGAACTTACAAAATCACTTAAATATTTTATCTTTATGGTACAAAAATTGGAAAATATCAATAAATCTCTCAAAAAGCGCAAGCATTATGTTCAGTCTACGTCGTAACCGTACTCCATCCTCGCTCAACTTTAACAACGTACCAATTCCTTGGAAGCCGTCCGTCAAGTATCTTGGCGTAACGTTGGATAAAAGACTAACCTGGTGGCCAAACTTATCATCGAAAATACAACAAGCTTACCAACGCCTAGCAATGCTGTTCCCTATTTTAAACAAGAAATCAACTTTAGAGAAAAAATGTTCCTTTCTTATTTATAAGCAAATACTGCGTCCTCTGATTACTTATGCTTGCCCTATCTGGGGCAAATGTGCACTTACTCATTTAAAAAAACTTCAAATATTTCAAAACAAGACCTTGAGAATTATAACAAATGCTCCATGGTTTGTAAGAAACCAAAGTATTCACAAAGACCTCAAGATACCAAAACTTCAAGACCACATTAAACATTGGGCTGATAGCTTCTTCATGTATATTCATATGTCAACGGGATCAATGCACTACCAGCTCAACATAGGACCACCGATCCAACGCCGCCTTCGATGTGGACGACTACACGACCTATTTGCATAAATCAACACTTAAGATAAGCCACCCAAACGTCACTACTCCATGTACGGTACATATTATGTACAAAACTAATTGTTAATTAATCATTCATTATTTGTCATCATTTTTTTTTTATTGTTAACTTATTATAAAAGTCAAAATAAAAAAAAATTGTAAATATTATCACTAGATATAGATAGCCTACAGTTGGCTAGGAATATCATATAATTAAAAAAAAAAAATTAAAATTTCCATTACTAGTTAGAACATCAGAATTTAAACATGTATTGCTATACGATGCTTTAATTTTATTCCGATAAAATAATATAAGCACATTTACGTAATATGGCGGCTCAACCGTCTAATAATCGTGGCACAAGCAAATTTAATTCAGCTCCAAGCAAAAGAAATTTATCGTCCTTTCGCTTTCACCCAAACCTGTGGATAAGAAATCAAAAATATTTATAACTCCTAACCGGTGCTCAGTTCTCACCACACTAAACGACTCAAACGACAACACACAACCAAACAAGACTCAAACTCATGATCAAACAATTCCACCAAAACCACCTACAGTTTATATTAAAGGCGTGAGAAATTTTTCCAGTTTCACCTCAAACTTATTGAAAATTATCAATACAACTGAGTTTATCTGTAAAACCATTCCTTCGTACCTGATCATCCATACTCATTTCTATGAGCATTACAGACTTCTCGTTAAATATCTAATTGAGACCCATATGAGTTTTTATACATACCAATGTTATGATAAGCGCCCATTACGTGTGGTGATTCGCAATCTCCACTACTCTACCACTACTGAAGATATAATTACCGCTCTTTCGGAATTGGGACACCAGGTTACCCACGTTCATAACATTAAGCGCTCTTCCGATAAATCACCTCTACCTCTCTTCTTCGTCGACCTCAAAAAAGCCACCAACAACATGGACTTATACAAAATCGAGTATCTTCTGTACACTAAAATTGTTGTCGAAAAACCTCACCCACGTAAAGGCCCACCTTAATGTCACCGCTCTCTGTCTTACGGGCACACTCAGTGTTACTGCAACCACGTTCCACGATGCATCAGATGTGGCGAAGAACATAGTTCTGACGTATGCACTTTGTCACCAGAATCTCCGGCCAGATGTGCTTTATATCAATGTAGTCACCCAGCTAATTACAAGGGTTGTTCTGTTTATAAAAAACTTACTAACATACAATCTCGTCGTAAACACTTCATTTCTACTCCCAATTTTCATATTAACTTTCCTAAACCCACTTTAAATTCCAATACTGATAAACCATCATATGCCGAAGCTACTTCCTCCAACCATACACATTCCCATTTATCTCCTAATATAGAAACTTTATTTACTTCTTTCATTACCAAATTCACTGCCATCATAAAACCCCTCCTGTCACTCGTATGTCATTATTAAATAAAGGTCAATTGTAATTCCATATATCATTGTACGTACTCCATATTGTTTACCATTTCATTTCATATTCTTCTCTAACTACTAAATTTTCTATTTTTATTTTATGTTACAATATTATTCCTAAGCTATAATTGTACTTTATGTTTACATATTACCCACGGTTATCTACACAGGTTGGAACTCGTTGTAATGATGTCAATATATTGATAGTGTCAACGGAGTGATGAAAGTGTGAACTAATAACGCTAGTGGTAGTTGGCCCGATTTTAAAATGTAGAATATCCAGCGACACGTTAGTGTCGCGAGCTAAGTAATAAAAAAAAAAGAAGGCGAAGCACTCGACCATGTATATATACAGAAACCTAAACATTCCCATTTAATACGTGTTAATATTTTGGTATTCTTTATTAAAGGCTGTACGTCTAATAAATGGACCAAATCGTTAGAATGGGGTATCAATCGATCGAGAAAATCATACTACGTGCTTTTATAATTTTCAATGGAATCGGTTGAATAATATATAATGAATAATACTATCGTGAAACATATGAGCAGGTTTTTTGTTTAGTGTGCAGTGAAATACATTTTGTGCAATGGAAATTTTTACTTTGTGTAGTGCACAAAAATCATTTTTTGTTATTGTATTGCATGCCATTCAAATAATTAATAATAGCGTAAGCCTCAAGTAAAAACCCAATTATTTTAAATAGTCAATTTAACCCGAAATGTGGTTTAATATATGCAAGAAATAATTTAAATAAGATATTTTTTTTTTTTTTTATTTAAACTTTGTGGATACAATTAGTTTCAACAATTACAATTAGAAATACAATACAAAAATACAATTACGGTTGCTAATACAATAAAAACAGTACAATATAAAATTAAATTAAAAATCCTGTATGGTTAAAGAAAGACAATATATTTATTATGATGTTTTTTTTCTGGTTTGAAAGTATACTTATATAATCAAAAGGTATGTTGGAGATATTCAAAATAGATAAAAAGTGGTCACGATGTGTAGATAAGCTGGGACAGGTGAATAGAAGATGGTTAATATCACAGACCATTGGTTTATTGTGTAGTGTGCAGAAAAGGAAATCGTTCAGTGATAACTTAAAGGAATGAGAAGGAAGTGTATGTCCAAACCGGAGGCGGGAGAACGATGTTATGCATTTTCGCGAAAGATCGAGGTTATGAAACCATGGTAGTGTTGGTATGGTTG
>JASXSY010000798.1:0-21817 GCA_034509805.1 Sipha maydis | reverse complement strand
GTTATGGGAAGTAACTAAACAAATCTTTTTCTTATAACCATTGTGTACTGATTTTAAAAACGGAAAAATGTCAAAAATTCAATTTCGTCACCTGTGCGTGCGCGTGCTTGTGTGAGAATGTTCTTAGAATTGTAGACAATCTATTACAATACCTATTAGACTAATGATCGATAAGGAACGGATATAGTAATGTTCCTGGAAATAATAGCATTACTCCGGTGTCAACTCTCGTTCAATTATTAATTTTGTATTTGGGTGTTTCATTCACTCTTCAGTATTCAATCGTTCAGTGTAATACTAAGTGAAGTTGTGTTATTTTTTCAAAAATGGGTAAAGATTGGCATTTTGGTCAAAAATCTCGTCGGAAATTATTCGTCCCAAAGAAGAAACCAACACATAATTTAGCCAATTTGAGCTCTAAAAAATGTAAAATCGT
Organism: Sipha maydis; assembly: GCA_034509805.1. Taxonomy (NCBI): domain Eukaryota; kingdom Metazoa; phylum Arthropoda; class Insecta; order Hemiptera; family Aphididae; genus Sipha; species Sipha maydis. Next base: position 21,381 of record JASXSY010000798.1, on the reverse strand, counting down.
TACAGACAACTACCAACAAGTAATATGTGATTTATTATTTAATAGTTATTTTCAATTTTTTAATTATATTGATGATTATTTTATAAGGATTCATTAAAGATATAATTTGCTTATTATAATAAGTTATTCTTTTAGAACTCAGCAACTAGCTCAAATGGTACAACGCCAAAAAAAAGTTATATTGAAACTAATATTGATGAAGTTCACCATGTCTATAGTACACCAGGTCCATCTGGTTGTATTAGTGAAAAGTAAGTAACTAGTATTTACATATTAAGTATATCTAATTTCCATGCAAAATCTATATTAAAAAGGCGGTTAAGTCGTGGATGTCGCTCTGCTGTACAGTAGGTTACAAGTGGGTTACTGTATGGATGGAATTAAATTTGAATCCAATGATATAATATCATTGTATACGAAAAACGATTCTGAGCGGAGACGGTTTATCTGTCTAGGATATATTATAGATTATTATTACTTATTAGTTATTATTAATACGGTAGTCAGTAAGTTGAATTAATATTATTTGCATGTTGTCCTGAAATCATCAGCGATATGAAAAAAAAATATTATATGTATACTTTCGTATATTTTTAATTTTGGAACCCATGCACACGGTGCCGTAAGGCACATTTTAAAATATTTAACTGAGTATTAGATATATATATATATATATATATTACGAGCCTTGTATTACATTTTGAAATCTTAGATATAAAAGGAAAATTTTTTATGAATTTCTAGCATAAAATAATTTACGAATTTTCGTGATTTTTACATAATATGTTGTCAAAATTTGAAATTTAAATGCTTATAAATAAAAATCGTGCCTACGAATTTTTAATATTTTTTAACTGCTATTGTTACGATGTGTTAGAAGCCATGTATTAAATTTTCAAGCTTTTCTACCGAACAAATAAATTTTTATCGATATTTATAGAAAAAAAAACTAAAAAAGTTGAAAAATTAAAATGTCAGTAAACAGCTCAAAACAAATCTAAATATTTTGAAAATTTTATCAAATATATAAAATGCCTATATAAACATTCAGTGAAAATTTCAAGTATCTGCGGTCATTTGTTTTAGAGTTACACCAAAATAAGGAAATCGCTAAAAGTGAAAATCCAATGTTGTAAAAATTTAAATTTCAAATGCTCATAAAAATTTAATTTGAATTTCGGTGGAATTTTTATTTGTGATAAAGATTGAAAACTTGTAAGGAATCTTGTATTAAATTTTGAAATCTTAGATTTAAAAAGAAAATTTTTTATGAATTTCTAGCTTAAAATAATTCGTGAATTTTCGTGATTTTTACGTATTTTGTCAAAATTCAAACTTTGAATGCTTATTAAAAAAAATTGTGACTATGTATTCCTTTTATTTTGCAACTGCTATTGTAAAAATATGTTAGGAGCCTTGTATTAAATTTTCAAGCTTTTCTGCCTAACAAATAAATTTTTATCGATATTAATTAAAAAAAAACTAATAATAATCGAAAATTTCAAATGCCTTTGAATAGTTCAACTTAAGTCGAAATTTTTTGAAAATTGCATGGTGGATAGAATATACTTATATAAACATTCGGTGAAAATTTCATGTATCTATGGTCGTTCGTTTTAATGTTACATCAAAAACCAAAATCGATTTTGTCGTAAAATGAGTGTGCGTAAAATTTCCCGTTTTTCCCTTAATTAAAAAAATTAACATATTTTCTATAATTCTATACATTTTTTACACTATTATTAGTATTATTGAACGATAGTGTTTAAATAATTATAGGGAACTAAATGGAAGAAGACTTATAGATATACAGTTTTTCATTACGTCTATTCAATATATTCGACATAAGGGTTTTGATTGTTCATTTCGTGATTTACATTTATTGAATGAAACAAGAAAAGGATTTATAAGTAAATTTGTTTTTAAATGTAATAATTGTGGAATAAATGAAAATATTTATAATGAAGATCCAAAAACAAAAGATTTAAATATTAATATGGCCATGGTGACGGCGATGGTTAATGTTGGTCAAGGTTTTTCGCAAATGGATGAAATTTGCGCTACCCTAAATATGCCGAATATGTGTAATCGTACATATCAAAATGTACATAATGATGTTTACCACCATATGTATGATTTGGCTTGGAATGAGATGAAAGTTGCTGGCAAGGAAGAAGCAAAGTTGGCTATCGAAAAAGGAGAGGTAGATTTACTAGGACGCCCTAAAATAGCTGTAATTACAGATGGTGCTTGGAGCAAAAGATCTTATAAAAGAAACTACAACGCGTCATCGGGAGTAGTAATTATAAATAAGATTTATAGAATTGTCATATTTTTTTAATTAAAAAATATAATTTCAGGCTTGTATTGTAGGTCAAAGAACCAAAAAAATTTTATTCATAGGCATAAGAAACAAATACTGTTGTATTTGTCATAGATTATCAACATTAGGAATCGAAAGTAAAGATCACGTATGCTTTAAAAACTGGAATTCTCCTTCAACAGCAATGGAGGCAGACATTATAGTTGAAGGTTTTAAAAATAGTTTAGATATGCATAATTTAATATACAACCGAATGATTGGTAAGTACTAAATATATACGAGTACATATAATATTATATCTTGTGTCTGATAAATATTATATAGGTATATTATTATGTATGATATAGGAGATGGCGACAGCAATGTCATAAAACGTTTACGTTTGGCAAAACCCTATGGTCCTGATGTAGTAATTAAAAAAATAGAATGTTCCAACCATATTTTGAGGAACTACATTAATAAACTTCACGAGCTTTCAAAAAAAAAAAAAAGCAGTAAAGGAGAAAGTGTACCGGGTTGTATGCGTAATTTATTAGTCAGTCGAGTCGAACGACTTCGTGCTGCTGTTATAAAGGCGGTAAAATACAGAAAACAACAAAATAATATTTCATATGAAGATTCTGTTAAAATGCTGAAGAAAGATATTGTTAATAGCCCTAATCATGTATTCGGCGATCATGAGAATTGTAGCGATTATTTTTGCACGAGAAAAAATTTAGGTATAATAATTATAATAATAATAAACATTCATAATTTAAAAATATATATTCATTCTTTTAAATTTAAATATATCTAATGAGTATATTATACTATTTTATTATTTAATAAATTAAATAAATAAAAATAAAAAATTGATCATAATATATAGGTCTGAATATTACTATTATATATATATATATATATTAGACATTATTATTATACTATATGGATCTTATTATAAGTATATACTTATTAGGTACATTTATAAATAATTTCAGGCATTAGTTATCCTTATCACTTTATTTTTTCTAGGTGAAGAAAATTACGTTCCAGATATGAAACGAGTAGGCCTATGGGATGATATAGGTTCGATAAGAAGTGCTTTAACATATCATACAGAAAGCCTTATGTTTAATTTAAATAATAATGCAGCAGAAAGCTATAATTCTATTTTGGCCAAATTTGTTGGAGGTAAACGGGTGAATTTGTGTCTTCGAAGTTCATACGAATTACGATGTAATGCCGCAGTTACTGCTTATAACCTAGGAGCAAATCGTTTATCGTCATTTCACAAACAAGTCGTTAAAAAAAGTCCTGGCTTATTCACAAAAAGGTGAATAAAAAAATTATAACTATACGAATTTAACTAATTTAATATAGTATTATACAATATACATATTATATATTTCCTAAACAGGTACATAAAAAAAAGTATGCGGCTATTAGATTCAAAACGGAGACGTAAGTTATTTGCCCCAGTAGCTCAACGGTTGAAACCGAAAATACTAGCTGGTCCCGATGAGAACTATGGTGCAGTTGAACCTGACTTCGTTTCACATCCAGATATTTCATTATCAGAATTAAATGATAAAAAAATACTTTATATAAATACTCTTAAACTTACAAAAGAAGAAATTATTGCCTTAGAGAAGAGTACCAAGAGGCAACATGAGTGTGAAGATTGGCACAGAGAACGTAAAAAGAGGTTTGACATTTATTATAAATTATAGAAATTAGACTTATTATATAGATAGGTACTTACATAAAAGTTTCTTAGCAAAAATTAACACACGGTTTTCATAAAAGCAAGTTATTTATTACTTCCAAATTAATTAGTTATCTATAATTTTATAATTTTAAGTTATTTTATGACTGTTTTTTTTTTTAGATTAACAGCATCAGTTTTTGGTAAGATCTGTAAGCTAAGAAAATCAACATCACGAGCCAAAACCATAGAAGCGTTATTATATGGAACATTTCAAGGAAATCTTTCAACAAAATATGGAGTTGAACACGAAGAAGTGGCAAAAGAACAACTATCAAATATTTTGAACGTCAAAATTGAACCATCGGGATTATTTGTAGATAGCGAACAATTCTATTTGGCTGCCTCTCCGGATGGACTTATCGGAGATGATGGATTAGTGGAAATAAAATGTCCTTCTAGTGCCAAAAGTGTATCTCCAAAAGAAGCAATAGAAAACAAAATAATTAAATGTTGTATATTGAAAAATAATGAATTGCATTTAAAAACAAATGACAATTATTATTATCAAATTCAAGGTGCATTACATATTTCACGTAGAGATTATTGTTATTTTTGCATTTGGACTCCAAAAGGTAAATAACTTTCTAGTTTCTACAAACAAAATGAATAAATCATTAAATTAATAATTATTTACTCAAATAATAGGTATTTTATTCGAAAAAATATTGAGAGATGACAATTTTTGGATCAAATCTATGGAGCCTCAATTATCATCGTTCTACATGAATAATATGATATTAGAATTAATTGATTCGAGATATGATCGTGGGTTGCCTATCAGGGATGGTTTGTAAATTGTAATATTACTTTTTATACTATTTGTATAAAAAAATAATATAATATAATAATAATTATGAAATTATACATTGATTGTACCATCTTACTGTGAATTTTTGTGACTTGAGAGAGCTGAAAATAGTGAGTATTATAATTAAAAACGCCGCGCGTACCTCATCGACAAAAATCTATTGCTTAAAATGTTTTTAAAATCTAAATACTTTTTTCTGTTGTGTTTTAATTTTTTAATTTATAATTAGTATTATAATATTGAAACATCATTATTAACATTTACAAGTGTACGGTATACCGGTCGGGTATATTAAATACAAAGAGATAAACAAGACGTATAATTATTTATTTTGGTTATTACTTATTAGTTATTATCAAGGTATTTCTAAGAATATCCGCGTATAGCCGATAGGAAGTCGTTAGATAACTACTCGATAATAGCACAGATAATGAATAATAGATTACACACACTAATGTCCATTCACTACTCACACAATGACACCGTTGAAATATACATGTAATATGAACTGCCTAAATATTACTCCTTAAAACATGGTATGCTCCAGCCCCCTTAATGTTGATTTATTTAGATACAATTTCAATTATATAATATCTACTGAATAATTTAAAATACATTTTTTTTTTCTATTTTAATTTTTCTCATTTAAAAACAGTTTTGTATCACCATAAAACTATTCCTCTTAAAGTGAAAAAAAAAATCTAAGGTACCTATTCAAAATTATTTTCTGTAGACTTTGAAGATATTTAAAAATTTCAAAAATCAGATGTTCAATAAATGCATTATTAATAAAAAAATATGTGGATATGCTTTCTGAATCACCCTCACATATTATACATTAAATTTAACCCTTTGAAGCACAGGATTTTTTATTTCTGATTTCTTGAATTTAAGTGACTGTTTCTTATTATTTTACAATACCATATTATAAAAAAAATAGTAAAAAAATAGTTTTTTAAATTGTTCATTAAAAAAAAAGGTGGTATACCATACTTACCGCCATGCATGTACCACCTTTTATATTAGGTATAACATAATTTTTTTTATGATACGTATTTAAGTATATTATACATTTATTTTCTTTATTTTTAAATATTATAACATAAATCAGCACTATTAATATTGATTGATAAACCTTTTTATTATTATCATGTTAATAGAATAGTTATGATAAACTTTTTTAATATAAACAACACAAAATTAAAAATTAACATAAATGAAACTTAAAATCATTTGACTTCTCGTCAAAATATAAATGAAAATATCGTCTACTAAACAAAATAAAAACAACTTGTTATAAAAATATATGAAAACAAAATAAATTGAATAAAACTAATTTATTTTTGGTGAAATAGCGCAAAACGATTCCTATTTTTCCCTAAACATAGTGGTATAGGTATTGCAGGTTACACACAGCCATTCTGTTCTTTTTTGACTTTTTTTTGTGCTGCAATGTCCACATCTTCTTAACGTCCCACGGGTGGGCTGATGTACAGAACTTTGGAATCGAACTTCAGGAGAAATATGTGGTTTATATTTGGAAATACGACAGGAACTATTATTTTTTTTTAGAGGTTGTAGTTGATTTGGAGCTAATAAACCATCAACTATTCGCCTCCAAAAGTCTTTCATAGAAATCTTTTCTTTATTAAGTTCTTTAAAAAGTATAAAAGCATTGACTATAGCCATATCAAGAAAATGAAAAAATAACCTATGCCACCATTTTTTAGCTCGGTTGATTCCATATGCTGCTTTTAGCTGATCAAAAACATCAACATTATTCATATTATTATTATAACTTATAAGCACTTTTGGACAGGGGACCATAGTAGTATTTCCATCTTTGAGTTTTCTTTTTACTTGAAAAGTGTCATTAGGTGAGTGTAAGGACGATATCAAATATACAGGTTTATTATCCATCCATTTGTAAACTGCTATGTTATGATTACTTACAAAGTAATCAAAGTCTCCTCTTTTTAAGTTTTGGTCAGGTAAAAAATTTGGAAGGTATTTTCTATTTGTCCGAATTGTACCACATGCATACATTTTTTTTTTTATTAGATTTTGAAAAAGTGGATAACTTGTAAAGTAGTTGTCAATGAATAAAATATGATTTTTTCCTCTTAAACCAACCATGAGATTGTTTACTATCCTTTCACCTAATAACTTTTCCACACCACCTACAACTTTTCCAGTATAAACTTGAAACTTAGATGTATACTTAGTTTTATCATTGAGTATCCAAATCTTGTACCCCCTTTTGACGGTTTTTGTGGCATATATTGTTTTATAGTAGAGCGGCCTTTGAATTTTACCATTGACTCATCAATTGTAAGATTTTGAGTAAGATTTTTGGATTTTAGAAAACTTTCACTTAATTTTTCAATCACAGTCCTAAGCTTGTATAATTTGTCAAAACTGGGTGATCCACGTATTGGTTCTAATGAACTATCATTGCAATGTAGATTAGACAAAAACCACCCAAATCTATTTACTGTCATTTGCTTAGATATAAAAGGGTCATTCAAGTCTGGTCCTGTATTCTAGTAATCTCTGTATGATGGTTGTCTTTTTATCCCCATTAAAATATTTAAACCTAAAAAAGTTTTCAACTCTTGTTTAGTAATTGGTATGTATGGTTTTTGAGCCTGCTGGGCATATAAATTAGTTTGAAATAAAATTAAATCAACTAGACTATCTGAAAACATTTCTTGAAATAAATTGTAAGGCGTTTTAGATTCCAATAAGAGTATATGAGGTGCTAAATTTGAATCTGACAAAAACACTGGATTTGTAATGATTTCTGTATTTTTATCCCACCGTGGTTCTTCAAATATATTATATTCATCATTATGAACAAGTAAATCATTATGTGTATCAGACTGATTAGAAATAACATTAGATAAACGTTGAGAAATATTAGCATTTCTTACATTTTTTTTGCATTTATGTGTTAATTTTATTTTCTTAGACTGACTAGGAATAGGTATTTCTTCTTCTAGATCACTATCAGAGCTACTAGGAGGTATAACTAAAGGACTATTACTTACTGATGGACCTGGTAAAAAGTCAGGATCGACATCAGAGTCATCAACAAAACTATTATTATCTGATGGTAAATCACTTATTTCAGCATCAGAATCAAACAAGCAATCAACTATATCTCCATCATTCAATTTATATGCCATAATTACACTAGGTGAAGAATTTTTGTTTTGCATACAAACAAAATAACAACAATAGCAACTTATATGGATATATACACTGTTTGCACAGTGGTATATATACTATACCACCAATAAATCACTTTTTTAATAATTGCATTTAAGAAAAACAATTATCTATCAACTAGGAAATGTTCATTAGATGTTTTGTAAAATGATTTAACAAGACAAACATGAAATAGAATAGTTGAATGATTAATTTATCATATTTCTGTAAAACAAAAATATGATAAGTGAAAATCTATAAGATTTTATTGATTATACGATAACGTTTTAAAATGTTGATGGTTCTGCCATCTACCGGTTAATTTTACAACTTATTAAACGTGATATGATGGTGGTATTAAATATATACCACCATGCAAGAGTAGGAGATTTTTTTTTTTTTAAGTGGTATATTATTTATACCACCATGCTTCAAAGGGTTAAGGTAGGTACAGAAAAAAAAAATGTTGTAAACCAAAAAAATTAAACTTGTTGACTGACTATTTTATTAGGTACTCTTAAAAATCTTATGAATCTATAATTAATAATACATCTGTTTGCGCCGCAAACAACGGTTTCGTTATTAATTTATGTTATCATTTTCGTGCGATTGATAGCGGTGCGTTGCGTAACTACGGCCATCCTCTGCGGTGGTGATAGCCTCCGTGTGGGACCGGCCGAGAACGTGATCGCGCTGTTATCATCGCGCGGAAATGTTCGTTATTGCATGTTTTCTTAGTTCTCGGTTATGTTTTTTCGTATAGCAAAAGTCATGTTCTCAGTGTCACAAAGTTTCTTAAGTTCTAGTGTTTACTGTTTTAGTGTGGTGACACTGAGAAATTTATCTTCATTGTGGTGTCCGGCGGCCAAAGCCTTCGGGTGAATGTCGTCGGCACCGTCGCTCTCTCGTTTTGCCGTTGGCTTGGTGTGCACACCTACCTGTTCAAGTGTTCCCGTATCCCGTGTCTGCAGTCTTCTTTCTATTAAAATCACGTTGTCAACTTTTCGTTTTGTGATTCGACCGTCTGGTAAAGTATCGTTCGAGGCAATTAGATATTGTCCAGCGTTATAATTTTATTGTTTGTAGTTTACCAGCGGTCGCCTTGTGAATAACGTGGTTTTGTCATTCGTGTCGTCGTTCGAGCTGCAGAACGGGCTTTGTCTTCGTTGGTAACTGTGTTACATGTTCATGTGAGTATTGGTCGACCATATTTGTTTCATTTGTTTAAGGGTCGACGGGCCTAGCCGTCACAGGCAATTCATTTTATAGTTACCATTATTTACTATTACATTTATATTATTGTTGGACCGGCTTAGGTCAATTATTTATTTATGGTTTATATTATACTGCTTTGATATTATTTCGTGCGCCGTGTGGGCCACATATTTGGTTTATTCATTACTATTTATATTTTATTTTATTATATTATGGCGTGTGCGCCGTGTGGGACGCATAGCTAATTATTATTTATTATTGTTTACATACTATTTCATTTAACTACCATTGTATCAGCACTATTGCATCTTCCTCTTATTATTGAATTATCTATTGCATTTATTTATATTTTATTATTTTATTGGTGTTTGCCGTGTGGGCCACACAAATTATTATTATTATTGCTGCGTCGTTGTAAGGCCAGCATTGCACTATTGTTATATTTATATTATTAATATTATTGCATATTTTTGGTAATTGGCCGTCTAAGGCAATACAGTATTGTTATACTTATATTACTATTATTATTATTTAAGCTGTGCCACTGTAGGGCCAGCAGCTATTATATTTATACTATTGTTGAACCGGCTTAGGATAATTATTTATTTATATTCAAATTATTTATTATTGCATACTATTGTTTATTATATTACCAGCAACTATTATACCATTTTGGCATTTATTATTATTATCATTTATTTATATATTTTGTATTCCTCATTTTAACTGGCGAACAAGCCAGCCCTCTAATATTGTTGGGCACTTGCTGCGCCATCAACATCTAAATAATCTAATAACATTCTACATATCTTGAAATAATTAAGGTGGATTGATACAAATTCACCTTGGCAATAATATGATATTCAATCAATTATGTACATTTTCACATTATGTATATAATTATATTAGTTAAATTATAAATTGCAAAATAATAATTTTGAACCGTATTAGAATTCATTGAATTAAAAACACAAGTTACATAGTATTATATTGCTGATATTTTAATACAATAAATAAGCCAATATATATGTTAAGATAAAACTAATTTAATATTTCAAATAACTAATAAAACACCTACCTAATTACCTAACAATTAACATAATACTTAATAGATAAAATATATAGGTACTTGAAGTGTAAAATATTATTTCAATTTAAGTATAACAAAGTTCATATTGCATATTGTTATAATATCCTCATGCTATGTGAAGGTGGGCAAGCTAATAATAAAAAATTAACTTTAATTGGATAAATATTAGTGCAACTTTTAGAATGTAACCATAATAGTGTTAGAACGTAGGTAATGAACTATTATTACACTATGACTCGGGTCAGGATAAAAGAACAAATCGGTTTAAGTAAATAAAATATGTATTAAGATATAAAGATCTAAAACACAAATACGGACTACTCACAAGTTCTGTGCCAGTAGTATGTAATACAGTAAATATATAATACAACAAATAAAACAGGAAGTAAAATAATAATAACGGGGTCGGTCATACGGGCGGAACAATGGACGGTGTTCGGGTCGCTACTCTCGACAGACTCTCTGGGTGACTCTACCGTATAGTCGCGCTGCGCTAAGCCGTGCTCGCCTAGACACAGGGTGACAACCTTAGCAATTAATAACAAATAAAAATGATAGACGCTAACAATAGTTACCTAATAGTTAACATTAGATATACTTATTTAACATTTTAACTAGGCACTATAAAATTTTAAAGCTAATATGAAAAAAAAAATAACTTAGTTAAATATAAATTAATTAGTTTTTAATTAACAGATATTATATAATGATAGTGAAACTTTAAGTTTTTTTAAAAATAAAATGACTAAATATTTTGTTTTCTCAGATAAAAAAAATTTAATATTCTGTCTTCTTACACACTAGAAGTAGTGATTTAATTAGTTAGTTTTAACAACTGCAGTTTTATATACCTACCTGTAAGTAAAGGGTTAATCTATTGTCAAATATAGAAATATAAACAATTCCAATGTTTATGTATATGTGATAGGCCATCAATTATAAAATATATATAGTTAAATAAAATTAAATAAATTAACTTTTTAACTTGTTAATGCCGACCTTTAACATAAGTATTGTTTTTCAACTTCCAACCCTACCCAGTACTCACGTGAATTGTATAATAATCATGTATAAAAAATTTAAATAAAATGTATAATTAACAGAGACACAATAGATATTAACAAAATGTTTAGCTTGGAAATATAGCATAATAATCTATCAATTTTTAAAATATTTTTATGTTAAAACTATAAAACATTTATAATAACCACAATACCTATTAATAGTATAATATACAATATTTAATATAATGCTACTATACTTTATAATATGCACTTATAATGAAATAAATGACTTTAAAAGGAAGGTACTAACGACCATGTAATTTTTTTCCATTGGGTGTAGATGTTCTCGAGTTCCATTTTAAATGGTTAATTTTTCCAAATTTAGCAACCCAATTATTACAATCAACTAAATTTGTTAAACTTGATATACATTTTAAAACGTTTTCACTTTTTTCTAAAATTACATTAGAGTAATTCGTTGGTAAAATCATGTTAACTTGCCACCTTGGTAAACTTTACTTTTTCAAGAGTTGCATTTCAATTTTCAATATTCAATTCTATGATTAATATTCTATGATATGATTATTCTATGATAATATTTAAATATTATAAACAAAATAAATAATATGATTAAAATGAATATTGATATTAATCGGTGGACTGTAAAATATGTATATAATATATAAAATATATAATATTCATATTATTTATTTACATTTTTTTTTATTAACTTGTAAGCTAATGCCTAATGGTAACTCTTCACTGAAGATATATATAATATATATATATATATATATAATAATATTATTATATTACTTAGATATATTATAATAATATTATATTTTTTATATTATATTATATTATATTATAATATCTTTATCTATAATCGGTGGACTGTGATACAATATTATGATTGATAACGCGATATGATAATGATAATATTAAAAATTAAAGCGGGCAATTTGAAATGAGCCGCTTTAAATTAAAAATACTTAAAAATTAAAAATGCAATTAAAAATACTTGGCCTGAAAGTGATCACTTGTTATGTATATTTCATGTTTGTCAGGCAGTTTGACGTTGGCTTTGGGATTCTAAAAATAATATTCCTCAAAATAAGCGACCAATATTAATGAAACATTTTCAAAATATTTTGTATGCAGATACAGTAAAACTTGCTGAATATAATTTTAATAGTGCTATAAACAGTTCAGAATATCCAAAATGGACTAAATACATTACAGACCAATGGGATGGTCGTCAAAAATGGTGTTTGGCTTGGAGGAATGAGTCTAATAGAGGTCATCATACAAACAATTACTCTGAGATTACAGTACGCATATTTAAGGATACAGTACTCTCAAAAGTTAAAGCCTATAATGTTATTGTATTATTAGATTTCACTTGCACTGTGTTGGAAGAACATTACTGTAGGCGACTAATGACATTTGCTAATTGTAGAAATCCAAAAAATAGAGAAGCAAGAATTTTCTTGGACACATTAATTAAGAAGGCAAATTATGTAAAAAAAATCAAATTATTCATAGCGCACAAAATAATTATATTGTTCCAAGTGAAAAAAATCTTTCAAGTACTTATGACGTTAATTTAGAAGCTGGTTGTTGTTCATGTTCAATTGGGAAGTATGGCAAATTTTGCAAACATCAATGTGCAGTATATATACATTATGATGAAATTTCCAACAATTTCCCTCCTGTTACTCCTCAAGATAGACATGAAATTGCAATGCTAGTATCAGGATATAAATCTCTGAAAATTGATTTTTTCAACCATTTTATGTAGATTACTCTGCATATTTAGATGAAATAAATATTGCTCAGACTGTAGTGATCTCTGATGATGAAAGAATATTAGTTGACAAAAATAAAAATTCTGAATATATCCATGAATTAAATGAAACAGATAAAATGCAATCTTCTTTAAGCCACGAGATAGCAGACACAAATAAAGAAACTTATAATGTCTTTCAGAATATACTAAAATTAATGAAATTTAATGACACAAAGTATGGTTCATCTTCTTCTGGAATACAAACTCTTGAAACACGACTAAAAAAAATTACTAATGATAATGATTATATTAAAAATTAAAGCGGGCTATTTGAAATGAGCCAATCAGAAACGACCGGTCGTGTAGCAATGTATGGTATGTTAATATGCCGACCGGCGATGGCCGACGACATTGTTATTCAATATTCACGATATTTATAAATCAATTTGACGTCACAGGACCATATTATAATGCATATAATTATTATGAAAATTGTATACAGTTTACAGTTGAACAATTCACAAATGGACATTCGTAGTATAACGTCTCAAACGAAATATTATATTGTTAACCATCCAGTTTACATGATATGTAATCTTGACATGATACGAACCTTATACCAGGTTATCGTTGTCACGTAGCACACACACGCCACAATGAAATATTAATAGTAATAATAATAATAGTTAATAATAAAGAAAATAATAAAAGTACTTATCAAAAAAAAAGTTATAATAATAATAAAGAAATACAAGAAAATACGCACAAAAATAATATTAATAAGTACGTCAAAGAAAAGGCCACGAAGACGGCTAAAAGCAGACAAAACTTGTCGTCGTTCGCAGCGAACGCTTCGTGACACATCGCCGTCTTCAAAACTGGTTCTTTTAATCGTATCTTCTGGATAATAAATGCTTTGTTGTACAATCAAGTGACATAGCACTTCATAGAAATATTATTAACAACTAAGATGTTTCTGCAAGTTATTGAAGAGTTTTGTTTGTTTTGGTATTTCAATTTGGCATATATATAGTCTAAGATTATTGATATTTAGACTTACATACTTATGATGACAGATGATTTCATCTGCACTTTTTAATTCATAAAAAAAAAGTAAATTTACAATATAATATATTGTGTATATGATTCATACACATGATATATTATGATACCAAATCGGATTTTAAATATGTCTTACTGAAATCTACTATCACATACAATTTGGAAGTTTGTATTTGTTAAAATGATATTCATTCTGCTATTTCTAACTACATTTAAAAATACCAATATTTTGCTAACAGTAAAAAATAAAAATATTGCTTCACATATTGGATTTAAATATGACCACAAAATAAATTAAGTAAGTATACATTTTTTTAACTGTTATATTATTATTATATAGACAAACAAATTTTTTAGGTAATCAAGTTAATTGCAAAGAAGTAGAAAACAATTGTTCTAGTGTTAATGTTTTGTAATTTATATGATATTTTATAATTAATTTAAATGATGTGACAACATCAATCATTACAACTTAAAAGATAAATTTATATTGTGTTTAATACACATACCTACACTTGTGTAAATTGTGTAAATCAAATTAAGAATTAAAAAAAAAATTGTAAGTAGGTACATATAAATTATTTATAAATAAAAAATTACATTTTTTTTTTTCCTATTCAGATTATTAATAGTAAGTTAGTATAAATACTAAATTCTTTCTGTCAATGATTGGTGTTGTCATTTAATAGTAATGTGTACTAAATACAAGTTGGAATATAGCATTAATAAAAATAACAGCATTTTAAAAATTTTATTTTTATTTTAAGTCTGGGGTTATTGGAAAGTTTATTTCAATTTTTTGAATACATGTTATATCTGCAAAATACATGTTAATAGATTTTTCATAGTCGTGGGTTTATAAATGAAAGTAACATTTTATAATGCTTCTTAATATTAACAGTGGCGATGAAGTCCTAAAATTTAATTGAGTGAAAAATATTTTATAAGGTCACTATATTTAAATATTAACCTCAATTGTGTACTTGTTGGGGGGGGAGGTATAATTTACCCTACTATTGCAAAAAAATATATTGATTTTTAATTTTAAAAGAAAATTTCAATTTTGAATCTTAACCACACGTTTTATGTATTTTTCATATAAACCAAGACAGCCAAAAGACGAGTCTTTCTCAATCATTAACACAGAAATTTAACTTTATGGAAGCATAGTTAAGACCAACTATACGCACAAAATATGAATAATTATTTTTATGCACCCATTTAAGTAAAAATAACTAGTTGAATATTTATTTTAATTAATATAGGTACTTATTCGTATTCAGACCAATATGAAATGGCCTCATCTTACATTTTAAAATAATTTTGGGCTGAAGCCCAACTTCAACATAGGGTTTGGCGTCACTGAATATTAATATAAAATGTGGAGGATTCCATCATGAATAAAATTATTTCAGAGCTAATTTATTTATCATAGTTTATGTTATACTTACCTGTTCAAAATATTTTTTATATGTGTTAGTATTGTTTATTCAGAATTGTAAATTCTCGAAATGTTCAATTGTAAATTGAGTGGACAAAGATAAATTAAATATGAACTAACTAGTAATTTTATAGTATTAGTATTTTATTTAAAATTATAAAAGCTTTGATGGTCGATCACTAAATTTATGAATGTTATTAGCGTATAAGATGAGAGAAAAAAAAGCAGGTACAGTGTGAATTAAATATTATTAATTTATTTTATTATATTATATATTATATAACTTGTTTATAACATCTTGTAATTATTAATTATTATTTCATACACATACACTGCAATTACTCTTCTTCTTCTTCTTCTTCTACTTCGCCTTCCTCCCAACTATTTAGGGTCGGCCACCCTTGTCCACCCTTATCCTTGTTATACACTGCAATTACCTAATTTATTATTTTGCCACTCGTATACACAGTCATTTAAGTGTTACTTATTAATTTTTTAAATATTTACACTCATTACAATTTTTTTAAATTGTTGGAAAGTTTTTCTATGTCGTCAGGCAATAATGTTGGCCAGCATGATGGTAACTTATACACGATTGGTTGTGTATTGCGTTTTCTATCATTTGTACAGCATCTAGGCTGTTACAGAAAATCATTAATTTTATTGTTGTCTGTTAAAAATATTTTGATAAATATTTAAATTTGTTATTACTTTTATTAATTTTACAAGTATTCTTGAAAAAATAATATAACTAGAATCAAGAAACTTAAATTCTGTTAAATTAAATTTGATGGTATTCAATTAAATTTATTTTTTGAGTATTATTATTTTAATAAATAAAATGTATATAGAAATTATATAAAATACAGAAAATATAAATAAATATTTTATATATCTATAAAATATAGAAAATTTAATATTCTATAGTCAATATAAGTTCTTAACGTGCATCGTTAAAATATTATAGATTAATATAATTTACAGTTTTATGGTTTATCCCAGGTGTTGATTTACTGAAAATGAAATGTTCCACTATAAATTTATGAGAAATATTCGAAAATATATTTTTTTAATAATGTATATTGTTTATATTAGCATTTCTCAACTGGGTGGTCACATTGTTCAGAAATAATTAAACACTGATGTGTAAAAACAAATTTTTATTTATATTAAAAATAAAAATGAAATTCATAATCACATTGGTAAAAACAAAAAAAGTTAGTTTATAGTATAATATAAATGTACTATAAATTATGAATATAAAAATTAATTAAAGTTACATTAATGTATAAATTAATGTAGTACTTGTGATTGGTTTGTATTCAAAAGTTTTATTAATCGTGGACGAACATTGGAAACCCATAAAAGTAAATTATTTTCTAATGATAACAAACGATTTGTGTTTAGTTTAGTTCTTAATGCCACCACGGAAGAGAAGTTTTTTCTGCGTAAATAAGAAATGGTGAATGAAACCGTTTAGAATACTTCTGTTACTAGATTTCTGTATTAATTTCATCAAGCGAGTCAAACGAATTTTAATTTTGAGATTAATAGGCTTGAATTTAAGTTCATTATTTAAAACATGTTAACATTGTTTAAACAAGAAACTAGGAATTATTCTCTGTTAGTGTTCATAATTCATAATAATATTAACGGGTAGTATCACGCAATACCATAACCAACAAAGACATTTGAAAAAGAAAATTATGAAATTCATAGTTCGTACCACGGTCTTAAAAGACCTTTCTATTAAGACCGTGGTTCGTACTTAACGGTAATACAATACTGAGTTCTTACCACAGGCTTGTTATCATCACAACTAACAATAGAAGCGACAGTTTATCAGCTATATGATGTATGCATGTAGTGGGGATAACATGATAAGATGTGACAGTCCAATAAAAAAAAAACTTTTATGTGTATTAATAAAAGTTATTGTCAGAAGTATGTACTGATAATCATTATTCACTATTATATCTTGGGGTCGAACGGTTTTCATTTTATTTATGACTTCTGGTTTTTATAAGCGATAAGTATTGCTGCGGCTTGGTGTACTGACTAATTATTACACATTTTAATACAAATACCTCCCAAAACCATCCAACTTTAAGAAACTCAATCTCGTCAACGAATTAACAAAAAATGAAAATTTAAACGTAATAATTCATAAGAAAAAGAGCCTTCCTAAATTATGAAATTTTTAGTATGTGTTGCCATTTGAAAACAAAAGTTGATAGTGGTTTATCAATTAATATAAGGTTGAAAACTATTAAACGATTTATAATTCAAGAACAGCTTAGATCTAAAATTTTGCAAAAAAAAAAATTGGAAAAAGTGAATAGTTTTTGAGATAATGAGTGTTTTACGCTTGGTGAATCACCCTGTATAGATAGCAACTTATAGATATTGTATTTCCTACTTTGTACAGAAATAACGGCGTGTCTCCAATCAACCAACTCCTATGTACCTTCAGGTATTATGCAACTGGGTGCTTTCAAGGTACGGCAGGAGACCTATGTGGTGTTAGTGCTGCGACAGTAAATAGGATAGTGCATAAAGTCAGTCGGGCCATAGCTTCATTGTGGCGGGATTATATTTTATTCCCTGAGATAGATGAAGAAATTAAAATGACTCAAAGGATGTTCTATCAGAAAGCTAAATTTCCAAGAGTCATCGGTGCTATAGACTGCACCCACGTTAAATTCTGTTAATCGCCAGGTATGTACCCAAAGTTACTTATAAGATAGGTAGGTACCTACCTATAGTTATTTTGTACAAAATAATTAAGATACCAGTTGGGTTCAGTTAACTTTTTGCTTTGGCACCATTGTACCATCGATTTACTTAAAAAAATAACCCATATTTTCATTATGGTTTCAGATGGTGAAGTACCAGAATCCTATAGAAATAGAAAAGGCTACTTTTCTCTCAATGTCCAAGTTATCTGCAATCCAAATTTAGAAATCATGGACATTGTAGCCAGGTATCCTGGATGTACTCACGACGCTCGAATATGGAGGCAATGCCAACGTAGGACCAGGTTTGAGAGAGGAGAGTATGGGGACGCTGTGCTGGTAGGGGTCAGTGGGTACGGTTGCCGAAGATACACGATGACCCCTCTTGATCAGTGTCATACTGAAGTTGAACATCTTTACAACGAGTCGCAAATCCGAACAAGAAATCCTGTTGAAAGTACTTTTGGGGTTTGGAAGCAACGTTTACCTGTATTAGCCTTTGCACTACGAGTTATGCTGAAAAACATATTGCCGATAATAACTGCGACTGCTGTTTTACATAACATAGCAAGAAGAGCTGGCGAAGATATTCCTATTAACTCTGAAGTTGATTTACCCGCTCCTTGGGAGGAGATTCTCGTCCAGGAAAATATTCCTGTACCCCTCCAAAGAGACCTACCTCATTGAAGGATCACGCAAGACAACAGAGAACGTCAAACATTGGTGGATATTTTGAAAGAATAGTTAGGTCATAAGTTATATTTACATTACTTGCAAGATATGTTTGTGCTATTAATTTGAAATTTATATTATTTTATATTACAATTCTTAATAAATAATTAACTCAATAAAAAAAAATCATGTTTTTGTATAAAATGTCGTCATTTTTTTAATTATGGCTTTTAATTACAATTGATTACATTTTATTTAGGTCAGTAATTACATTAGAAAGTTTTACTTGCCTAATAATGTAATAAAAAAATATATGTAGTCTGTTCAACATAGTATTATATAGCTTTCTTCATAATTATTTAGAACAAATACCAGCGACTTGTTCGATTACATTGAGCGATTAAATTCGCTTGCTCGCTAGTCGCGCACACGCATTCATGTGATAAGAAGTTGTCATTGATATAGATAATTCATTCGTTTTTTTTTATACTAAACATTTTAAAATTTATGATGAAGTGGAATAGTAATAACATTGTTGACTTTTTAAAAATTTACGAACAGTATCCATTACTGTGGAACATAAAACATAAGGACTATTTGAACATAAAATTAAAAGATGAAATTTTTAAAAAGTTGTATGCAGACCTCGAGAATGAAGGATTGGTAATGGGAATAGATGAAAAGCAACTCAAGGCAAAAATTAAAAATTTAAAAGATGTTTATAGAAATGAGCTTGCAAAAATCGAAAAAAAGTAGAAAAAGTGGAAGTGGAACAGATGAAATATATTCTCCAGAACTTACGTGGTTCAACTCTGCCAACTTTTTTCGTGAAGTTTTATCAACAAGACACAGCCAGTCAAATTTGGTAAGTTTGAATATTATATAGTATAATAATATTGTTAGTGTTATAAATTAATAATTAATACCAATATTCAAAGTATGCAGAAACTATTTCCTATTTAAAATTAGTATATAATGTGCAATGATAAATATTTCATAATGAACAAAACTCAGACAATATAAATAAGAGAATATTTTGTTTCATTTTATAGATATAAATGTAACGTAAATGAATAACTTATCATGTATTTATTTGCTTATTTTAATTATACATTAAATTTAATTTTTCAAAATTGATTACTTAAAAGTACTTTAAATAAATTCATTAGTTATGCCAACTTTCTCCCATTGCCACGGTTAAGGATTTTCTTCTATAAAATATTTTGCCAATGAACTCCTAACATATTCTGCAGCTCGTTCATAGTTGTTGCTGTCCATTCTATTGACAGTTTCTAGATTATTCACGTGTTCTCTCCATTCCCCAGAAATAATATTGTCGTTGTTAAAATCCTCTTGGTCAACTGCTTGTGGAGGTATATAGCTATTTGGAGTAGTTTTACGTAGTCAGTTGTGTAGACTACAAGCTGCATATATTAATTCAGCGGTTCCCAAACTGTGCACCGCGGTGCCCTAGGGGCACCGCGAGCACTTTCTGGGGGCACCGCGGTCTACGTTTCATAAGTTTAAAATGTATATAAAAACCATATGCCCAATTACTGGGTTTGGTATTTATCAGTATAATATTATTACTAGATATGATTTTATGGGTAATAAATTATTACAAATAATTGTTGATTGTTGACTGATTGTACCTTTATTATCTAATCATGTCAGACGATGTATTCAATTAACTATTACTTACTACTTGAGCTCTTTACCTTCAGTAGTGTGCGTGACTTTACACCGTTTAGTCGAATTGTGTTATTTAAGTATCTAGTGCGCGCATTGTTTACGCCGTTTACGTGTTCTTCTCTTTTTTTAAACATGGACCGTTGGTTGAAAGGTGGACATTTTAATAAGAAGCCTGTTACAGAGGAATCTCTTAGTACTCAGTCCGTAGAAGGCAGAATCAATGACGAAAATGGTAGTCAAGTAGTTCATCGTTGTAATTCAAATGCAAATGGCTTCATAAATCCGATCAAAAAACGTAAATACAACGAAAGTTATTTAGAGATGGGATTCTCAGAAACTAATGATTGCCAGCCACAGTGCGTTATTTGTTTGAAAGTTCTTCCTAACAGTTCCATGTATCCCGGAAAATTGCGTCGTCATTTTGAAAAGACCCATCCGGATTATGAAGGTAAAACGACTGACTATTTTAAACGAAAGCGCACTGAACTATTGGCTGTTCAAGACAAAATAAAAACACACGTTCAAACTGACAACGAAAATGCATTGAGAGCTTCCTACATGGTGAGCTACCGCATTGCTCAAAAAGGTGAAGC